>CM052243.1:1249237-1361506 GCA_028455795.1 Lasioglossum marginatum
TATTACAAATAACGGCAATATTCAAAGTGGACATAGTTATTGCCCCACCCTGTATATCGTAATAATGTATTGAATATTGTAATATTATATTGTAATATATATTGAAATTATCATAAGCAAAATTACATTATATACAGGGTAGAAATTATAAAGCGTTACAGTCGAAAATTTCCGAAAATATTGATTATACGCAAAAATGTTTCAGATGAAAGTTGTTCAATACCGAGGGGGACATCATGTGGTGGAACTTTTATTTTTCCCGGTGGACACACCAGGGTGAGATGAAGGTCAACTTTCTTTTTTTAAATGGAATGATACGTTTTTTTATCCACCATCAAATAGTCCGTTTCAAGACGAATTCAACGACCTATGACCCAAGGTCATTCAAGGTCAAACTTGCAGGGATTATGCAAGGGATTGGATTATGTTATTTATTTTGTTGTTACAAAACATTAGAAATTACAGGGTGTTTCACGCAAATTGTTTCAGGCCATAACTCCGTTATTAATGCATTTAAGAAAAAATATCACAAGAGAAAGATAAATGGTTCGAAGAGCGCTACATTCTTAGGCCCTTAGATTTTTTTAGGTGCAACTGTGCATGTGCAATTAACAATTGCATCAATTCTTTAAATATAAATGCATTATCCGATTCCTCTGTTCATTCTACGTAAAAAATTATTAAGGTACCATGGCAAAAAAATTGTTTGTTCTCGAGATATTTTCAAAACCTATCTTTTACATCATGTATACAACATTACGGCAATATTCAAAGTGGACATAGTTATTGCCCCACCTTGTATACAAAACTGACACCCCCCCATAGAGGGGGGCATATTGTGACACAAACATTTTCTGCGTAGGTGGAGGCATACTAGATGAGATTTCAAGATCACCTCGATTTTTTTAAATGGGAAAATCTACTTTCTGTATCATGAATCGATAGACCAACGAATTCTGAGTAAAAATGTATTGGCCTCCATATGTCCTAAATCTAATAGTTAACGAGACATTATCGAAATAATTTTCCTTCTTCTTTGGATAATATCTCGTCAACTATTAGGTTTAGGACATATGAAGGTCAACACTTTTATATCAGAATTTGATACTCTATCGACCTATGGGATAAAAATAGGACATTCCATTTAAAAAAATGAAGGTCACCTTCAAATCTAACAAAATAGTACAAACACAAAAAAATCACATACGCCATTGTGTTGCGTGTAAAAAACACTATTACTTTTTCCTCTTTCATTTTTTTCTAATATTTACTATTTACAAGAAAAACGCTGGCTAGTAATAGCGTGAACACCCTGTATACAAGAACTATATCTATGTAACGCTATTTTCTACATACGAGACGGTGTTTCGTGACCAAAGTGAAAAGAAGACGATGCAGTAAACAGAGAGAAGCAAGAAGCCCGGTTGGAAACAAAACGGCAGGTGGATCCGCTCGAAATTCATTCAGGAAGCAGAAAAAGGATTTTCAAGGTTGGGGGAAAGCAAGTAACATGAACACTTGAGAAAATAAGTCTTACTTCATGTAAGAATATTCTTTCATGTTTTTGGTAATTCGAGTAGCAACTGTACAAAGTTGAGACTACCCAATTTGTTTTATTATAAAACAATTTCATTGTGAAGAAAAATCATAAACGTTACTGTTGTTTAATGAGCATGGTATTTAATAACATTATTTTTTCACGGCTACAATGATGACAACTTCTTTCTTCTTGATAATTTCCTAGTACAAAGGGAAAATTTTATTTTGATTTAAAACAAAACTTTATCAAAATCATATTTAGTAGTTTCTGTTTTTTTAACATGTTCAGCAATAGGTTAGAGGAAGTAGAATTCGTTTTTTTCAGATTAAAAAGGATTACCTAATTCAGTGGAATTTGCACGTCAGTACCTTTTGGAGGTTAGGTCGGGGTGTTGACTGCTCTAAGAATGAGCTCAGCTTCAATTATTATACGCAATAGGTTAAAGAAAATAGTTTTTTTCAGATTAAATGGAATTTCTTAAATCAGTAGAATTTGCACATCAGTACCTTTTGGAGGTTAGGCCTGGGTGTTGGCTGATAAGAATTAGCTTAAATAAGGTCTGCAAAATTGCATGCGAGCAAAGGTCAACAAATTTGGGACAGATACTGTTGCGATAGGATGACAGAAGGATTCTAAATTGAAATGTACTGTCTTATGCGAACCGCGAGCCAGTAATTTCATTTTCATGAAACCCGTAACTCAAAGCAGCTGGTCCCTGTAATTGCGGGATTCTGAAAAATTTCGCGGGATCAAAAATGCAATGGTAACTGGCAATTTAATGCAATGCCTGCGGCGACGAGCAGCAAAACTCTATCGATCGTTCCAATTATTCCCTTAGCCGGATATATTTTTAGTCAATATCGGACGTCTCATTACTGACGGCATAGACGGAATACTGCGATACGATTTTCAGATTCGCGGAGATCTCACGGGAAGGAAAGTAAACCATCTACGAATAGTTTTCTGCCAGACGATTTTTCAGAAAGTTTAATTGGCTCGGATAAATGAGACGCATGTTTGTACTTCTTTCTTTTTCTGATTGGCTTCTTATTTTTGATGCAGAATACTTGTCGACACTTTGAAGATGCGGGCCTCCGAGGGTACCAATTACGATGGCCAGCTGCCGCACTGAAACCCTCCGTCTGCCAATGCATTTCGACTTCGATGGACTGAAAAATATAGGTGTCAAATATATTTGACTATGATTTTTAGCAAATGTCACTTTTTATGGTAATTAAACCTTAAGACTATGCGTCGTCATAACACCGTGTTATTATACCAAACGGCATAAACGATGATTAACGGCGAGTCATTAAAACACGTGTACCTCTGCTCTACATTCATTATACCATAATTATTCATATTAGCAGTTGTTTTTTGCTGTGTAATTTATAGACGCGCGAGATAAACATCTTGTACCTTTGCATAGAAAGGTTGACCATTATTTCGTCTCAATCTTCATATTCAGACAAGTAAATAAAGAAATACGAGGTTTTGATAAAAAAGTTTCCGGAATTTGTTTTTTTTTTATTTCAAATTAACCAATCAGTTACTCGCACACCACTTCCTACAGAACTAGTTACATGAAAATGACTCCGACAAAAATGAGTTTTTCTTCAATAAAACAACCATTTTAATGCAAAATATATATGTGCACTAGGGTGCTCCTTAGTTATACTTGGAGAAAAATTTTTATCGAGATACAATGCACGCCACCCTCCAGAATTGTTTCTTTAGGTGAGAAAAAAATTTGTGCAAAGTTTGAGATCGATCGGATAAAAGGATCACGCGCCGCATTCAGATTGAAAATTTTGAAATTCACCTCAATTATGGAACATGGCACATCGTTGGATTTTTCTTTTTTTTCTCAATAGGAATATAGAAAAATTATATGACCTCCTTTAAATAAAAATAACGATGACCTTGAAATTTCGAAAATATGCCTATAGTTTGGCAAGATGAACCATCTTATAAAATAGGTATAGATATAATTAAAGCTTTGCCGGTGGTTAACGATAAGGCAGAAAGAGCTGTTAAATTAATGCAGAACTTTAATGAAATTTTAGCGCGTAATGAAGAAGAAAAACAGATGATATTACAAATTGTAAAAGATTACCGCCAGCAATATCCTGATGTAAAGAAAGCTACCTTAGCGAAAAATATGTAAATATTACATATAACTTCTTTAGAATATAAGAAAGAGTTCCTTATTACTATCCTGTACAATATATTCATTTACGTAGGTATTTAAATATCTCTGTTATTTGTGATTATACGAAAAAATGTCAGAGGAGAAAATTGCACTGTTAAATACGGTAAATATAATGGCAAAATAAAAAAATTTTTTGGAAATCATATTTTCGAAATTTCAAGGTCATCCTTGATCCGTGATCCTTTTATCCGATCGATTTCAAACTTTGCATAAATTTTTTTCTCACCTAAAGGATAATTTATATTCTGGAGGGTGGCGTGCATTGTACTTGTTGGCCAAAAATTAAGAAACACCCTAATGTACACTCCCACTCACATAAGTAAAACTCTGGTATTTCGTATAGATTATGAACCTTTAACTGTATTAACTACATAATATAAATATAATGATAATGATCCAAAACACACGTCAAAAATATGTAAAAACTATTTGGATCAACTTCAATGTAATAATTCATTAGAAATTATAAAATGGCTACCACATACACACACACACACACCACACCATCACACACACCCGAATCACCAGATTTGAACCACATAGAAAAATTATGAGATGAACTGGTTAGACAGGTACGAAACTTTTGTCCTACTTCGAAAACACATTTATGGAATATTTTGGAACGAGAATGGAATAATATAACAACAGAAAGTATGAAACAATTGATCACGCGGATGCCAAGAATAATGGAAACTGTAATAAAGGATCGTGGCGGACTCTTCGATAAAAAGAAAATATAAATATTTTTTTATTTCTTAGTAAGATTTTTGATATATGAGTGCAACATCCTTCTCTTGGGATATAAACCTTTAAATAGGGAAAAATTTGTTCACATCCTTCAACGATTATTTCATTTTTACAGAGTTGATGAATGATCAAATATGATCACTGTCCTAAGACTTATGAGCGGGACTATATATTTGCTAGTATAGTCGACACATTTGTTTATGCTTGAAACACTAAATTTAAAGTTTTCAAGTTGTAATTAATTAATACCCATCAACAATAACACGCTTGTGCGAGCGTTGTCCTTTTGGGCAGCTTTCAGCTCGTTCAGTGATTATACTTCTATCTCCTCTACATATACATAGTCGCAAAGCGGTGTCCTTTAGGGGTGTGTGAATACCCAGACGAATGAGGAGAGGATATTTTTCACACTCATAGTAGTCCTATCAGGCTTTCCCCATTTTTATTTTCAATTCCATTGATCACGATTCGTTTATTTAGTTTATGTTATTTTAGGTTAGAATTTCACTAGTGTATTCAGTATATTATAGCTTTTGCACTCGAAATTCACCCTTTTGCAAGTCAAATTCAACCTTATGCAAATCAATTTCACCTTTTCGCAAGTCAATTTCCCCCTTTTGCAAATCAATTTTACCCATTAAGAATATTTAAAGTTAATTAATTATTTATTCAGATTAAATTATATATTTGTTTAGACACACGTGATCGGAGTGAAACATAATAAATACATATGTACATTTATTTTTTCAATTTATTAATCAGAAAACAGCTACAATGAATATACATATCTATACACAGTTTTCATACATTACAAAGTTAATGAATTGGTAATCACATTTAAATAAGTATTTATACATCTTTGCAGTAAATAATATTTTCAATTTCTTAACAATTGATTTACATTTGATTTGATCTTTTCTTACAAAAATTCACTTAAGAATACTTTATCTGTAAAAGGTTGAAATTGATTTGCAAAAGGGTGAACTTGATTTGCAAAAGGGTGTATTTGACTTGCAAAAGGGTGAATTTGGAGTGCGAAACCTGTATGCATTGAATTGTACTTGTCTCCCCTTTACAGATATTATTTATTTAAGTATTCTTTGTACTTATTGTTGCAGTTATTTATTTCTTTATTTTATATTATTATTTATTTGACTACTTTTTTTCTTGTAGTTCTATTTATTTTTTATTTGCATTTGTGGTTATCTATGTATTAAGTTGTTGCAGATTTTTAACAGTAACGTTATAAACATATTCTTCTTCTGCGCGGTCCAGTCAATGGGCCGGGAGTCGGTACAGTGAGTACCGACCATCCCCCCAGGAGGAATGTCTTGATAACGCATCCTGGGGGGATACTATGGGAGGGGAAGGAAAAAAGGGGTACTGGTCGAGATCCCGAAAGCAATCAATAGACTACGGATGTTTATACAATTTCCAATTTTTATAGACAAATTTTTAGAAAATGGAATGAAATAGAATCCTTCTTTTAATGGGATCAGCATTTGTAGATCCAAAACAAATAAAAATCGTACTGGATTCCATCGAATTTTATATTCTGGCATTTTTTGAAAATTTCCATGAACCATAAGTGCATGAAGATCCGCAGTCCAGTGAATGTTTGGGTACCCGAAGTTGAGTGGAGTCTAGTTTGAGGATCCCAAAAATTTGTTATCACGTGACTTATGAGACGCCTTTTCATAATCTTGCAATCTAATTCTATATTTTTAACTTCTTGGGTTAACCAAAACATTGTAAACTTTCGCGTTCCCGACCCGACCACAATTTCGGGTATGACCAATATTTTCTCCTTTTTTTTAGGAAATTACGGAATTAATTTAGGAACTACGAAAAAGTTTTAATCATTGAAACCGTAAAATAAATCGTAGTGCAATTGATGATAACAACAACGCTTAAGATAGCTGACTACTGGCCTTAAATGGTTGACTATTGGAACAATTACCCTAATGCAAATCAGGGGAATGCGAAGGGTTGTATGAGGGTTGTCCAAGTCTAGTAAATCGTGCTATATGGAACCAGTATTATAAGCATATATTTTCTAGGAGGGTTATTACAATTGTAGCACCGTGTTTTCAGAGTACCGATAAGACTCTTATTATTATAAGAGGGTTCACAAGAAAAATATTTTCTTTCTTATAAAATAGATTCGTATGGTTTCATAGTGTTCCAGTACAGGGTAATTCATTAGTTAGTGGACCCAAAACATCAAGCGGCTAATTCGTTGTTAGGCTACACTTAAGTGCCATTGCAGAGACCAGTATCGTTTTTCCGTTATTGGGAGGTTGACTACAATGACTACTGCAGCGAAAACAATTGAACTCGATAAATATGTATAAATAATGTTAATATTTTAAGTTAATATTTTAAACCATTTTTTTGATCGCGTTATACGGGGGTCTACCGTGATATTGTTGTGGAGTGGAAATTCGTAATACCGTGCGGTGATGGAGAAACGGCATGGCACCACGGACAATACCATACGATCCGATACGATACGAGACGAGACAAGAAGAGACGAGACGGGGCAAGACGGGACGAGACGCGGGAAAGTACGATGACGGAATTTTGCATTAATGAGTGTTGGCGCGCGCCAGCCAGAGTATCAGTCGGTGGCGCACGCGCGTCAAAAGAGGCCAAGAGGGACGAAGAGGTGGCAAAGTAGGGAGCAAGAGGGGAAGAAAGAAACGGCAGCTGCAGCTGCGCTGCCACGCGCCCTCGGATACCATTTTACAGGTTCGCTCCGTGACGTTACTATTCTCCTCTCTCCTCCTCTCTCCTCACCTTTCTTCTTTTCTCCTGGCCAGTGCCTCTTTCTCCCCTACTTTGTCCGCCACGGGCTCCATCCTTGTCACGGGACAAGGTGCATGGATTTCGGTGTCCTTGTTCTTGGGGGAACGTGGTGACACGTACGCACGCATACGCTCTCGCAGGATCGTGCGTCCAACAGGACCACCGGACTCGTCACCTGCACCTCGGCAGTCTCCCAACGGTCCTATGGCCACCGTCGACACCTTGCCTAACTTCTTCGGCCAGCGAAATACGGAGGTTGAAATCGAGTCGACGATAGCTTCTGATAGCCGATTGAGGGATGCGCTACGTCGACCCCGACATTCATCGACGCTCGTCCCTTCCGACCAATACACTTTAGCTACCACCGACCTACTGCCAAACAGCACAAAGACAGCTTATGTATGTCCCATGTACTTACGTCCGTGATGGACGTTCTCTATGTTCTGGAAACGTCCCGGTAACGTCCATATGTCTCCCATACGTCCCTCTTACATTCTGTAAATGTCGTCGGAAGGTTCCTCTTACAAAGCGGGAAATACTCAGAACATTCGACATTCTCGAAACGTTGTCTGGACGTCCGAAAGAACAAACCTGACGTACTACTACGTGAACTGATCTCAGTTGTTGTTTCCCAAAAGACATACCACAACGACCAGCAAAGTGTCAAAGTTACTGGCAACTTATATAAAAATGACTGAATTTGATGCAATTTTAAGACCCTAAGACAAGAAAAACAAAAGGGAAACTGCTGCTAAGATGCCTGGGGGACTATTCACATTGGTTCACAGGACCCCTGACGTGCACGTGGACCCAATCTTAATGGTTAAGGTCACATGAAAGCACATAGATCACGTGCCCTTAGATCAAGTTCGCAACAAAGGACAAACATTGCATAGATCATTTTTTACCAGGAAAAAAAGGATGCTGCTAGTAGTTTTGTGAGACCATCATTTCTGATACAGCAGAGCTATCCATACCTTACCTTCCATTATCCGACAGCCTTAACAGATAAATGTCCAACTGCAATTCTTTTATACGAATCATTCTAGGCCTTCATACCTAGGCACACATCAATTAGTTATTTTTTAAGCTTCCGTGCTTTAGCGCACTTTTTACAATTTGTAAGCTTTTGTGCTTTAGCACACTTGAATACGTAAGCTTTGATGCTTTAACACCCTTCAATTTGTAAGCTTTCGTGCTTTAGCATACTTTGATCCCCAATTCGTAAACTTTTGTGCTTCAGCACACTTCAATTCCCAATGTGTAAGCTCTCGTGTTTTAGCACACTTCAATTTGTAAGCTCTCGTGCTTTAGCGCACTTCAATTTGTAAGCTCTCGTGCTTTAGTGCACTTCAATTTGCAAGCTCTCGTGCTTTAGTGCACTTCAATTCCCAATCCGTAAGCTTTCGTGCTTTAGCACACTTCAACACGTAAGCTTTGGTGGTTTAGCACAATTCAATTTGTAAGCTTTCGTGCTTTAGCGCACTTCAATTTGTAAGCTCTCGGGCTTTAGCGCACTTCAATTCTCAATCCGTAAGCTTTTGTGTTTTAGCACACTTTGATTCTCAATCCGTAATATTACGTACTTTAGCACACTTCAATATGTAAGCTTTTGTGCTCTAGCACACTTCAATTTTTATATAAATGTATAAAATACGCGGTCTAGTAATACGAGTTTATTCTTTCTATTTCGGTGGTGCAAATGGCTTAATAATGTTCTTGACTGTTGTAATAGCGAAAAAAAAAGATGCGGTTTCTGGTTTGAACATTAAGGTGATCTAAAACGTGCGAGCGGTTGCGATTTTTGTGCCGATTTGAATGCAACACGCAAACTTAAATGCCTCTGAGCGTAGACGCGCCAGCAGTTATTTTGCCGCGCCGACGAAATAAAAACAACCGGTTCTATTTTTGTTGTGGTGTACCAGTTATGGCACTGAATGAAACAAACATTGTAAAATAAGTCAGTACACACGAGCTGGTTTTGCTCACTGAATTTGCATTACTCTGCTCGATTATGTATATACATTATATATACACATTGTATATATAATAATAATGTATACATACATCTATGGTATATTATATATGTATTAGATATATATATTGGGAGTACAAATAAGTCTCCGCCGTTTTTCATCTTAAATTGGGCATTTATTGCGAAAGAACGGTACCTTTTTTCTATCTTTCTGGCAGCATCCGGATACCGCGTCGGAAGAACGCTTCATCTTTTGACGCTATCCATGCATCGATATATACCCAATGCATACCCAATTTTTGGTATCTTCATATGATGTGAAGTGCTGCTCAGACAGGCCACGCGCCATTGATCGAAACAAGTAGTAATCAGAAGGAGCAATGTCTGGTGAATACGGCGGGTGGGGTAAAACTTCCCAATTAAGTGTTTCCAAATAGTTTTTGACCGCAATGTGAACAATCGGCGTTCAATGTTTCTCGGCGTCAGTTCATATGGAACCCAATTTCCTTGCTTTTGAATCATGCACAATGATTTTAAACGATGTGAAATCGCTAGTGGAGTCACTGATAATGCAAGTGCAAATTCTTCTTGCGTTTGGCACGAATCTTCGATTCCAATTCCGCGTCTTCGTACACTTTCGGCCTTCCACTATGTTCTTTGTCTTCGACATCAAATTCACCGTTCTTAAACTTTTGAAACCACTCACGACAATTTCTCTCACTTAATGCAGCCTTACCATATGCTTTTACAAGCAATCGATGCGCCTCAGCTGCAGATTTCTACAAAACTTCAATCAAAACTTCCCACAAATGACGTTTATTCGGCTCAAAACTCGACATTTTCGCACGAAAAAAATTTACGACGCTGATACACAATCGCTAATATTTCGAGGTTATGTTGTTGATAGATGTGCAACCTTACGATATGACGTCTTACATCTGACACTAGCCGCCATAGCTTACTGGTTGCGCTATCCGATTTCAAACGGCGGAGACTTATTTGTACACCCAATATATATATATATATATATATATATATATATATATATATATATATATATTTATACATATGTATATATATTTATATTATATATATATATTTTCATATATTCATTATTATACACATGTATACAGGGTGAGGAACCTAAGATTTACATCGGAAATATCTCCGTTAATTTTAGTAATATAAGAAAATGTTTCAGGCAGAAAGTGTTTGGTTCAATGGGGCAATTATCGTGATGGAGAATTTCTTTTTCTCCAGGGTATATTTTCCGATATTTCCAAGGTCACCGTAGTTTTTCTAAATGGAACAACTTATTTTGATTGGTATAGCAATATAGCTAATGAAAAGACAAACTCAACTATGTATAATATGTTGACCTTCAAATGACCTTCGAAGCAGTTATTGTTCAAGAAGCATAACTTAACGTACGAAAACCATGTTCATGCTTACCATGCCCTATCAGGGGAGCCTCACCCTGTATAATAGTGTATTGTATAAAATAATAAATTGTATAAAACAATATATATATATAAAAATATATATGTATTATAAATATGTATAGGGTGAGTCAACGTTTGCACCTCAAATATCTCTGTTATTTTTAAACATACGTCAAATGACTTCAGGCCAAGTTGAATGACCCAATGGGGCTCACACGACGCCATAGAAATGTTTGTTTTTGTTATTTTTTTTAGAGATTTTAAGATCACCTTCAGTTTTCTTTTAACGGGAGCATCCCTTTTTAAACACCCACGATGATAATTCCTTTCATTCGGAATTCAGTGACTATAATTAATCAAGGTTATTCAAGGTCACAAACAGAGGAAACAACATACATATATGTATATAAATTTTCAGTTGCTTCTTGCACTCGATAGTGATTTTTTGTTATTAAAAACATGCTACCAATTAAGAGAAAAGCTACATAATAAATCAGCACGCTTTCGTGATCAAAAACACGCATATCCGCACGCATATTAAATTCCAAGTCTTAATGCACGCATATGTATATACAAATTTATATTATTCTATAAACAACTTCTTATTACAAGTTCTTGATTCACTTGCACAATTGTTTCTCATTTTTTCTCTTCGATACGATCAATCGATATGATCCTATATTTTTCCACCTGCGCATGGTATTTACACATCATAAAATCTGTCAATAAGGAAGATTAACGCCTTTTTCGCTGCTCGTGTACTTGATTGACATGCCTTGCAATCATTCACCCATTTAATTAATTAATAGACAGCGGAGTTTATGTATTTATGACAAAAATGAGTAGGTGTTATTTAAGGTAATAAACACGTTATAAGAATTTAAGAATACTATTATACTATTTTCAACCTATTAAACATATTAAGAAAGAAAATCGATTTTTATTTCATTCCAATTTGTTGCAATCTGGGTAGAACATTTTTATTTTGCATAAAGATCCGCTGTCTATTAATTAATCAACTCCAAATAAAATAAATTTTTACATCTAATTATATACCTATTATCGAGTCATACAAACTAATTTAAGTACGTCGTTCCACATATTTTGCAGTTAAGTTTCTGATCAGATTTTCATCTTGTTTGGCTATCAATTTCATGATGAAAAAAACTGTTGCTACTGCACAGAGTCCGTTTTCTAACCTACAACACGACCTAACCCAGCGATTTCAATGACCTTGAAATATGTTATTAAAATCATCCTCCAACAATATATTTCAAAGTCATTGAAATCGATGAGGAACGCCCTGTTGTAAATAATTACCAACATATTTCAAGGTCATTGAAATCGGTGAAGATTGCCCTATTGTAAATAATTACCTTTATTTCTTCTCAGCCTTTCGGCCATGAAAAGGAACTCGGTTTACAATAATTTCTTCCCAACATCAACATTCACACCATCTCGTTCCACATACATCCCCCCATTCATCTGGACATCATGTCTTTAAGCCTAATTTCTAAAGTCAAAATAAATAAAAATGGATAATCTACTTCAATAAAATAATGAAATGACGATGTTAATTTCGTCACATATTTATTATATATAGAAAATACAAGAAATAAGAGAAAACCAAAAACTATTTATTTGATTTATTTATTTGATTTCTACCTCAATCCAAATAACAAATAATCTTTTATCTGCAAATAAGAAATAATAAATAGATCAATTTGGCATTATTTAAATGACTTTTATTTAAATAAAAAGTTTAGTTAATATTTGCAATTACAATCACACGTTTATTTAATATTGGAATAAAAATTTGCCCAACTCTGATCTCGTTCCACATACATCCTCCCATTCATCTGGACATCATTTCTTTAAGCCTAATTTCTAAAGTCAAAATAAATAAAAATAAATGAACTACTTCAATAAAATGATCAAATGGGAGAAAAATAATTATAAACTATATTTGAATTGACACAACTGAGCCTACGTGTTTGGTCACTTTCGATACATTTGTACATTTAACCAGTTATGTATTCCGCTGTTTTAGCCCGTCCAATAATTCGTATTCTGTATAATTAAAAATAAAATAAGTGACATATTTGAACACATACAATATTTATATATATATATATATATAATATATATAATATATATATTAACTTACCGATACTGCATTTTCAGGCAGATGTAGTGGAAAATATGAAAGTTGAAATTTTTATTAGTGTATGACTCATACGGAGACCTTACATGGCTGCTCGATTTTTGATCGAGCACCTGAAGTGTGAGGGAAGATTGCTTTGTCTTCCTTTCGTAGTCAATCATGCGTGAAAACGATCGATCAAACAACTATAAGCGGTCGCCACAGGTAAGGGGTTAATCGACACGAGGTCGAGAAACCTGCCGCGCTAAATACGTGAAAGAAAGGTGTAACACATAGTAGTATGCCTCATTTTTCCCCCAGGAAGTCGGTATAAGACTTACTTATTTCTAGACAGCGGATCTTTCTGCAAAATAAACATTTTCTACCTGAATTTCAACAAACTGGTGTGAAATAAACACCTGCTCATTTTTGTCATAAATGCATAAAACCCGCTGTCTACTTATTTCGTGCACGCTGCAATTTTTTATCACGATCAAGTAGGCCAGCCATGAGAAGGACATGTTAACACATGTTTGTGATTAAATTGATTAAAACGTCTTTATCCCGAAAAATGTCGTAGAAGAGAAAAGAAAATTTATATTTTTTATATGGCTAAATTTATTTTAATGCTTAAATATTGATTACAAACGAATCAAGTTTTATTTCAGTTAAAAAGAAATGCGTAATAAATAATAATATAAACAACAAAAAGGTGCTATTTTTACCGTAAAACGATCGAAAAGTTTGCAACTAGTTGATAAAATATTTTAGTACAACAAAGTAATGGTGTTTACATTGACCAATATTAGGAAAAGATACATTTGTTTAGCGTTACTGTTAACAGTCGGATATTTCACATGCAACAACCTAATAACTAGATTGCGGATCTTCATGGAAAATAAAAAGTTCGTGCATCAGTTGAAAGACACAGGAGCTGAATATAAGTTTACATTTTTCACTAATAATTGTAAAGTTGAATGTAGTCAAAATTCATATGTTTCACAAATAATTTGATTACAGTGTAAATTTATAATTTTCACTAATAATTTGATTGCAGTGTAAATTTATAATTTTCACTAATAATCGTAATGTAGTGAAAATTTATATCTTTCACTAATAGTTTGAATGTAGTGAAAATTCATATTCTTCACTACTAATTTGATTGCAGTGAAAATTGATATCATTCACTAATAATTTTAACGTAGTGTTTAACGTCGTCTTTTATTTTTTTCATTGAAATTGCACCTATTAATTTTTGTTATAAATGTATAAAATCCGAAGTCTACTAATAACTCTTGAACCTAATCTCTGTTCAGATATGGTAATAAGAATCGGTAAATTTCAAGAACGTTTACCAAAGCAACATGGCAGCGGTATCCCGAGCATGTTCGAAGGCACGCTCGCGTATTTTTGGGGTCTTAACACACAGGCTCTGATGTAACGACACTAAACGAGCTCCCAAGCCAAAGACAGGTGCATGGGCAAAGATGAATTCTGATGCACGATATTTCTTTGCCGCGCGTGTATATACGATCGCGATCGAGCACGCGCCTGCGTTCTCTCCTCTCGGTGAAAATGCGCCCGGCTAATGTGTCTACCTTCCGGGAAATGTTTAAGCAGTTGTAAATTGTAAAGTACTCTTGGACACGCTATCGATCAAGTTATTTTCTTCTCAAGAATCGACTTGCTAACTTTAGACGAAAGTAACTCGTTTCGTTAATTCTTCCGTTGCTGCTCGTTTCGACGAGCTATTCCATTATCGTTTCCTCTCGAAAATTATTCCTTGTATACTTCTCTTAAGCGCGCACTTTATTTCTTGTAATTGGGTCTTACTTATTTCAATCTCTCCGGGAGAAATTTTCCCCCCAAACCCCTCCCTTTTTTAAGCCGTTCGTCTGATTAAAGGTTCTTTCAAATTAACCATTGCATCGAAACATGTGCGGTTATTGGTACGATACTTGCACGAACAGACATCGTTGGGCTCTTTGAACCGACTTTTTTTAATCGTGATGCATACATATAATACCGATTAACATCTGCCTCCCTTTAATTTTCTCTCGAAATGATTCCTGTAAAAACGAAAAGTGTATTTTGAGAATACCAATCGTGCTTAATAGAATTTTAGTTTCACAATAGTTTACTAACGAGCACGTAGCAGGGACCGTAACGGTTATAAGTTATAACACTGTGAATATACCAGAATATACCAGAATATGCAAGAATATGTCTAAATATACCAGAATATACAAGAATATGCCTAAATATACCAGAATATACCAGAATATACAAAAATATACCAGAATATGCAAGAATATACCGGAATATACCAGAATAAAACGGAATATACCATATTATATCATAATATACCACAATATAGCAGAATATACCGAAATATACCAGAATAAAACGGAATATACCATATTATACCATAATATACCACAATATAGCAGAATATACCCGAATATACCAGAATATAACAATGTATAATCAAAAAAAAAAATAGTCATGGGATAACAAGTATTCATCGACTAAAATCGTATTGGTTACAAATAAAGATTATAAGCGACCGAAAATTGTTTCTCTTGTTGGTAAAGGTTATCGTTGAGAGAAATTCATTTTGATTACTCATAACTACACTGCGGTTCTTTATGCAAAATAAAAATTGTCTGCGTCGAATGCAAGAAATAGAATCCAAATTGAACGTAATTTCATGAACGTAATTTCTTAATTATTTTAATAGATGAGAAAGCATACATCGACATTTCCAATTTTCAAAATTTTTCTACAATTTATTTCAATCACTCGTAACAGTTACCGTTGAGAGAAATTCATTTCAATCGCTCGTAACAGTTATCATTGAGAGAAATTCATTTCGATCACTCATAACAATTATCAATGAAAGGAATTTATTTCGATTACTCGTAACAGTTATCGTAAGAAAAATTTATTTCAATCTTTCATAACAGTTATCAATAAGAGAAATTTATTTAAATTGCTCATAACAGTTATCGTTGAAAGAAATTCATTTCAATCGCTCGTAACAGTTATCAATGAGAGATTTCGATCGGTCCTAACAATTATCGTTGAGAAAAAATTATTTCAATCGCTCATAATAGTTATCGATTACTGCAATTTATTTAGATTGCTCATAACAGTTATTATTGAGAGAAACTCATTCCAATCGATCATAACAGTTATCAATGAGAGAAATTTATTTCGATCGGTCGTAACGGTTATCGTTAAGAAAAATGTAATAAATCGCTCATAACGGTAATCGATTAGAGCAATTTATTTAGATTGCTCATAACAGTTATCATTCAGAGAAATTCATTTCAATCGCTCATAACAGTTATCAATGAGAGCAAATTATTTCGGTCGCACATAACAGTTATCGATGGGGGAAATTGATTTAAATTGCTCATAACAGTTATTGATGAAGGAAATTTTGAATAGTTATTATTCAATAGTACAACTTTATTATCAGTCAAATGTTGACTTGCGCAAAAACGACATTACATTTTAAAATGTCCGATTTTAGAATGCGACTCCTATAAAACGTTTCGATCAATGCTATTACAGTCTATAGGTTTATCATATGTATAAAACTTTGAGGTACAAAGCTAATCCCTAACACTAAACATACCACGACCAGTCAAATGACCGGTTCTAGATTTTTTTATTTCACAGTTAATGAAATTATAAAGATGCTTTCATAAGAAATGATTTAATAAATATCTTTAGTAGAGCACATATTATAATAAGAACCGCGCAAAGTCTAAATAAATTAATTCTTGTTATTTTTATAAGGCAACCACTTGCTTGTTGCTTTTATAGCTCGGTATGTTTAATGTTAATATCCTATGTTCAATTTTAATTTAGATGTATAATTTTCTTTTAAATCAAGTTTGTCTCAACGTTAACCAACGCGACTGTCGTGTATTCCTTTCATATGTCTGGAAAAATAACTTTTATGTGATTTTTGGTGAAAATGTGATGATTAATTAACTTACTAGTCGTTGATGGTAAAAAAGAACTACAAAATCAAGATAACAATCTTGTAAATGACAAAAGGTGAATGACCATAATATCCTATTTTTACAGTATACAATCAAGAAACTTGAAATTTGTAGATAGAATACATTGGGTACAAAATAGTGTTTGTTTAATGCCATTGCTAAAAATCGGACATTTCATATGCAACAACCTAATCTTTTTCAGTTAAGTTTCTGGTCAGTTTTTCATCTTGTTTGGCTATCAATTTCTTGATGAAAAAAAGACTGTTGCTACTGCACAGAGTCCGTTTTCTAATCGATGATTTCATTAAATGATTCAGGACACATTTGAACATCGTTCGCGGTTCAGAGGCCTTGCAATTAACCTTCGAACGTTCCATGAAAGTACTAAAATTTGTTAGAATACGAGCATCGTTCAAAATCGTGAGAATGCAGGTCCGAACTCACCGACTTCCGAGCCATTGTAAACGTCGTTTCTGGTGTGGCCGATAATAAACTCTTTTCTTTACATTTACTACTGTGCCGATACTTTCGCGACGAAACTTCGAAATCAGAAGAATTGACGTCCCGCAGCGACCAGCGCCCATTTTAGTGCTCACCGGGCAGTTCGAGGTTCAGTTAATTAAAGTAATGAATATTTACAATGCTCTCAGAGTTGCGCGTGATCTTTATATCTCTGTTCAACTGTGCTGATCGCGAACGAACTTCATCTTTCGGTTTTATACGTAGTTGGGGAGACCGGGGCTAGTTGACTAACTTTTATCATATTTAATCTTTTCCAATGAACGCCGACAATGTACCACATGAAACAAAAGTACAAATGGTAGAAGCAATGAATGCCAGTGCAGAGAGCGATGGCAAAGAAAGTATAAAGAAATTTACAATCTGTCCGGATGATGTACAAAAATATATAGACAAAAAAATAAACCATTTCATTTCTCCACATTCCAAACGATTGTTTGAAAAATTTTTAATACCAACAACATTTTTGGGAAAAGATCCTTGTAGATGGAATAATGACCCTGATTTCAAAATTGGGATGAACATAGTTCAAGGACTGAAGGTGGTCAATGATACCGCTGAACGGGGCGTTAAACTAATGGAAGATTATAATCAAATTTTATCAAGAAATGAAGAGGAAAAACAATATATACTACAAACTGTGATGGAATATCGAAAGCAGTATCCTGACGCCACAAAACATGCCATTTGATCGAACCGTTGCGCCGAAATCATTTTCTCTTTATCTGTTTTAACAATCTTACGATCGATAACTTTAACAACATCCACAAAACAGAGTTTGTCAAAGGATTTTTAAAGATTTTTTAATATAGAAACAGAGAAACACCTGATCAATCCCTTCATGATTAATTACATTTTTAAGACGCATTGAAGACTGCTTGTTAACTGAGAGTTTTTTTGGAATTACTTCGAAAGGGTTAACACAGTCGCGTCTAGGGCAGGATCTGCTTGGTCTTACCGAATGTCCACGAGCAGATCTAGGACGAAACGCTTAGTGATACATAATTTAAAAACTTACATGATTGTATCAAGAATTGAGACAGGATTTGCTGGGCCCTACTGACGAGTCCGCTAGCAAATCCGGGACGAAATACTTTGATGTCAACTCTTTTCGTAATTTACATAATATTCATAATAACTTCTTTTTACGATATTAGAACTGTTTTTCTTTTGTAGAAAAAACTCATATAACAAAAGTTGTATTATATAAGGAAGTGAATATAGCATCAGAGAAAAAAAATTTTTTTCCAGATCATTTTTTCAAGTTTTCAAGGTCACGGATGTTTTCTCTATTAACAACTGATTATGCTATATATGGATTCTTACAGAGAAAAAAAGACAAATTCAACGATATATTCCAACGTATATTTATGTCAAGATTTAAAAAAAAAAATTTTCAAATTCGTTGCGCGCCGGTTTCCCATGATCCAATCGGCCCCAAATTTTTTCCAGATCATATTCTCAACAGTTGTCACAATTCTGGGGGGTGAGCGGGAAAAAATTTTGCGAAATAATTTTCATCAAGTATAGCTAAGGTCCACCCTAATATGGCATACAAAGCTTTCTATTAAGCAATTAGGGCACAGTAAATTTAAAAAAAATCGAAAATTTTTTTTGATAGAAAAATGACATTCGTAAACTTTAAACGCATTTTCTCAGAGTTGCGATTTTCAAAACGGTGTACAAGATATCTCGAGTTCTACCTTAGCAATTACATTAAAACTCTACAGTTATCTTCATTATAATATCTATTACGCATTGACGATCGATTTTTTTCCATTTTCCCATTATTTTATTAAATATAAATCAAAAATTAACTAATTTTCTACCGAAATTCAATCAGTAAATTTAAAATATCTGCCATTTTGTTAATTTTCACAAAAATTGAAATGTGGGATCGTCAGTGCCTAGAGAATATATCACAGTTTATCACAATATTTTTTGGATTCTTGATATACAGTGAACCACGAAAATATTTGAACGCACTTTAAAACAGTATAACTTTTTTATGATCGGACCAAATGACCTGACTATTTTGGAGCAATTAGAAGAATTGGTTTATCAAATGACATGCAAGAAAGATTTTGAAAAAATTGCAATTGCTAAGAATTACATGAGAAAATAAAAGAGGCATCATTTATAACTTTTTTATGCGTTTTGTAGATGTATGTTAATTATATACATGCTGAAAATTTCATCGAAATCGGTTGATACAGAAAAAAACGACACACATCGAAGGATGTAAAAATTTGTGGATTTTAAGCAGAAACTGACCAAACGTCGCGAAAAGCTATGATTTCTGCCACATTTAATCACTTGTAGCCCTTGGGTATGTTAATCGATTTTGATGAAATTTTCAGCATGTCTATAACTAACATAGATCTACAAAACACATATTTTAAATTTTCATTAAGGGCCCAAACAAAAAAGTTTCAAAAAATGCCTTTTTATTTTTGCATGTAACCTTGTGAATTGTAATTTTTGAAAAATATTTTTTGCTGATCATTTAGTAAACTAATACATCTAATTTTTTACAAAACATCAGGTTGTTTGGTACAATTATAAAAAAGTTATACTGTTTTAAAGTGTTAATTCGATTTGTAGGAAGTCTGTACACCAGGTGGCCATCTGGAAGACAAGATATTCCGAGCAAAGACGACGAAAGACATAACAACAAATTAATTTTTAATATTACAAGCATTTTTTTTATAGAGAGTTCATAATATAATAAACTGAAATACAAAATCTTATATTAATCGATCATTCACTTTTTTCTGTACCGTTGTTTAAAAATCTTATATTTTCCCCACTTGTTACTGTGCCCCAACCCCTTAATTCTATTAATTCACAATTGGTAGCTGAAAACAATTTAAATTGTATAATTCGTGCCTGATTGCTTTCAACATACTGCGATCGTCAAGACCAATGAGAAGCAATTACTACCACTTTTGAAGAAAAATTGTTTTTATAATAGATTAACGAAAATTCGCAATTATCGTGAATAGATTTATGATTACGTCGAGAGATAACAACAGTCACCTATTTACGTTAAACCTGTTTATAAATAGAATAAACCGATTTAAGAGAAGATTAATTGCCTTGCATGAAAGCTCATATAGCTACGCATAATTTTGTGTGTCCCAAACATGGTGTACATACTTCCTTGAAAGGGCGATTCCCAAGATCATTTGAAGTAACTTTTTCCTTCACGAAAATGTCCTTCGCAGTTTCATTAAGGGGTTGGGACACAGTAACAAGTGGGGAAAATATAAGATTTTTAAACAACAGTACAGAAGAAAGTGAATGATCGATTAATATAATTTGATTTTGTATTTTAGTTCACTATATTATGAACTCTCTATAAAAAAATGCTTGTAATATTTAAAAAATAATTTGTTCCTTTGCCTTTCGTCGTCTTTGCTCGGAATATCTTTTCATCCAGACGGCCAACTGGTGTATGATTCCTACAAATCATTAACTGTATCAAAAAACCCAAAAATGTCATAAACTGTGATATATTTTCTTGGCATTGACGATCCCACATTTCAATTATTGTGAAAATTAACAGAATGGTAGATATTTTAAATTTAATGACTGAATTTCGGTGGAAAATTTGTTAATTTTTTATTTATACGTAACAAAATAATGGGAAAATGAAAAAACATCGACCGTCAATGCCTAATAGATATTATAATGAAGATAACTGTAAAATTTTAATGTAACTGCTAAGGTAAAACTCCAGATATCTTGTACACCGTTTTGAAAAACGCAACTCTGAGAAAAACTGTAATTTTTCTCGCAGGTATACGAACTCACTCTCGAAACGGTACTTCGAGAAATAATTTGTATTGAAGTCTGAAATCCTTGTAAAACCTTGCGCATTCTGTTTTCAAGACTTGAAACTACTATTTAAGACAAAAAAATTTTCGATTTTTTTCAAAATATCACTGTATCCTAAACACTTAAGTAACTTTTTCCTTCGCGAAAATGTCCCTCGCAGCTTTGTTAAGGAGTTATTAACGAAAAACGCGGACTAATCAGAGCACCGCTACAATATGTAAATCAGCTGTTGCCGCGTCCGTGTTTTTCACGAATAGCTCCTTATCAAAGCCGCGGAGAACATTTTCACAGAATGTTGTCACGCAGAAAGTGACTTCAATCAATTACATTTTTGGGACAGCTTGTATATCTACACATTTTCAACACAGTTATTTCGGAAATGTAATTAAATCCATTCAAAAGCAATACACATTGTTGTCTGTACATAATTTAATATAAATGTGTTAATTTTAACTCGTACACCTAAATTATTACCGCTACTATTAAAAGTAAGAAAAACTAACTAAATAGGATGTACATGGTTTTAAGGCGTGCATCAGATGGTAATAAAAAAAATCCTTTGGAGGTCATTTTAAAGTTTTTTTCAAGGTCACCGTATTTCTTTTGCATATTAACATGTATTTTTCATAATGCAATGTGATAGTCGGCGTCAAGATGAGTTCAACGACCTACACACCATGACCTTGAAGTGACCTTGAAGCCGAAAAAATCAGTTTCAGTTTGAAGGATACAAAAGTAATAAAACGAAAAGGATGATATCACCTTATTTTATTAGTTGCTCAAAATGCTGGCCGTCCGCAGCAAAACACGTCTGTACACGAGAAGTGACTGACTTCCAGCATTTTGAACAACTAATAAGGTAAGGTGATATTACCCTTTTCATTTTATTACTTTTGTATTCTTCAAACTGAAACTGATTTTTTCGCCTTCAAGGTCACTTCAAGGTCATGGTGTGCAGGTCGTTGAACTCATCTTGACGCCGACTACCACATTGCATTATGAAAAATACATGTTAATATGCAAAAAAATACGGTGACCTTGAAAAAACCGTTATAATGACTTTCAAAGGATTTTTTGAAGTGAAACTTCTTTGCTGAGGGTCTACAAGGCTCTACAATTTTCGAGCGTTACGAAAATTCCGAACGCATGAGGGGAATAGTAAGGTACGATGTGGGGGAAATAAAATAAAATGAAACGGAACGGAACGGAACGGAACACAAAAAAAACAAAACAAAATAATTTCATTTGAAATCATATCTGCATCCTTACTATTCTCATTTATTATCTCTTGTCGAATAAAAAAATGCTGATAATTTAGCTATATAGATAATCTATACCTAATAAGCAAGAAGTTTCATTTCTGTCGCGCGTGGTCTCCACGCACACGATTCTTTTTATTACCATCTGATGCACGCTTTAAAACCATGTACGTCGTATTTAGTTATTTTTTCTTACTTTTAATAGCAGCGGAAATAATTTAGGTGTTCGAGTTAAAATTAACATCCTGTATATGATAACTTTATTTCATCAATTCTTCAACATTCAGATACGCCTGAACATTTATGGAAGCGGACTAATCAGAGCACCGCTACAATAGGTGAATCAGGTATATCCGCGCTCTGATTGGTCTGTATTTTTCACGAATGATTTCTTACCAAAGCCGAAATGATATTAGAACTTCTGATAATGGAGAACTTAGCTCAGTTCAATCTATTCATATATTTATTATTCATTTATTCATATATTATTAACACATTCGTTTAATGCTTCTGTAAACTCTACAAGCTCTATCGTTTTCACAAATCTTTTCGCTTTTATGTCTCCGACGATGTAGGTGCTTTTATCTAATAAAAAAAATGTATGTACAGGATGCAAAAAAATTATATGTCGCGGCTACCATAAGATGATTCCACACCCTCGATTTGGTTGAAATTGAACTAAGGAAGGTGCCGCAAAATGGACCTTGACCTTGAATTTTAAGATCAGAAGATCAACAAATTTCTTTTTAATTGCATCGTATTTACTTGTCGAGGGTCAAAAGGAACCGTGGGTCGCAACTCAAGCGCGACGAGTAAAATACGATACAATTAAAAAAATATTGTTGACCTTTTGATCTTAAAATTCAAGGTCAAGGTCAACTTTGCGGCACCTTGCTTAGTTCAATTTCAACCAAATTGAGGATGTAGAACCATCCTATGTTGGCCGCGACATATAATTTCTTTACATCCTGTACAATATTTAATAAACTAAAAAAAATTTTTTTAAAATTTATGAGACTATGTTCACAGAAAAAGGATGAATATATTAATATAAAATACTTTGGAGTAGCAATTTTTGCTATTTTATGAAGCTTATACAGGATGTCCAAAAAATGTTGTACTTTCTTGGAACGGGTGATTCCTGCGTTAATTTGAAGTAACTATTTCCTTTGCGAAAATGTTGTCTGCGGCATTGATAACAAGTTATTAATAAAATAAACCACGGACCAATCAGAGCGCGGCTACAACAAAGCGTGGTGTTGGCATTGGCCGAGCCGGAATCTGTCCGCAGAAGCCGTGCTCTAATCGGTCCCTGTTTTTTGTTAATAACTCCTTAACAAAGCCGCGGAGAACATTTTCGCAAAGGAAAAAGTGACTTCAAGTCAGCTCAAGAATCATCCCTTTCAAGGAATTACATTTTTGGGACACCTTGTTGTATATCTACACATTTTCAATATAGTTATTTCAGAAATGTAATTAAATTCATTTGGAAGCAATAGGAAATTGTTGCCAGTACATAATTTAATATATTCTTTAATATATCGTAACTTTCAGATACGTCTGGACATTTATGGAAACGATTAAATGAAACTGTATAATAGCGGGATTAGCAAAATATATTTTACAAAATCGTTTCATTGTTACCTTTGATCTCACTTGGCTCGTGTAGACATACATGATTAATAGGGCAATGAATGAAATGTGAAAACAGTAAATCTTGCAAATCCTGGCATATTCTTTGTCCAGTTTCCAGTATTGCAACTTTGTTATCAGCCCGTTGCAACGAAGTGCTGAATTTATTACGGAGTGCAAAGGGTTAATCCTTGATTTATGCACACGGGAGCCTCATGTTCCGAGCGCAATATTACCGGTCGTTTGAAAAGTGGTATACGTAAAATGGTTCGAAAATACACGCGTACATGGCAGAAATCATTTTACACATACGATTATAGCGTTTTCCATACTCTCCGGTGTCCAAATTTTTGTACGAAGTGTGTACCTTTTATACTGCCTACGCGTACCGTGTTATAGCTTATTGTTTCTTTTGCGAAATGTAGAACACGCTATGGGACGTAAAAACTGCCGTGTATCCTTAAATCACTAACTGTTATAAATAACTTGCATACACACTAACTTGTATGTTTCTTTATTCCACCGGCGAAACCACGTGAGACACATTTTACACCTGCCTTCGACCAGTGGTTCGATGGAACATTAAACGTACCGACATAGTCGTATTCAATTCAATCTGCGCTACAGACATCGACAAAAAATATTTCAATTTTCAATCTGGGACAGATGTGTGTAATTGCTGTCCTCGACAGTTATTCGACATTTACGCGACACCTTATATAATGACTTTTTAATAACTTTCCTGCTTGAAATGTGTCAAAAATGAGTTTCTTTCAAGACATATCGCTGGACTATACGGATTTTTATGGAAAATAAAAAATATCTATTAGATATTTAATAGCAAACTGTACTGCACGGCGGAATGTAAAAAAAAGGAATAATACAGTTAGGAGTATAACTGATCACACATACTTTAAATCAGGATAACTTTTTTATGAATGGACCAAACGACTTCAATTTCTCTGTGAGGATAGAAGAATTAGTTTAATAAATGACGTCTAATAAATATGTTGAAAAAATGCATTTGGTCGGAATTATGAAAAACAATAGTAAAAATTGATTTTTACAACTTTTTTAGTTAGGTCAATAACGAAAATTTAAAACATGTGTCTCGTATAAATTATGTACGTTCTGAAAGTTTCATTGAAACTGCAAAAAATGGCTTTCTCCATTCTCGTTCCAAAATATTCCATTAATGTGTTTTTGAAGTAGGGTAAAAGTTTCGTACCTGTCTATCCAGTTCATCCCATAATTTTTCTATGGAGTCCAAATCTGTTGATTGGTGATAATTTTTAATGAATTATTACATTGAAGTTGATCCAAATAGTTTTTACATATTTTTGACGTGTGCTTTGGATCATTATCATTATATTTATATTATGTAGTTAATACAGTTAAAGGTTCATAATTTATGTATACGAAATACAGTAAATGCCCCTTTACTGTCCAATAGCCGTGTTTTGCATGGACAGTGATCGTACCCGGACACTATTTTTGATTTATGACTGCGTCTACCGCGCCGATCGCGCCGAGCGAAACTTCAATAGAGAGAGCCGAACATAGAGAAGTACAGAATGGGCGTTGGCAGGCAGTGGAGTGGGTAGGCACTGAACAGTGATCGTGCCCACGAACCCGGACAGTAAAGGGGCGTTTATTGTACCAGAGTTTTACTAAAAACCAGAGGTGTCCTAAGACTTATGAGCGGGAGTGTACATTGTGGAAAAACCGAAATTATTACCGGTAAATATATGCAAATATACCGGTATTTTCGATATTTCGGTTTCTACAATTTGTTAGGACGAAATAACCAAAAAATACCGGTATGATACCTGTATTTTACGTACCGGTATACACTCCCAAAGAAAAAGATAGCACACGCGTGCTATCTTTAATTTCTCGCGTTATAATTATGGTAGAGGAAATGGGCAAATGAGAGAGAGAGATACATAAAGACTACCTTTTACGAATATGTTAACACTACCTATATTGGAATTTCGACAAGATATTCTCTTAGGAGGAATGTAAACACACAAATAGACAGAGGCAAAATGATAGCACACTCAAGATTTATTTTGATTTTCTTCAATATGTCGCGAGGTTTGAGGAAGTTGAAGTGGTCAGTCAGCGTGTTCAGTGCTTCTTGATATTGGTATCTGTCGCATTTCGTGATGGGTCGTGGTAAAAGATTGTCCGACAGTGAAATAAACGCAATTCTTATTCAGTAAAGTCGCGTTATTTTGCAAAGAGCTGTGTTCTGCACGGAGAAATATCGTGTAAGGGACATTATCTTTTTATGACTGAGTTTACTGCGCCGACGTGACCGCGCCGAAAGTTCAAAGTAAGCCGAACATAGAAAAGAACAGCACGTAAATACGGATCGCGCTGTCCTTTCTTGCACCCGAAACTATCATCGTCAATTAAACCACTAAATACAGTAAAGTCGCGTTTACTGTCCAACAGCCTGTGTTCTGCACGAACAGTGATCGCATACCGACATTATTTTTCTATGACTGCGTCGACCGCCCCGACTGCGCCGACCGCGCCGACCGCGCCGAGAGTTCTAAAGAAAGCCGAACGTAGAGAAGGACAGCATGACAGTGGAGTGGGTAGGCACTGGACAGTGATCGCGTGTCCGATCGCGGACAGCAAACGCGACTTAACTGTACAGTTGAAATTATATTGTGTTCAGTGTCATTTCAATAAGAAAAATGCCACAAATAAGTTGGTGAAAGTCCCATAAAAAATAATGAAAAATAAAGAAGTTTTGTAATTGGATTAGTAGTGGTTCCCACCGATATACCCGAGCCGAGATCAGATTACGCGGCATGTTTACACTGCTAGGAGACCAAGGCAGCTCGAGCTTCGCGGCCCCTGCGGCGCACAGTGGGACAAACCGATGAGTTCTGTGTCAAAATCAAAGAACTTTCGATAGAAATGAGATGGAGCGATGAAATTTTTTTAAAATTAAAGCTAAAACTTTGCAGAATATGGAAAAAATAGGGAAATTATGGTACGAACATTTTTGAACATTGAAAAAATTCGGTAAACTTGCACAATTTCAAAAAAATTTTGGTTTCTCCAATACTACGCGCGGAAAAAGCTTTTTTGAACACGCTATACATCATTTCCCGCAGATTTTTTCACACTGATTTTAAATCTGGTCTCAAAGTTCATCTACGATCTCAGGATTTTGCAAAAAATCGATTTTTGTGAACAAAACTAATGAAAGCATTTTTTCGTTGAAATGAATTGATAACCCACTGGTTTGAAGGTATATTGTATTCTCATATGTAAAACACATTAAAAATAATTGTAATGAAGTATTTGAACGTTTACTTGACGTATATCACTTAACGTGTCGCTGCGATTGTCGCTGACACTGTAGACTGTGTGTGACTGTAATGTAATTTAAATTAGATATCTATTTTCCATAATTATATTTTCATTTACACAGGAAGTAAGGTAAGTATTTCATCATTTTACCTTACTTCTCATCAACGAATTTTTAACTGCTGGTGATATCTTATTTTCTTATTTTTATCAAAATTATGAACCGATCAAAAATAAAATCCAAGTCACGATTAACAAAGAAGCATAAAGAAACACATACACTGAAGGAAAACCTGGAGGAATGTAATCTTTACAGTAGAAAAACGGTTTTGTCTGGATGGTCCGGATAGTAGTGCACACTATTATCATGACATTCGAAAAGGACAATTAACAAGAATTAGACGACAAATGAAAGGAGGTGGAATAATGATTCGGGCCGGCATAGGTTACAAAGAGAAAACAAATATTAATTTTATAAAAGCAAAAATGAATAGTGCAAGTTATTTAAGATTAATTAAAAACTAATTTATAAGCATGCACAATGCATTGCAGGTCCAAAATTTGTGTTCCAGCAAGATCATGCTGCCACACACACGGCAAAAATTATTCATGAATATTTTCCAAAAGAGGAAATTTCTGTTTTGGAATGGCCGGCGTGCTCCCCGGACCTCAATATAATTGAGAACTGTTGGAGATTATTATCAAAAGCAGTCTACGCAGGAGGTAGACAGTTTGAAAATTTAAATGATTCAAAAATCTGTATTAAAGAGGAATGGAAAAATTTATCACAATCTTCAGTTATATATAAAGTATTGTATAAATCCTTACCAAAAGGGATGATAGAAGTATTTGAGAACCACGGAGATTCCAAACATTATTAAACACAGGTACATCATATCATTTTCATATTTGTCTATTTTAAATTTATATGTATGTATTCTTTATTGATCCCCTTAGGGTTACAATTCTCAATTACATTTTCCTTCCTCGCATAAACGTCAACAACGCAAATAATAACGCAATATAATACAAAAACACAAAATAAACGCCAAAACGCTAACCGCCGCATTTTCCTTTCTCTTTCTTTACTCTTTCTCTTTTTCTTTCTCCCCTATCCTTCGCATACACACACACACACATACCCCTTCCCTATCCAAGTGGACCCCCTAAATTTATATGTATAATATGGAATATTTTTCAGATGTGCTATCAGTTTGTCTGTATTCATTTGGGTATTTGTATTTTTACCAAGAGAATTCGTTGAAGAAAATTCAATAAAAGTTATGTTGACGTATTACAGTAATCGCTCGTTCGTTGTCTGGCATGGTGGCCAGGGCCGTTGTCCAGTGCCTACCCATTCCACTGCCTGTCAACGCCGCATCGCTCCGCAGAGCGGCGACGATTGATGTCGGCTCGGGTATATCGGTGTGAGCACCACTACATTGACTCGAATGAATCGAATGTTCAAACTTCTTAATTTACATTATTTTTTTATGGGACCTTCATGAAGGTATTTCTGGCATTTTTCTGATTAAAATGACACCAAACACGATATAATTTCAATTGTACATAGTGTCTGTAAAAATGAAACACGCGGGACTCAGATCTGTCCGGCGACGGCGAAACGCTTCGGTCACGCGATCCGTATTTCATTCTGTCCTTCTCTATGTTCGGCTCTCTACAGAAGTCTCGCTCGGCGCGGTCGGCGCGGTCGGCGCGATACTCTAGACGCAGTCATAAATCAAAAATAGTGTCCGGGCAGGCTCGTTGTCACTGAAAAACACGGCTTCTGGACAACGAACGAGCGATTACTGTAGTAGACAGTATTCTTTATGTATCATTTGCATCTTCCCTATGCTATAATTATAACGCGAGAAATTAAAGCCCAGATAGCACAGAGACATCTCAAAGACAGCTGTAAGACGCCAGCTGCAAGACATTCGGACGTCTGAACGGCTCCCGAACGGCTCCCGAAAGTCTTCTGAATGTCTTGTGTTACAAAACGGTACGTCTTAGAAAGAAAAGACGTCTGAAGACGTCTCTAAGACGTAGTGTAGGCGTCTTTTAGACATCTTTCTAGACGTCATCTCTGAAAAGACGTCTTTAAGACATCTTATTTCAGACGTAAAAAGGAGATCTCCAAATAGACGTATTTGTGTAATGTTTTCTGACTATCTTTAGGAATTCAGTAAAATAGAATTCGGAGTTCAAAATTGAACAACGTTCGAACTTATATTAAAAAAAAAAGAATATACAATTTCCCGGTTAAACAAAATTACGCAAGACATAAATAGATTTATTCATAAAGAAAATAATACACAAGTTTCGTCGTACGAAAGCTCAGCACTTAAACCGCATTTAAGATAAACGAGGTTTCCGGAAATCAGCAATTTAATAAATAACTTCCTAAATGGCCATTCTAATTTAAAACTAAGAGAGCTCTCTTACCATTTATCACCAAATTTCAACGCGCAGTGATCCACAACAGGATTCCACTGGAACTCCCTGTACAATTGCCGGCTTGCCCTTAGGACAATCCTTCGCCGACAGCACTACGGTTAGCCTTGCGATCCGTCCCAGCTTCGATATACACTGCAAAGGAGCTTCAGCGCTTTCAATGTCCTCAAATCTCAAATGTGCAACCGGCCTGGTAGAATCCAAGTCTTGCCGAACCGAGTGCATAAGAACCCAACGTCCAAATCCATCATAACTCGGGATCACTCGCGGAATACTCAAGGCCCAAAAAGACTTAATTTACAAATTATCGCGGGAAACCTCGCGTCGTCTCACCCATTGCGTCAATCGCTTTCTTTTATCCTTCAAACGCTCTCGTCCTCGCAAGCGTTGCCACAACAACACCAACTTGTCAATCGCGACCACCGTGAATCGCTCGCCAGACTCGTGTATACATCTACACGGCGAGACTATCGTCTTCCATCACGGTGCATACGATCGACATTACAAATACATATACAAAAACACGAAGAAATCGCGAACAGTATTTAAGATGTCTTAAAGACGCCTTTTTGGGACGTGAGACGTTCAGATCAAAAAACGACGTAAAACAGACGTCTATGAGTCGTCGGGTGCTATCTGGGAGATAGCACGCGTGTGCTATCTTTTTCTTTGGGAGTGTAAGTCCCTGCTTGCAACTAGCACATGTGCACGCGCGCGCGCGCTGGTCTACGAGGATTTCAACGGGTGGATAAGAAGTAAACGATGGGAGACAAAGCGACGCGTCGCCGCAGAGAAATCGCAAACGGCAGTGAAACCGTAGGAATTAAGTTAAAAGGGCTTCCAGAAGTGGACGGGCGTCGCTCATATCCGGCTGATTGTAACGTCGCCGTGTATTTTCTGTATTGTTCACCGTGACGCGTCGGCGATCATTTATCAATGCGGATAATAACGAATAATAAAGACTTTGTACGCATACGTATCCTGCGTCTGCGAGCGTATATTCCGCGTATACCGCGCTATATACCTATAATAAAAGCCGATTCCGAGCGCGCCGCAGGAATAGCGATTCCGGAGGCGGTTCAATGCTTGAATGCATGGAATTGAAAATAATGGCCGAGTGGGCGTGCATTGTGCTCCTCGCCAAGCTTTTTGTTGATTTTCACGTGGCCACTACACGTCCTTTTCGTCGCGAAATTTCGAGACGCTCAACTGAAACCAGATGAAAGAAGAGGAAGGACACGAGATACCTCGATGCGCAGAGACACTTCCGCCCGAGAAAACGGAAACGAAGGATAGTTTGTAGTTGTAGTAGTAGTACGGACGCAGTTAGGTTCATATTTTAAGGACAGAACGTGCTGTTTGTTCATAAAATGTTCATTCACAATAATGCCGTCTTATGCAAATTAAAATATCTGCTAAACTAATAATTTTTCGAACTGCATCAACTAATATATAAAAATATGTATAATTCTATTTAAGAAAGTGAAGACGACCTTGAAATCTCCGAAAATTCTCTAACTGCAAAAAATTACTACCGTTATATTATACATCTACCTGACATGAACAACTTTTGTTAATAATTTTTTCCTACATCTCCAAAAATAACAGAGATATTCAAGTGATCATTTTTGCAGTACCACCCTGTATATATACATATGTCTTGTGACGAGAGTTGGTAAATATTATGTACCAAGCGATGTAAACATAAACAAAATCATTGATTTTGGAAATTCATAAGCGAACAAAATTAATTTTCTTAAATAATGAGAAATAACACAATTTCCTTCAACAATAAAAATGATTTCTTTGTTCTATATTACATAATTTCTAATAACAGTTCATGAAGATTGTAAAAGGGTGGAAAGAATCGTAAATCAAGCATCGGAACCACAGAGAAATTATAAAACAACGAATATTATATTAAATAAAACAGTAAGGCTATATAGGTGAATTAATACTGAATTAATTTGCTTATGCATCCACTAAAGCGAAATTACTTTTGTGTCGAGCTAATATATTTAATTAGTTAAAGTATATCATGGATTTCAATATAAAAAAATTGTCGTCGTCTTCAGTATCAAAAGAAAAACCTTAATTCGAAGTAGTGAGTTTTGGAATTACAAATTTTGGAAAGCGGCTGCATATTTGAAGAATGTGTTAAATAGTAAGTTTTTCTTCACTCGACATTTTAAGTGATTATCAAGTTACATCAATCAACATTATTATAGTCTTATTGCTTACGAGCTTTTTAATTTGCATGCTGGTGTGTCTATAAAAAATGTTCTTCTCTATGGTTAATTTACGGAATTTTTTTTTAATGATAATAGAAAATGACGATTGTATATTAAGAGCTTAACCTTGATACGTACGAAAGTGGTTCATTAGTCCAACTATGGTTATCTTAATCAGAACGTGGTATCGCGAGCACCACGACCGTTCATAACTTAACCATGTTAGAAGCTGACATAAAGTCGGTCAGATACGGACAAGAATTGCAATTGTAGATTGCGCGTATTTCAGGGTTTATATTAAGCTATCTAAATCACCTTAGCGAGGATATATAACACGGTCCAACTTTCAACTTTTTTTTGACGTTTCAGTGTAATGAAGTAAGGGTTCGATATGCTAGATCAGGTCCGGGCAACTTCTTCTCCGCTGTCGCTGACTCCCACTACCAGTGTACCACTTCCCCCACTATCAATTATTTCATCACGTTTTTATTAGCTCGCTTTCTGTCTGTCTGTCTGTTTGTCTGTTTGTTCCCTACAAATTTTTCAATTGATTTTAAACTAACTTCCCGAGAGGCTTGAAACTTTAAACATAAAAAAGTTTTTTAAAAACCTGTGCGTTTAGGAGAGAAAGAAATTTTGACTCATCAAAATGTTTAAAATCGATTGAAAAATTTCACACACACAAGGCTAAAAAGCAGAAAATAAAATTATTTAAATAAAAAAAATGAATTTTTTTTGAAAATACCGCGTTTTTAAGACGGACTAAAGAGTATAAAATAATTTTTCCTGGCTCCATACAGATAGTCCTGAAAATTTGTGATTGTGAATTTTTAATAGCTGTGAAAATACTTGTAAGATTTAAAACGAAGAACGTGGGGCGCATACAATAGATAATTGATGCATTACTTAATCTTGCGCCCCACGTTTTTCGTTTTAAATCTTACAAGTATTTTCATAGCTATTAAAAATTCACAATCACAAATTTTGAGGACTATCTGTATAGGGTTGGGAATCTGAATAGGACTAGGAAAAATTATTTTATACTCTTTAGTCCGTCTTAAAAACATAGTATTTTTGAAAAATAATTAATTTTTTTATTTGAATAATTTTTCTATTGCCCCTACCATGCTTTGCCTCGCGTGACTGTCAGGATACTCCTACGAGTCTCCTACGAGTGTATGGTAAAACGTATTCATACGCTCTTTAAAATAGAATAACCTTTTTATATTTGTACCAAGCGACCAGATTTTTTAAAACCAATTAGGAGCATTGGTTTAGGAAATGATATGCAAAAAAGATTTTCCAAAAATTATAATTTACAAGGTTATATGCAAAAATAAAAAAGGCATTTTTTAAAATATTTTTATTTGGGCCCTTAATGAAAATCTAAAATATATGTTTCATAGATGTATGTTAGTTATACACATGCTGAAATACGTTTTTTATAAAGAATGTCCAACTGTATCGATTGATGTATAAAAACGTATATAATTCCATTTAAAAAAATGAAGTTGACCTTCATATGACCTTAACGCGTTCACCCACTGAATAAACTAATAATACCAAATTATGCCCTAGCACCATTTAATTCTTATCTGAAACATTTCTTGGTAGGACTGACAATAGCGAAGAAATCAAGATGTCAAAATCGGGTGAGACACCCGCTGTTTGCAACCCCAAAAAGACGGAATTAAATATAAAATTTACCTTATATAAATAATTTAGTGAATCCATTTAATAAATTACAAAATCGTTCAATTCATAAACTGAGAATTAAAATTATCAAAAAAATAATTGATAAATTAATTGTTTCTTGTATAATAATTTGACAGAAATTATTTTGAATTTTCCAAAACCCGTCAAATAACATTGAAATGTTTGAAAAACTACATGAACGTTTTCCAGTTTTACAAAATGGAATACGACACCATGTATGTTCACGCATAGAACCGAGTAAAGTGGTCGAAAGTGTAAGGGCGCGTGCGGGGGTGGCCAGGTGCGTACTCCCGCATCATAAGTGATTGCCAGGAAAGCGAGGGTGGTTCGAAAAAAAATATGTTCCGACACGCAGTTGGCATAACTGTATCCAGTGATAAAAGCAGATCAAACAAGCCGAGATGATACTAGAACTTCTGATAATGGAGAATTTGCTCAGTCGGTTCGATCCATTTGTTTCCTTTGCATCGAAGAATTCTTCAAGTTAATACTGTCGATCATCTTTCATATACATATTTATTATTCATTTATTCATATATTATTAACATATTCGTTTAATAATGCTTCTGTAAACTCTACATGCTTTATCGTTTCCACAAATCTTTTCGCTTGTATGTCTCTGACGATGTATGTAGGCGCTTTTACTTATTGTAATAAAAATATTTATATGTATCATATTTGTTAAAACTTAAAAACATTTTTTGAAATTTATAATTTATGAAAAATTTTTGCTATTTTTATAAAACTTATACAGGGAGTCCCAAAAATGTTGTACTTTCTTGGAACGGATGATTTCTGAGGTAATTTGAAGTAGCTATTTTAGGAAAATGTTGTCCGCGGATTGGTTAACAAGTTATTAATAAAAAACACGGACCAATCAGAGCGCGGCTACTGCTAAGCGTGGCATTGGCATTGACCGAGCCGGAATCTGTCCGCAGAAGCCGTGCTCTAATTGGTCCCTGTTTTTCGTTAATAACACCTTAACAAAGCCGCGGAGAACATTTCCGTAAGGAAAAGGTTGCTTCAAATGATCTCAAGAACCAAGGTAGTACATTTTTGGGACACCTTATGTAGCGACACATTTTCAATATATGTAGTTATTTCAGAAATTTAATTAAATTCATTCAAAAGCCTTTGTCAGTACATAAATTAATATATATGATAGCTTTAATTCATCAATTCTTCAACTTTCAGATACGCCTGAACGTTTATGGAAGCGATTAAATGAAACTGTATAATAGCGGGATTAGCGTTCGCAATTCTGCAAAATATATTTTACAAAATCGTTTCATTATTACCTTTGATCTCACTTGGCTCGTATACACATACATAATTAATAGGGCAGTTACAATAATTAAATGTGAAAACAGAAAATCTTGCAAATCTTGGCATATTCTGCGTTCACGAATATCTTTCACGTAAATACAATATTTTGGGACTCCCTGTACATGCTATTAAAAATTACCATTAATATTTCAAAAATTATATAAACAATACTTTCCAACTTTTAAGTAACATCTTGAATGACCAGTTTGCTTTTATTAGTAGACAGCGGATTTTATGCATTTATGACGAAAATGAGTAGGTTTAATTTCAAACATTAAAAACATTAGACGAAGTTAAAAATACTGCTATATTATTTTCAACCCATTAAACATATTAAGAGAAAAAATAAATTTCTATGTCGGTCCGGTTTGTTGCAATTCAGATGGAACATTTTTATTTTGCATAAAGATCCGCTGTCTATTTATTAGTTATTCAGAAACTAAAATCCATTAAATATCTCAAATTGGTGTAGACTAGATATGGCCTGTTTTGATATTGTGCCCCTCGCACAACAAAATTGATTAACACATATCAGACATACATTTTTGCACCAAATATACGTCGTTTGTAGAAAAATAATTGCTGTACAGGGTTAAAAAATATTTTGAGCGCTGTCACAGTGCTTGAGACTGTCCACATTCCCTGGACAACGTAAAATGCGGTGATTTCGTATGTCCGTATGCCGGAAAATCCAGTCGATTGCAACAATCGAACCAGAACGAGATCAGTATTTCGCAGTTCCGCTTGTAGGGCATTTATCGTGGCCGATCAAAGGGTGTTAGGAACGATTACGGGGGTGTATTGACGTTATCTTTCATGGGGTTGTCGAGCGGCTGGTCGGTGGTCAGCTATCGATCGTCCATGAGGATAAATACTTGCGTGTATCGTGGGATAGCCAACCACCTGCAGGGGGCAGGTGATGTCGGACATAATCAGAACGGGGCAACAATCCGCGTCACCCTCGCCTCGACAACATTTGTTTCTCTGGTGCGTCGCAATGTGGTACGGTGACTCATGGAACGTGAAGCCAGAGATGAATTAACTGATAAGTGAAAATGCGCTAGCAATGGAAAGCATGCCGTTGCTACTTGCTCGTGCAACGATACCCCCTAAAACTTCAGGGTGCCACTTATAATCCGAGATCGCCATTTTTACACCCCGCGACAAAAAGATAGCACACTATCCAATTTTGTAAATTTTCGCAAATGTAATTGCATAACTACAGTTCTCGTATTATACAGGGTGGTCATTTGAAAACTTTCCAGCCGAATATCTCGAAAAGTATGAAAGATATTAAAAAAGTGTAAAACACGTGTCCAAGGATTTCGAGGGGGAAAGAAGGGGGCAGTATCAGTTTTTTATTTGGGTGGCGTTTTCAAGGTCATTTGAAGGTCAACGTTGTTTTTTCAAATGGAAACCTATATTTTCTATCATGGGGTCTTGTACGTAAAAAGACCAGCAATTTTCATAGGATACTTTTTTTTATCTGCGCACTAGTTTCGGAGATATTTAAAGAGAAGTAAAGCGGGTACTTATACTGCGAGAAAGTTTGTAATTTCTTTATAACTATAACAAATTTTCAAAATGTTCCCCGTCGTTTTCTAAACAATAATACAGACGATTCTCATATTCTGAACGAACATTTTTGAAGGTATCTGTTGAAATAGCTCTACATTCCTGTACAATTCTGCAAATCGTTGACGCTTTCTGGTTGTGTTTTATAAACAACAGACTTTAAGTGTCCCCGCAAAAAGAAGTCGACTGGAGTTAGATCTGGTGATCTTGGTGGCCACCCAAGAACACCTCTTCTACCGATCCATCTTAGTAGTAATCGATTGTTTAACCACTGGCGAACTGGCAATGTGTAATGCGGGGGAGCACCATCAAAAAATATATGACATAAAGAAGGTAAGTTCGAGTATTTTCGTTTTTTTTTTATCTGAATATCTTAATTAATAACCGAGAAAAAAAATGATACAGTTTAGGATATTTACCCTCATATCACCCTTATGTGAAGGCTTAGCGACTTAAAATTTTAGGGGGTTATCTTTCAACCTAAAACCATTGTTTTCCACACAATATCAATAAAAATCCAGGGTGGGGCCGATTCACCACGCTTAGCCTGCTAGATCCTTTTCAGGACTATCTGTATGGGGCTAGGAAAAATTCTTTCATACTTTTTAGTCCGTCTTACAAACGTGGTATATTAAAAATTTTTTTTATTTAAATAATTTTTTCTGTTTATAGGTTTACGGTTAAGTCGAAAATGTAAACAGTAGTGCTGACTGCAGCGTCAAAATACACTACAAAAATACTACAAGTATTTAATATTATGCGTGTTCTGGAATTGAAATATTGTGAAATTTTCAACAATGGAAAAAAAAATAAAGAAAACTGTTCCATTGCTAAAATTGCGAAACTGTTGGATCGGAGTCGCAAAGTTATTTACAATTCCTTAAAAAATGTAGACGAATATGACAATGAGTGACAACTGATCGTCAACGGCGTGCAATTTTAAGAACTGCATCAAATTCTGTTACTACTGCAAGAGAAATTACAGCAGAAGCTGGAGTACATACTGAGATACGTAATGTACAACGTATTATAAAAGAATGTAAATACATCAAACGCCAAAAATTAATGCGTAAACCACCACTAACTAAATAACATAAAGAGGCTCGTTTACAATTTTCTGAGAAGTATGTTCATTGGAAGGAAAAATGGCGAAAAGTTATCTTTAGTGATGAGAAGAGATTTACGTTAGATGGACCGGATGGATACCGTTGTCATTTCCACGATTTGCGTAAAGAACAAAAAATGTTATGCAGTCGACAATTCGGTGGTGGTGCAGTAATGGTGTGGGCGGGAATTGGGTACTATGGAAACACGGAAATCAAGTTTATAAGTGGAAAAATGAATAGTGCAAACAACATTAGTTTAATCGACGAACAATTGAAGAGACATGCTGTAAAAATTGCGGGCACAAACTTCATTTATCAGCAAGATAATGCAAGTGTTCATACCGCGAAGATTGTAAAAGAATATTTTACATGGGCAAATATTCAAATTTTGGAGTGGCCAGCCAAGTATCCAGATTTAAATATTATAGAAAATTGCTGGGCCCATTTAGCCAAACGGGTATATGCCGGCGGAAGACAATTTCGAACCCTCGGCGGATTAAAAACCTGTATTGAACGAAACTGGGTATCGTTAAGCAGAAACGTGGTTAAAAATTTATATAAATCTATACCAAAACGTTTATTCCAAGTTATACAAACAAAAAGCGGAGTTACAAAATATTAAGACATTATTATTTCATATATATACTTTATTTTTAGTTATTTTAAGAAATGTATGCTATCTTTTTGACGCACCGATTTTTCGTTTAATGTTACATATTTTTCAATAAAATTGTTTCTTTTCGTAATAAATGCATAGAAACATATTGAAATAATTTTTTATTCTTATTACCCAGTATCCAGGTCACAAACAATGTAATATACTACTTGAAAAGCTAAAAAACCATTTATCTGTATAATGTGCTATCTTTTTGTCGCGGAGTGTATGATCATTCTTAACATCGAAGGACGTCCAAGACTTGCTATATTCGGACCATTTCATCCGAGAAATATGTGAATAAATCTTTAAGCGGTAAAGGTGTAAAGTCTTTCTCCGAAAATCCCGATTTTACGGATTTAAGAGAAAATGAATAATTTATGAACCGTAATATCTTTCGTTGTATCGAATATTTTATAATTGACAGCATTTTCTTTTTGCAAAAAGTTACAAACACCTGATTGAGAATAACCATGTTTGAAAATTGATGTATCTACTTGTGGGTTATGTGCAGTAAACATCGATCATGAAATGACATTATCCGTCCGATCGACTTGACCACCTTTTATCTTTTATTTTACATTAACATATTGTTGAAGTATGTATCGCTGACAATATGCAACGTTCGTAAGCTGATATGGTACACAAAATGTAAAAGAGTCATTAATAATTACTACACTGCGGATGTTTATGCGATTTTCATTTTTTGTAGACGAATTTTAAGAAAGTGTCGTAGCCTTTGCAGATCTCAACAAAATAAAACTTGTACTAAATTCTGTTAAATTTTATATTCCACCCTTTTTTTGAAAATTTTCAAAAGCCATAAATGCATAAAGATCCGCTGTCTAATAATAAATGTCTGCTCGAAAATGAAGTCAGACATTTTAAATGATATTCTACTGACATGTTTAAATCTACAAAAAAGCATAAGAAAATATTTGAAAAATTTTAACATGTATCAGATGATTGCATAAGTTCGTGCCCGATTTGAAAATAAAATTCAATAGTTAAATTTTAAAGAATACAGCTTTATTAATTTACAAAAGAAAAGTGCTGTTCAGTTTGGGACATCTATGAAAATCGGAAACTATAATTAAGTTTGCTAATTTGTATTTTTGTCTTACTTTTTACGGTACACACTCTCTCTACAATATAAAAGTAAATAACACTTCTCCTGCCTCAAGCCTATTAATAGACTCTTAAACGACCGATTTTCAGCTATACATGTATATAATAAAAGAATCTCAATAATTTGTTTTCAAATAACAGTTCCAAAAATTTGATAAATAACAAAGGATATTGTTGTCGCATTTAAACAATTTATTGAGGAACTGTCAACTGCCGATCTTTAGTTTTTGAAGAGACTATTAGAAAATTGCCAGTAAAAGTATGATGTTAAAAACCAGGACTTGAATGAAACTGTAAACTTTCATAAATAAAAGTTATTTTACAAACTTTAAACTTTTATATATATTATTTCTTTTCTGTTTCAAGTTAACTTAGTACATTCACACTTTAATTCTGTTATAAAAGTTCAATTTTAACAGTTATTTTAGTTTTGAAGGAACATTTATTTCTTAACAGATATTTTGAGGTAAAGTATAAAAGTTTAAACTATTTTTCACTTACTTAGCATTATTTAAGGAATAGAAACGGGTTAAATATAGATGAGTATGCAAGTCGTGATTTTCAAGTAATTGTTTTATTCTACTCTTACATACTCTTATGTACATAGTATACGTACAGTGTTCAGCATTTAGAATTTAGAATCACAAAGATATTTGCTTTTCGTCCGGTTATGTTCACAACTTGTAAATGTAACCCTGAGCTGGTCACAGAGTTGACTGAATCAGTACTATTGATTCATTGTTGTTCCTTGTAAACGCGGAATCTCCAACATCGCAATTGCAAATGTTTGTATACCATTAGAACTCTATAGAATGATTCAAGATTTCAACCTCGAATCTATGTAATACTAAACGGTAAACTTTGAAAGTACAGTAGAAATTTGATTATCCATGCTAATTAGTGGAACATGATTGTTCGGATAATACAACAATTACATAGTTTCAGTGCTGAACTTAATCCTTATTGAAGTGTGTAGTAAATCGTGTAGCGTATGGCTTGGTTTAACGCAAATTAATTCTTTGTGGAAAGTATTCAGACGATATAGAATTCTTTCAGTTTTTCAAAGCAGAATAATTGGAACTTTTTCCCATCTCAGAAAAAGTAAAAATTTTCTATTTATGCATTTATATATATGAAGTAAAAGTTTCAGTGGATTTATAGTAAGGAGCATAACTGAACCAATAATCACAAGTTTTGTATAAATCATTCTTTATTGCTAATAATATAGAATAACAAAAAATCAACATTATAATTATTTTTATCATAGTTAGAAGTAACTTAAGAAATTTGTTTCAATAATTAATGTCTCCTCGTTTAGCAATGACAAAAAAAGATAGATTGACTCGGTTTTGCACCGGTCCGTACAAGAAATGTTTACGTGGAATATTCTAGTAGTATGTTTACATCTAACACTTTGGTATGTTTACAAAATATTAGTCTACGTCTTAACACTCAGTTCTTCGCAATCAGTCGAACGGAAAAGCACGCAAGTGAAGTAAGAATAAATATGAAGTCAATTGCTCCAAATTGTTTAAAAAAAGTTATTTCTCTTTTGAATGGCGGCTTGTCAACGCATAAGACTGCGAAAACTTGCAGAATTAGTTAATCGACAGAGAAATAATTGCAGAGAATAAGAAAAAAATACTGTAAAAGTATATTATTAAATGTTGGAGGAAGACCAAAAAAATTATCACCGCAGGATGAACGAAGGATTATACGGTTTGTCACATCTGTGTGGTGAAGCTTCAAATGCCATTATGGCTGCAAAATTATTAAAAGAAGATACAAATAAGCCAGTGGACAGCACGAAGAACCCTCAAAAGAGCTGAGTTTAGAAGCATCATGAAAAAACAGAAGCCAATGTTACCGAAAAAAAATATTAAACGTCGTTTGGAATTTGTTACAAAATATCAAAACTGGACAACTACTGACTGGGAACGGATTATTTGATCAGACGAGACCAAAATTAACAGAATTTGTTGAGATGGCATGTCTGCATTCGTAAAAAGAAAAGTCTTAATGTTCTAGGGGTGCCTAACAGCATTTGGTGTTGGATCACTGCACCGGATTAATGGCATCATGAATCAGTATATGTACAAGGATATTTGAAAAGATCATCTCATAGATACTGTTGAAAATATGCCTTTTGAAGAAAAAATGTAATTTTCATGCATGAGCGAGACCCTAAGCACACTGCTAAAAGTGTAAAAAATTGGCTCGGTACTAAAAAATTTTCTGTTCTGGATTGTCCTGCACAGAGCCCCGACCTCAACCCCATGGAGAATCTATGGGGTTTACTAAAAAGACGACTTCGGAATTCATATGACTCCCAACCAACATGAATCACAGATTTGTATGATAGAATTCAAGAACAGTGGGAACAAATATCTCCGCATTACTACAAAAAATTAGTAGAAAGTATGCCAAAGCGAATTAGTGCAGTTTGACAAGCACAAGGATTGTGGACGAAATATTAAAAATAAATAATATACTAAATATTGCCAAGTATTGGACGTGCAAAATCGAGTCAATCTATTTTTTTTGTCATTGCTTAACTATTAATTATTGAAAAAAATTTCTTAAGTTACTTCTATGATAAAAATAATTATAATGTTGATTTTTTGTTATTCTTCTATATTCCTAGCAATAAAGAATGATTTATACAAAACTTGTGGTTATTATTGGTTCAGTTATGCTCCTTACTGTATAACTGTTTTCTTAGAACACAAAAGTAAAAAAACAACTGGTATATCAGAACTAACTGAAAAGTTTAACAGGTTCCTTCAAGACCTGTCAGAAACCCCATGGAACTAATATAAATGCAACAAGCCGAGTTCCAGGTGATAGAGTTACGCTTATTACAGTTACCCCAGAATCCTCGGCGTGCTGAATGAAAGTAGAAATCTCGCGTCCTTCGCAAGGACTATTTCTTGTCTGGTCCCCACTCTATGACGCGTTAATACCATAAGAAAGGGGAAATCCGCGTGCGGCTAGCAGACTAGCGCTAGACGCCGCTAGACCGGTCCTCGATAAAAAGCTACTGGATACATGAACAGCGCCGTGCAGGCTCCACCAGTTATTGGGTGTCGCATTCACTAGGTTAGTACTGTCGATCAATGTAGGCGAGTCTCTTTAGCGTTATCCCATCCTCCTCCTCCCCCCCTCCCCGCTTCCCCTCTCTCCCTTTACCGGCTCATACTATTTCTTCATTTTGATGATGCGGGTCCGCTTGGCGGCATGCCGTAGCTATATGTATACAGTCGTACCCACTGGCCTACACCAGGGCTGGCCGGACAACCTGCTTCGATTCTCTCTTCTCTTCCTCCTCCTCTTCTTCTTCCTCTTTCGAGGCTATAAACGCAGCTTGTATCCTCTGACTTTTTCCATCTACCCCGGGATCGTTGTCCCTTGATCCACGTGATCCACGTGATCCACACAGTACCATTGCGATCGGCAAAAGAGCTGATAGCAACCGGAGATATGTATCCTTCTGCTAGCGTACGACACACGTGCTTCACTGCGCTGATCAGCAACCTTTGTTCTCGGACACAAACTTGAATACATATTAGAGATATACGGTAATGCCTCGATACGTGTAAAACAGATGTCCACGATATCTTTGAAACATGATTCTCACGAGATAATACTGATTCAGTGACAAAACGATTTGTCTTTCCTGTTTTATTTATTATATTTTCCGATTAAAATGAGACCAACATTACACCATTCAAAGCATATTTGCTTGTACACTTACTGTATAGTTTACTAACAAACTACACATTGAATGAGCACCAGGGGTAGACCATAATTAGCGAAATAAATATTCCAAATATTATTCAATATTTCAAAAATATCAAAAGATAAATATTTTCATTTTGACAATGTGAAGCACAAAATAAGATATTTACATTAATACATTAATCAATACATTAATCTTGCTTAGAGTATTGCATACGCAGCAGGTACATTGTTACATTGCCATTAGGAAACAATTTATACCCACAAATAATTAATTTCAACAAAACTATTTAAATGAAGAAAGAAAAGAAAATATTTCAAGACGAAATCCAAATAATACTATGTTAAAATAGTATTTTAAAAGCTCATAGCATCGAATATAAAATATTTTATTTCCAAAGTTGCACGCACACTTGTTAAAATGAATAGGGTTATTTACTCTTTAAAGTACTATATGCCCAGCTCTGATGAGCACAATGGCCTTCATTCCTAACTCGACCATGAGCCCATTCCTCACTTTCGATGTATAGCTGTGCTTATATAAAAAATTTAGAGAGTAGTTAATAATAACAACAACGCTAAAGATGGCTGACAACGAGCCTTGCGCGGCGGACTACTGGAACAAAAATTACCCTAAAACGATAATTCGATTGTCCGTGCGTAGAAACGTCGACTGGTCGACGATGAAAATTTCTACAATGGTAATCCGAAGCGGATCCGTTCAGGGTCCGCGAATTCAGTTTCGCCCGTTACGAGCGCAGAAGAATCGGCGAACGTCGTTGGAGGGGAGGTAGAGAGGAGGTTAGTTAATGACGCGACTACTTTATGCGACAGGCACGCGTGAGTTCTCTCTTTCTCTGTTCGATGATTTTTCGTGGTGGGTAGATGTGGGCATAGGGGTAGTCAGTCCGGTCGAGGCATCCAAGGAGGCAGGCGAGCAGTCAAGTTAGGTGATATGAACGCTATATTCGTGTTCGAGGAGCCGAGTGACCCGACACCATGCGCCTACGGCAGGTGCTTGCCTCTTACAGCCTTCTCACTGGTGTCGGCTCCTCTCGTGCCTTGGTAAGAGCCAAAGAGCCAGACCCGAAAGAAGTAAGCATCTGCTTCTCTCTCTAGACGGTCGCGCGAGTTTCAGATCGTCGGAGGCACAACCGAGTGGGGGAGAGGATTGAGCCACGCGCCAACCATCCCCTCCAATCTTCCTTCTTCACCTTTCACGGCACTTCGTGTCCATTGTACTACCTACAATATGTACCATGCCTGCGCGCTCTCATATACAGGGTGTGCTTGGACGCAGCGCGCCAGACCCGGCGCTCTCCAAATTCGAAATGTGGAAAATCATATTTTTAATCAGATATTCAGGTTTACTGAATTACAGTGAACCGCGAAAGTATTTCAACGCACTTTGAAACAGTATAACTTTATGATCGGACCAAACGATCTGACCTTTTTTGAGCAATTAGAAGAATTGATTTACCAAATGACATGCAAAAAAGATTTTGAAAAAATTGCAATTGCTAAGAATTACATGAGAAAGTAAAAGAGGCACCATTTATAACTTTCTTATCAGAGCCCGTAATGAAAATTTAAAATGTGTTTTGTAGATTTATGTTAGTTATACACGTGCTGGAAATTTCATCGAAATCGATTGACGCAGAAAGAAACGACACGCATCGGAAGATGTAAGAATCTGGGGATTTTGAGCAGAAACTGACCAAAAGTCGCGAGAAACTATGATTTTCATCACATTTAACCACTTGCAGCTCTTGGGTATGTTAATCACTTTTGATGAAATTTTCAGCATGTGTATAACTAACATAAATCTACAAAACATATATTTGAAATTTTCGTTAAGGGCCCAAATAAAAACGTTTTAGAAAATGCTTTTTTTTATTTTTGCGTGCAACCTTGTAAATTGTACTTTTTTGGAAAATCTTTTTTGCACATCATTTAGTAAACCAATGCTTCTAATTGCTTACAAAACATCAGGTCGTTTAGTACAATTATAAAAAAGTTATTTTGTTTTAAAGTGCGTTCAAATACTGTAATAATGTGAATAATGTAAATTACGCCTCGTAAACCTAAAAATAGGACATTTGAGGGCGATCGCGGCCTAGATTGATCTTTACTTATCTAGCACTTTTGACTACTGATAACCTCATCTTTGCTGAAAATGAGAAGGCACATCCCGGACCCTTGCAATCCTGGAAAAACAAGTCTACTACCTTAACCCGTTGTTGGTGGATGGCGAAGAAGTACGTCTTTTGGAAAACAAAAGCTGAGAGTGGTTGACGTATACATATACAATGATTCCCACTAATATTCGGACAGTCTTAAAAAGACGATAACTTTTTTAATATTGTACTATACGAATTGAACTTTTTGGGGAAGCTAGAACAATTAGTTTGCTATAGGATGTGAAAAAAATTTTTTCAAAAATTGCAATTGATCCGAATTGTAGAAAAAATACTAAAAGTTGCATTTTACAACTTTTTTATATGGGCCTATATTGAAAATTTAAAAAATACGTTTTGTAGATCTGTGTCAATTTAACATATTCTGAAAATTCCGTCAAAATCGATCGACGTTGCAATGAGCTACAAACGTTTAAAGATGGTAGAATTTGCAGATTTTCACGATTTTCGGCCTTTAACTGCAGTAAATCTAAGGATTCTTACATATTTCAATGCCTGTCGTTTTTTCCTGCACCAACCGATTTCGATGAAACTTTCACAGTGCATATAATTGACACAGATCTACAGTAATTGCATCAGTAATGCATCAGTAATTAATTTGGTGAAAAAGTTGTATTTGCCGATAGTATCTAGTGACTCATAACAAGGCCCAAGAAGATCGTTATATGATTTTTCCAATATAGATTGATACTGAATCCAGTCTGTTTTCTTGGAAGAGAGTTCTTTAAAAAAGTGTGTCTTTTCTACCCTTAGAGTGAGGTCTCGAAATTTGACAATATCGAAGATTTGAGGGGAACAAAGAGCAAGGTCTAAATTTGAAAATTTGTTCCTATGTGTATCTACATGTGTGAGAGTATTGTGATTGATTAGAATTAGATTACAATCAATTATGGAGTTGAGATGCTTAGTACCATTTTGGGATCTGTCATGGAGCAATTCCAATGAGTGCTGTGAGAATTAGAATCACCAACGATAAGACAGGGGCCATGTGAGCTTGCTGTTCCTAAAAGCTGATCCCACTCCGTCTGAGAAGTGTATGTGCCCGGGAACCCTGTAGCAACCTGTCAGTACTAAAGACGGACTTACACCATGAATTTTGATAGCCTCAACTTCCAAATGATTAGAAATATTACACAATCCTTGTATAGGACAATAATTAAGTGCTTTTCTTACCAAAAATATGAGACCACCGCCTGGTCTATTGTTTCTATAAATTCTAAAAGAGCGAAAGCCGGGAATTTCGAATTTTTTGCTACTAATTGGTTTCTGTGCCAATAAAGATGTCAACATCCTCCAAATATTTTTGGAGCTCTACATTGCATTTAGAAATATCTCTGCAATTCTAAAAAACAATTTTGAGATCAGTGCTAACAAGAAGGCTCGAATTACTATTGTTCATGATTCAGTATAGGTAAGCTTAAATCTTCTGTGGAATACGAGTAATTACTCGTAGACCTTAAGATCTTCTACTGAGAGGGTCGCATCAGAGTCGCTTCCAAGGTCTAGAGATGAGCTAGAGATATCTTTTTCCTTATCTTCGGACCAGATGATGTTGAATTTCAACTTCTTGATAATTCTAGAGATTCTATTTTTAATAGATCTACTGGAGATACTGGAGTAAGTTCCACGAAGCATCTTCACAAATTGAGTTAAATCGTCAGTAAAGGAGTGGGCCAGTTGAATGATGTTTGCATTGCCCTTGGCTTTAGTTAGTAATTCTTTGTATTGATCATACCGTAGAATATATGTGTCAGGATGTTGAGTGAGAATATGCTTAATTGGTTCCAATACTTGGTCCAAATCGTCCATTGTCTTGGAACTAACCACTTCTTCAGAGCTCTCAATTTTTTTCTTTTTCTTAGCTGGAGCGACCAACTTTTTTGCTGGGGTAGGATTTATGAAGTTTGCACCAGCTGAATCATTGCCTGAGGTGATGTTCAAAAATGCGGTAGAAAGTTCTTTGTTAAGGTCCTCCGAGATGCTGTGAGAAGTATTTGACGTAGTTGAGGAAAGAGGTCTTTTACTAGAGACTTTAGTTAACTCAAAATCCTTTGTTTCACTAAGATCAGGAATAGTTTCTTGAGATTCTTTTTGATCATGTTCCTCCTCATGAGACGATAAGGAAGGAATTCTGTTCTCATTTTGTTGAATTAGATTATTGATAGAGGTCGGGCAATGTTTAGCCCCCCCTCCCCAGATGACCTTCCTTCTTACATAGGAAGCAGACTAGACTATCCGTTGAGATGAAAATCCAGTATGAGGTATCATCAAAGTTAACTTGTATTTTCTCCGAAAGCTTGTTTACATCATCTGGATGGATATTTTGTCGACGAAAACTGAGGATATGTGAGAAGCCTGCTTCAGAGAATCCTATTCTAATGAAGGATATGGGTGAAACTGTTCTAATACCCATTTGCTTAAAAGAGTCCAATATGACAGAGTGATGGGGCACACGTTAGAGAGAATAACACGTTTAGTTTTCATGATTCAAGGTCTAGCAGATAGTAGACAGCCTTTAATATTTATATTGTCATTTTTTGACGTGATCTTGCTTACTAAGGATTTGTCCGACAAGTATAAACAGTGTGTTTATACTATACTGTTATTAGAGATTCTTGAGGCGAACCTTATATTGATTGAATTAATGACCTTTTCAACTGCAACTATGTATTCTAGTACTATAGCATGTTCTTTGCTAGGGAAACAGTCTTTTTGCATTACACTGTTGTATGTAGATTCAGCGGTGTTCTTAACTTGCGGTACATTTTCTGTGGCCATGATTTCTGTGGGAGAGATTCCTGTACACTGGAATATATCTCTCGATTATCAGAGTTGAAACGAAGAAGCTCGCGATCCCAATCGAGTCGAGCTACGGTATAAGAAACCACACTCACTACCATCACTACAACTAATAGCCTGTAATTCACGTATCTTGTGGAACTGATTGTAAGCGAACGTCTTGTCACCCCGAGCGTCAATACGCGACGCCATTGAACACTCTTTTTTTTAAATTTAAGGTGAAGTGGGACAAGTGCGAAATGGGGCAAGTGCGTTAATTGGTTATTTTTATTATAATATGAGTGAAATTTGTCTAGCCTGTTTTTATTAATATACTATAGGTTAGTACGAACTATTCGCAACAGATGGTGCCCAAGACTAAAGGTGTTTTCCTCGCTTAAATCAACCAACTGGTAAACTGTCACGTAAGTAGTACGTATACAACTTTGAGGTTACTTTGAACGTGCGAATTTAGTAAGTACAACAGATATTGATGTAAGTTCACATTAGATAAACAGTTTTTATTGTATTTTTCAAAATTTATTGGTAAAAACACAAATTCGCTCTTGCTCCGTAAATATTGTTACATGGGGCAAGTGCCTACGATCACGGTGGGGTAAGTGCGTACTATATAGGCAGTTCATGTTCACTATTTCAGTTTAGTTTTTGTAACATAATTCGTAATGAAGGGTAAGTAGAGTATTACCCTATATTTGTAGCGACAAAATTTTTCTAATAATAAATATCATATTTATATTTTAAACTTTGTTTTGATATCACTGTATCCCCTTTCATATTTCAGCATGAAAGTACTTGTTTGTTTAAAAATGGATAACTATAAAACTAAACAATATAATTTAATGCAATAAAAATCATTTTATAGCAGGCTTGTTAATAATTCTTTTCATGCCCCGTAGCACTTGAAACAAGGTTTCGAAGCATTTTTAAACTTCGTTTTAATATCACTGTATCCCCTTTCATATTTCAACATAAAAGTACCTGTTTGTTTAAAAATGGATAACTATAAAACTAAACAATATAATTTAATTTTATAGCAGGCTTGTTAATAATTCTTTTCTTGCCCCGTAGCACTTGAAACAAGGTTTGAAAGCATTTTTAACTCTAAATTAAGCTCTTGCCCCATTTTCGGGGCAAGTGCATAGTAGTTGATTTTTTACAATATCCTATTAAAATGAAACTTTTCAAGAAAAAATAGAATCCTACGTAATATTAATTCATCACTAATAACTGTGGCAAGCGTTTGATACCGACAGCGTTAAGTTTTTACATACCAGACTGAAAATACACAAGTTTAAAGTCAACCTTTGCAAAAACTCGTATGCACTTACCCCACTTCAACTTAATGCAATTTGAATCTCAAGATAGAGATTATTTTGCCGTACATTATTTTTCCATTGAACACTTACATGCGATAAAATAACTTGAAAGCCAGGGTACAAAGTGAAAACAACGATCACAAGAACAAAAGAAACATTTATTGTCACCGATTTGTATGTAAGTAAACTGATGATTGGGACGACAGACGCGTGCGTATACAATACAAATTCGCAACTGGTTTCGGGCCGTCAGCGATTCCCGTGATTATTGGCATCATGTCCGCCCATACAACACAGTATACGGATTGCGCTTCGAACAATCGCGACTTGCAAAAAGAGAAGATCGAGCCGGGCAACGATCGGCGGCAGATGCTCGGAGACATAGGTGAATCTCGCTTCCACACCTACGAGAGTCTTTTCTCGAATACGAATCACGCATAATCTTCGATAATACTTCCATTGGGGCCTGCAACCCTTTTCGAACCCATGGAAACCACCTACGGGAATTTTCGGCGAAATTATTTGAATAAGACATCTAGACGACTGGACAGCTGCTGCGCGAAGCTGGCTCAGCGTTTTTCGAGTTTTACAGTGATTTTTGCATGGCGCAGATGATGCGGGCACGCGACCACCCTTCCTCTCGACCCTTTTCTACTTGTTCTCCCTCTTTTCCCGGATACCCGCAGATACCCTTTCGGGAACTGTCCACCGTGAGTTACGAGGATCTCGATGCTCCGGGACGGAACGGAACGACACCCAAAGAGGTAAGAGTGAAAGAGAACCAACTGGCAGATGCTCGGTTTTCCTGATTGAAAAACGCACCACCGCCAACTGTGTACATGTCAAAACAGGATAATCCTCTGGGCTCCTTCTTCCGCTGGAATGTTCCGCTGTATACTTCACTTTTCCATTCAAACGTGACTTAAATACATTTATATTCGCACGGTGAGACAGTTTAATATTTTTCCATTTTTTAGTTTTCTGGTTCTTTTCGAAACACATCTTGCATACGCAGTGGGTGTAAAAAGTATTCGTACGCCCTTTAAAATAGAATAATTTTTTTATAATTGTACCAAACGACCTGATTTTTTATAATCAATTAGAAGCATTGATTTGCGAAATGATATGCAAAACAGATTTTCCAAATAATTATAATTTACAAGGTCACATGTAAAAGGCATTTTTTGAAACTTTTTTATTTTAAAAAAATGGTGAAAATAGTAGTTTTACACGACTTTTGATCAGTTTCTGCTTAAAATCCACAGAATCGTACATCTTTCGATGCGTGTCGTTTTTTCCTGCGTCAATCGATTTCGATGAAATTTTCAGTATGTGTATAACTAACATAGATCTACAAAACATAGTATATATATTTTAAATTTTCATTGAGAATAAAAAAGTTTTAAAAAATGCTTCTAAATGATTATAAAAAATCGGTTTAATAATAAAAAATCGTTTGGTACAATCATAAAAAAGTTATTCTGTTTTAAAGGGCGTACGAATACTTTTGACACCCACTGTATTATAAATGTATACAGGGTGCACCAGATAAAGTGTTATAAGCTGTTTTCTCAGAATCTCGTGAAGATATCGAATTAATGTTTTTTTTTAAATTAAATGATTAAGAAAGGCTAATATATTTTCATTAAGGGAGATCCCCAACATTTTAGAAAGGGAGGCTCCCAATATTTTTTTAAATGGAAATGGTTATTGATTTTATTTTGTTTTACTTAAACGTTTAATGAGTGGTATCACAATACCAAAAGATTAATAATGCTTTTCATTTTAAAAAACGTTGGGGCCTCCCTTTCTCCCCCCAAAAAATTTAATACATACTAAAATATTAGCCCTCCTTAATAATTTAATATTTTAAAAAATTAGTTTGATATCTTCATTAGATTCTGAGAGAACAGCTTGTAACACTTTATCTGGTACACCTTGTATATAATGTATATACTTATTCATTTATAAAAATAGTGATAACTATTGTTTATATAAGACTATATGTGTATATTACTGTATACTGTATGTTACATATATTAGTGTGGTAGTATATTACATATATGCGTATATGCGATTGTATTGTACTATGTAGCTAATCCATGTGTTCGTAATAAATAAAATTTTGATTGAATTTAGCCTTGTATATACATGTATGAACGTGTAGTAGTTTTAAACATTAGGAAAACATTTGCATAGATTTTTAAATGTTCTATAAACGTTCTGTGAACTTCCTATTTACGTTCTATTAACTTAAAGTTAAAATTAATTTTCTATAATTAAAACTAAAATATCTGCTAAACTACTGAATTTTCAACATACATAGGTTAATACTTTCTTATAGAATTTTCTTTTGCCAAAAACATTGTCTTGAGAAAATTGGCTATAACGTTTTATCCGTTAATGCTATCATTATATTTTCCTGGGGAAAAAATGTAGCTGGCAATATACCTTTCCAACGGCATATTTTTTTTGCATAACTCTCATCCTATGAAATTTTATAGCTAAAAAACAAAACGTGTTCCAACCTTTACGACAGTCCCTTACATTTCGTTTAAAATTGACGAAAAATACACTGAAGTAAAAATGTTCATTTAGTACTTTTCATATTTATCATAGAACTGTTCATTAATTTAAGGTACGTGAGATCATAAAAATATCATGATTGGGGTAGTTGCATGGGATTTGTCACGATATTACATGTATGCTTACGCGATGATTCACTCGTTTTCGTTTTTAACGTACAAAATACTGGACGATGACATGATATATCGTAAAACATTTGATTCCCACGCATTTTGGGTTGCGTGGCACAGTCTGGTACCCACAACCCATAACAGTCCACCCTAGCCCAAAGCTACCCCTTCAATGGGAAAAAAACTCCTTCAAATTGTGCTTGCAGGGGACCTCGTTGCGTAATTACTGAAAGAGAACCTGGCAATAACAACAACGACGACGTCCGCGACGCCATTACCTTCGCCATATGGTGTTTCCCCCAAAGTACGTCAACATAGACACCAAAACTCTATAAAAAGTGATATATGAAGACATTACCGCATCTTCAGGAAAATCTTTCATTATCCTTCTCGTTTGCTGATCTTTATGATTATGAATCATGGAGGTATACATACAGGGTGTTCATTTGAAAACTTTCCAGCCAAATATCTCGAAAAGTATGAAAGATATCAAAAAAGTATAAAACAAGGTCATTTGAAGGTCGACTTTGTTTTTTCAAATGGAAACCTATATTTTTTATTATGGGATCTTATTGTACGTAAAAAGACCAGCAATTTTCGTAGGATACTTTTTTTTATCCGCGCACTAGTTTCGGAGTTTATTATGAATAAGAACCAATAAGTAGATAAGCAGAAGATAGCGGTTTATTATAACGTTCCTTACAATTAGGACTTTTACAGAATTGTTTAAAATATATACAAATACTTAAAACTTATAATTCAATAAAATGGATATGCTAAAAATGTTAATATTGCATTTAATTTACAAGACGTACAAGAATTATTAATATTAAATTTAAAACATTGAAGATATTAAAATATTAAAAACATTAAAAATATGAAAATATTTGATATATTAAAATAATTAAAATATGAAAATATGAAAATATTAAGATAATATTAAACACAATATTAAAATATGTACAATATTAACCCTTTGCACTCGGTTGTCCCCTCTGAGGCACCACTAAAAATTGCTGTACCATTATTCAAAATATTGTTTCCATTATTAAATATATCGGTATCTAACCAATTACTAAACATTTAGGTATTGCATGAGTTATTATACCAATTTCATGTCCATAAAATTTCAAAAATCATAGGGGATGAAAATATTCTAGATCGGAAGAAATGTTTAATTTTCTAGTTAAAATAGTTCCGAGTGCAAAGGGTTAAAATATTTACGATATTAAAATATTTACAATATTGAAATATTAGAAATATTGAAACATTAGAAATATTAAAATAATCAAAATATGAAAATATTGTAATATTAAAAATATTGAAAGTAAATTAATAGTAATATTACATGACTTCGTGAAGTTGTCGAATATTTTCAAAACTGAAGTACAATAGAACCTTGATTATCCGAACCAGTGAATGGAGATTTCGAATGGCAGTCTTCGATGGTTAAAAAGAATTAAAGATTACTTTAAAACAAATAAGTTCTGTTGACATTAACTGTATACATACAGGGTGGAAATTATAAAGCGTTACAGTCGAAAATCTCCGAAAATATTGATTATACGCAAAAATGTTTCAGATGAAAGTTGTTCAATACCGAGGGGGACATTATGTGGTGGAACTTTTTTTTCCCCGGTGGACACACCAAGGTGAGATGAAGGACAACTTTCTTTTTTTTAATGGAATGATACGTTTTTTTATCCACCATCAAATAGTGCGTTTCAAGGTCAAACTTGTAGTGAAGTTTTTGTTGTGACAGTCCTCGTTTTGGTGTGAAAGTTCGAAGGCACGAAGTAAAGTACAAATACAATCACATCTTTTTCTGCATTTCTCTGCAAGTTTGATCTTGAATGACCTTGAGTCATAGGCCGTTGAATTCATCTTGAAACGCACTATTTGATGGTGGATAAAAAAACGTATTTTTTACATTTAAAAAAAGAAAGTTGACCTTTATTTCACCTTGAAAAGTGAGTCCACCGGGAAAAATAAAAGTTCCACCACATGATGTTCCCCTCGGTATTGAACAACTTTCATCTGAAACATTTTTGCGTATAATCAATATTTTCGGAGATTTTCGACTGTAACGCTTTATAATTTCCACCCTGTATATACTATATAATACTGTAGTTCTACTGTTTGGTCCACTTTGAAAAAAGTGACTCTGATTTAAAGAGTGTTCGAATGTGAGTCATTGTATGTCCAATTTTGAATATTGTAAACATAGGACTTTTGAGGTGCCGGTTGATCCAGAAGCCTCTGTCAATAACGTTCGCAGTACGTATGTGCCAGTAAAGGATAGGCAGGATCATAAACGATCGTCTGACCGCCAGCCATATGTCATCGACATGGTTACGATGAAATGCAAAACGTTCGGTTATCGTGAGATAGTAAGTGGTTACCACAAACAATAATAAGTGGTCACCGCAAACGAACAGCGAGCACTGGTTTCAGCAGCTTCGCTGCTCGTGAAAGCTGTGTTCGGAGGAACACTACTACCAACAGAGAGGAAAAAGAAGGATGTAAGTACCTATTGAGTAACATTTCTGCCGTTTACGATCTTTTTGAACGCGAGGAAGAAGTTGAAAGCAAAAAAAAGCCGCGAAGAAGAAGGCACGAGTGTAAAACCGTTGCGGTTTACGGGGGTTTTTATGGTGTAATCCACGGACACACCGCTGTTATTATCTACCCCGGCGATAGAAAGCGGTTGGGTTTTAATAGATCATTTTCATCACCCTTCGTTCTGGAGAGGTTTAACGATAGCCAAAATTAAATAACACCTTTATAGACATACTGCCAAGAAAAACGATACAATCATACGAATCCGCGATGTTTATTTCGAACACTTAGGTTTCGTCGTTAACTATTGTCTGCGTTATTGTCACACTGCGGATTTGATGCATTTATGACAAAAATGAGTAGGTGTAATTGTAAACAATAAACAGATTAAAAGAGTTTAACAATGTCGATATACTATCTTTACCGTAACAAAATTGTTAATGAGCAAAATAAATGTTTACTTAGCTCCTATAGATTGCAATTAACGTATAAAAATTTTATTTTGCATAAGAATTCGCAGTCTAGTTATTATAATGCATACAGTCAGGGACAAAAAGATAGGACACCCTATGCTTCTTTATGTTTTGATAAAAATTTATGCTGTAATAAAAAATAAAGGAGGCTCTACAAAGTATTGAATATTTAACAAAACTGGTAAATTCTCTTTATATTTTTTAAAGACATGTCCTATCATTTTGTCCCACCTCAGGACAGCAATTTTTACGTTTACCTTCATAATATTTTTTGGAAACATCTACTGTATACGATCTTTGGTATGCTTACAGTTATCGATATGTGGAATGTAGCTGGCGGACCTAAATGTACGTTTTCTCCAGGTATTATATCAAAACATAAAGAAGCATAGGTCCCATCTTTTTGTTCCTGACTGTATGACTTCGAAATCAGGCATTCTCTGAAATCAATCAAACATTAATGTACCATTTTTTAATTTTCACTTCTTTTGTATCGAAATTTTGCCATGAAAATAATTACAGGTTGTAGAATATATGCACTTTTAACCCTTTGCACTCGGAGCTATTTTAATTCGGTAAGTTAGTTTATAACTATCTTATGTTTGTAAGTTAGGTTATGTAATATATAGGTTGTGTATAATCCGAGGTTATGGCTACTTTATATTTGTAACGAAAATTCCATAAAGATTGAATTAATCCCTCGCCGTATCATTTTCTTTACAGTTACAGTGATTAAAACGTCTTTATGCGCAAAAATGTCGTAGAGGGGAAAATAAAATTTAAATTTTTTGCATAGCTACATTTATTTTAATGCTTAAATATTGATTACAAACGAATAAAATTTTATTCCGTCTAAAATGAAAGGCGTAACATTCATATTTGTTAGACTTTGTTAAAAACCTTCATCGCGAGTCTGACTCGTCAAAATACGGAAAGGGGTTAATGTTTAAATGGGTGAACACACCGTGCACACTACGGTATGATTTTCAGAGCTTGCAAGTGTTGATTAAACAAGCTGAGATAATTGTTTACGTTTTCCTCCACGAAAAGGAAGTGAACAAGTGAATATTACACTTCTTTCTGTGGGATGCAATTGGATAGACAAAAGAAGAGACTCGTTTCGTGCACGCAGAATTTATTTCGCGAGCAATTCGGGCCCTGAAACAATGCGAAAGTTGGGCATCAGATGGTAAACCAGACGATCGTGAACCATCTGGTGGTCCACCCTGGCATACGGTGAGCATCCGACGTATAAGCACGCAAAAAAGTCCAAAACCCGATACTCTGAACGCAAGCCTATAGGAACATTAAGATAGCTAAGCCGAGCAAGTCAGCTGTAAAGGATAATCCCGATTAAATCGAACGAAAACAATGCCGATACTTCAATAAACAATATTGAAGCATTTGTACGGAGAAAGTGGAAGTCCCTTAATCCAAGAACTTCCTCCGTCTCGGTCGAGATATCATTCTCTTCGTTGATAGGATTCAGTTCTCGTCTTTATAAATAAATCGCGAATTTGACGTTTTTTTTATTTACATTTTTATTAGCTAGGGTAAACTGTACTATTGCTGGCACTGCAGTAGTTATTGGCACTTTTGATTTAAACGGCAAATATTAAGAATTCCTGGTATAGAAAATCATTTTATATTGCTTCTTATTTATATTTCAAAGCAATGCTGTAAGTTTTCATAACAGAGTTCCACATATGACTGTTAGCAACGCTGGTACATCCAGTAAGACCGATGAATGACCACAGTGCAGCGTAAATAGTGTTTTATTAAAATTTTCGTTACGAGTATGTATACTTTATCGCTTTATAACTTAATTTCGATGTACTACAGATGTAATAAGTGCGTATATGTTTAAGTATGAAACAAATAGCCTGTTTAACGTTTACTTCTTACTGTGCCAATGACTGTACTATTTGTCTTGCGATTGTTATTCACTGAATATATTTTATAATAAAAGATTTATGACTCGTAAAACTGTTTGATTTGGCTGAAAAATCTCTATTAGCTTATAATAATAGCAAGTTAAGCTCGCTTAAACATTTCAAAAAAAGATATAAAAGATTTTTACTACGATTTTGGCTTAGAGTGCCAATCATTGTACAGTTTACCCTAATTGAAAATTAACAGTAGAACTACCGAGCACTGAACGTAACTAATAGATATACATATGTAGAAGCTGTAGTCTTTTTCAATCATTCAAGCAGAATGATTTTTAATTATAATAAATCTTCCGCCTGTTTGTGCAATTGTCCTTCTGCTAACGATGTGTGTTAACTCTTAAACGTATTACATTGAAATCATTAACCTTCCAGACTGGTGAAGTTAATGTTTATTACTAGACTGCGGATCTTCGTGCATTTATGAAGAAATTTTAGTTGCGTGAAATATAAAACAGTAATAGATTAGAAAAATTCAAGAAAATATTGTAATGTTGCTTTTAACGTAACAAAGTCATTAAGGGATGATATCAATTTTTATTTTATTCCTGCTTCCCACAATCAATGCAGAATATTTTTATTTTGCATAAAGATCCAGAGTCTACTTATTACATTGTTATATACCCGCAAGTGACACATAAAAATTCAATTCAATTATTTTCGCTTTGTCTCCATTATTATTATTATCAATTAATATAAATTATCTATTAATTATTAGCTAATTTTAGGCAAATTAAAATTCTTTTACATGAATTGCAAAAAACTGGAGTGAAATAGATATTTATATGCAAAAGAAAAATATTCATCGTCACAAATACAAGACGCAGGAACCATATATAAAATTTCTTTCCATCTTCAAAAATTTTAACAAATTGAAAATAACATGAAAGTTCTTAAATCGTCTTAATGTTTTTACTGTTTTAAATTGCCTCCACCAATTTTTGTCATAAATGCATACAATCCGCAGTCTAATAATCTTAATAATCAATAGACTCCGGATTTGTAGGAACTAAAAATATTCTTCGTCAATTACAAGACGCAGAAATCATATATAAATTCCTTTCCATCTTTAAAAATTTTATCAAATTAAAAATAACATGAACGTTCTTAAATTGTCTTAATGTTTTACTGTTTTAAATTGCATCCACTAATTTTTGTCATAAATGCATAAAATCCGCGGTCTAATAATAATATCATTCAAAATAAACATTGTCTGCATCGATTGCAAAAAATAGAAACTAAATTGAATTGTAATAGAGGAGAGAGAGAGAGAGATCATGTATTGACATGTTTAATTTTTAAAATTGTCCAACAATTTTGAATTCCATCTACTCAATTTTGCTATAAATGCGCAAACATAAAAAAAGATCCGCAGTCTACTCCTAAATAATTATTTAAATAAAAAAATTTTTTAATATACCACGTTTTTAAGACGGAATAAAAAGTATAAAATAATTTTTCCCAGCCCCATACAGATAATCCTGAAAATTTGTGATTGTGAATTTTTAATAGCTATGAAAATACTTGCAAGATTTGAAACGAAAAACGTGGTGCGCATGCAATAGATAATTGATGTTCACCTAAGTCACTAACTATTTTATTGCACTGCGAATGATATGAACTGTTGTGTGAGTTTTCTCAACGGCAGCTACTCTCTACACTCCTATTATCTCGCGCCCCACGTTTTTCGTTTTAAATCTTACAAGTATTTTCATAGCTATTCAAAATTCACAATCACGAATTTTCAGGACTATCTGTATGGGGTTAGGAATCTGTATGAGGCTAGGAAAAATTATTTTATACTTTTTAGTTCGTCTTAAAAACGTGGCATATTAAAAAAATTTTCTTTTATTTAAATAATTATTTTCTGCTTTTTAGACGAACAGACAGACAAGAAAGCGAGTTAATATTGCATCGTCATCCAGTTCTGAGCTGTATTTAAAGTTTCAAGTCTCTAGCTAATCGGGAAGTTAGTTTAAAATCAATTACAAAATTTTTACCGAACGGACAAACAAGAAAGCGAGTTAATAAAAACTGGTGGTAATAATAAATAAAATTAAAAGAAAAACTAAAACCTTTTTGCATGCACCTAATACAGAATTGTTACTGTGGTTTATTTGTGTTTAGGAAATTGTATAGTTCCACCTCTTCCAATGTTGTTTACATGAATCTTTATTGAGGAACAATAGAGAAATAATTACGCCAGGAATCGTCCTTGACACTAACAAGTCGAATTATATTTTCGCAATGGTACGAGCCTCATTGCGCGCAGAACCGTGGAATTGTACACCCGCTATTCTTTCGCCGGTGTTCAAAGTCGAAGCACGCGTGCTGCACGTGCCCTCTCCCAAACGTGACTCGGTCACCATATCGCCTTATATTTAGTTAACCGTCTTATTTTACCCTTGACAAACAAAGCAGTCACTCTCCTGTCGGCTCGAGCTTGCTCCAACTTCAAATTGCATTGAACATCGTAAAACTCTGACCTGAATATCTTGTTTCACACCGATTACCTTGCCGGCTGCATATGTGTACATTACTTAACTTACAAAAAGTGTACACCACAGATTCAGTTTATTATAGTATTCCTTATAATTAGTACTTTACAGAATTGATTAAGATACACACAAATACAGTGACCGGCATAATAAAGTGACCATCCTATAACGTATACAGGATATCTTAAAACTAATGTTTTTATTGGAAAAGGATCCTATTATCGGGCTTTTTTGAAAGGTTTATTGTCACACCAAAGATTTGTTATCAAAATTAAAAGAGTATTTGCAATAACAAGAACTTATAACTTTATATATCTTAAAATCGATGGAATCATGACTGCTGACACTTATATCGATATTTTACGCGAGAATTTGGAAGTTCCGTTGATCCAATTAGGCTTGGAGAATAACTTTATTTTACAAGATAACGATCCCAAGCATACCGCCAAAAAAAACAAAGAAGTTTTTTAATTCCCACCACATAAAATTGCTTGATTTGTCTCCGCAGTCCCCAGACTTAAATGCCATCAAAAATTTATGGTCGATTTTGGACGGAAATGTGAAGAAAACTGGAATCACAAACAAAAATAACTACTCCCATGCGCTACAGCGAGCTTGGATCGAAGTCTCGATCCTAATCATCTACATAATCTGGTCGAAAGCATGCCTAGACGGTTGGCGGTAGTCATTAAGGACAAAGGAGGCCATACTAAATATTAAATTTAATTTTCTTTCAAGAATAAATTGAGATTTATAAAGTGGTCACTTTTTTTGTCATATATGAAAATGCTTGTTTTGTTAAAATAAAGTTATAAGTTCTTGTTATTGCAAATACTCTTTTAATTTTGGTAACAAACCTTTGGTGTGACAATAAACCTTTCAAAAAAATAGATAATAGGATCCTTTTTCATTAAAAACATTAGTTTTAAGATATTCTATATACAATATAGGATTAAAACCTAAGATTCACTAAAAATGTTAACATTGCATTTAAGGGGTTAGGACACAATAATATATTGAAAGAATCGAACATTTTTTTTATAGAAAAATTACATTCGTAAGGTTTAAACGCGTTTTTCTGCGAGTTGCGTTTTTCAAAACGGTATACAATATATCTCGAGTTCTACCTTAGCAATTGCATTAAAATTTTACAGTTATCTTCATTATAATATCTATTAGGCATTGACGATCGTTTTTCTCATTTTCCTATTATTTTGTTAAATATAAATAAAAGATTAACAAATTTTCTACCAAAATTCAGTCATTAAATTTAAAATATCTGCCATTTTGTTAATTTTCACAAAAATTGAAATGTGGGATTATCAATGCCTAGAGATTATCACAGTTTATGATATTTTTGGGATTTTTGATATAGTTAATTCGATTTCTAAGAATCCTGTACACCAGTTGGCCATCTGGAAGAAAAGATATTCCGAGCAAAGACGACGAAAGGTATAAGATCAAATTATTTTTTAAATATTACAAGCATTTTTAATAAGTTCATAATATTGTAAACTGAAATACAAAATCTTATATTAATCGATCATTCAGCTTTTTCTGTCCTGTTGTTTAAAAATCTTACATTTTCCCCACTTGTTACTGTGTCCTAACCCCTTAATTCACGGGACCTATAAAAATTATTCATTTTCGCCATGTGGTCGAACATTTTTAGTAGGAATTGGATATACATAATTTCGATAAATAAATACAACAAATAGCTTAATAAATTAATTCAATTTCTCAACAATTAACTAAGACAGAATTATTACTTGCTGTATGCTGTCGGCTCCTGCTTGCTCCAACACTTCAAATTTCATTGAACATCGTAAAACTCTGACCTAAATATCTTGTTTCACACCGAGTACCTTGCCGGCTGCATTCATAACCTAACTAACAGAAAATGTAGAGAAATTGAATATGCATATAATACAGAACGTTTTTGCAAAACAGTGAAAAATTGAGTCTTTTTCAGAAATTCTATTCAATTCCAAATGCACACGTTTAAATATTTCGCGCCAAAAAATACATGACACAATTAAACTACTTTTAGAATCATCGGTGGGCTGCGGAATTTATGCATTTATGCAAAAATAATTGCCACAAAATTGTCCATGACCTTGAACTTCAAGGTCAAATGTTTTTTTATAGCATGGTGCTCTATGCATCGTGGGGATACAACTCAAAATAATAGAAAGATTAAGAGATTTTGAAACTATTATTGTAAAATAAATTTTTGAATTTTGTTTATGACTCTCAGTTTCATTGCTATCGCAATAGCCGGTTATCTGTTTCATTCCGTTATTTATGAGTTGAAGTGATAAGTGACTATCAAGTTTGTGAAAATACCAATTTTTAGAACGTAAATAAAATATATTCAGCGATTGGAATGGATACAAATCTAAATATTCGAAGTATTCTACATCGTTCAGAAGCCATGTGCAGTGCATCTTAGCTGAAAAATATCATTTTTCCTGGCTTAAGGCGGTAGACTCGTTTCCAGGATTGCAAGGGTGCGGGATTCGCGTTCTCATTTCTCGATAATACAAAAATGGGGTTTTTCAGTAGTCAAAATGGCTAGATAAAAGATCGATCTAGAGCGTTATCACCCTCAAAAGTCCTGTATTTTTGTTTACGAGGCGTAATTTGCTTTATCCCACAGCATGTACAGTGGCTCACGAAAGTATTCGAACGCTTACATTTATGAATTTGAATGAATAAAATAAGATGTACTAAACTAATCTGTATAAAACAATTTGGTATCTATAGTAAGGGAGAAGTCTCAAGATTACTCGGTAAAATTTGAAAAGGATTCAACAACGTAGGCAGAAGTTATGATATATTTATTAGAAACACACATAATAAGTGACTCACAAAAGTATTCAAACGCTACATATATTATTACATTATTTAATATTAATATTTTGTTGAACCACCTTTAGCAGTAACGATGTGTCTCAATCGACTTTCCATACTATAAACCAATGATTTTGTAAAAGTACACTCAATGGAATTCCATACTTCTATGATCTTTTGTTTCAATATCTCCTTTGAAATTATTTGATATTTATTTAATCTTTTTCCGATTTCAGCCCATAAATTTTCAATCGGATTTGTGTCTGGACTTTGCGGTGGAGTAGTTAACATATGTGGTGTGTTATACATATATGATCCATTCTTCCACAATTCCAGCAGTATGCTTGAACAGTATCGTTATCTTGTTGGAAGTGGAAGTCTTCCAATAATCCTAATTTACGGGCACTTTCTTTAAGGTTGTTCTTTAAAATATTTAAATACTTATATTTATCGAGTATTCCATCAATGAATACCAAATTTCCGGTGCCACTTGCTGCCATGCACTCCCACACCATAACCGATCCACCTCCATGTTTCACTGTTTGGTATAAATTTTTAATTTCCAATTCCGTATTTGGTTTTCTCCAAATATAACTTTGACCATCTGAGCCAAAGATGTTAAATTTAGACTCATCCGAAAAGATGACTTTATCCCAAAAAAATTATCTTTATTGAGATATGCTTTTGCAAAAGCCAGTCTCTTTTTTCGATTTACCGCATTAATGTACGGCTTCTTTCGTGGTACTCATGAAAATCATTATTTCGTAAGATTCGTCGACATAATTCGGGATGAACTCCTTTATGAAACACATCAAATATATATATTTGTGAGTTTAGGAGCGGATATAGTAGGATTTTTTTTATTTCGCGAATGATAATTCTCTGTTCTCTTTCAGTTAATCTCTTTGGTCGACCTGATCGAGGGTTGCTCGCAATTGTTCCTCCATTTTTTAATTTCTTTATAATATAATGTATTGTAGACTTACTTCTGTTTACAATTCCTGCAATCTCGTTATATAATTTTCCATCCTTATATGCAATCGAAGTATCATTTCTCTTTCACACTTTTGTGTTTCTGACTTTTTAGACTTCATTTCAATTACTACTGTGCACAGTTTTACGTTGCTGTTACGGAAACCATGCCTTAACATCAACTAAACGTACCAATGTTTTCTAAGAAAGATGAAAACATATCAACAGCGTTACAATGTTCGAATACTTTTGTGAGTCACTTATTATGCGTGTTTCTAGAAATATATCATAAATTCTGCTTATGTTGTTGAACCCTTTTCAAATTTTACTGACGTAATCTTGAGACTTCCCCCTTACTATAGATATCAAATTGTTTTAGACAGATTAGTTTGGTACATCTTATTTTATTCATTCAAATTTGTAAATGTAAGCGTTCGAATACTTTCGTGAGTCACTGTATGTAGCTATGAAAATACATAGCTACATGCGCAGTTATATGGTTCCGAATAATGCAAATTACGCCTCGTAATAATTACTAATTACTAAAGCCTACACACATCGCATCGGTGGGACGTTTCCTTTTCCATTTTCTACCCCGCTTTTTCCCGAGACGTTTCTTTGTCTACCGTGGCGGCACGTACCCCAGTTTAGCCGGAATGATTTACAAGTCAGTCCAGCGTGAAGGCAGGTGACCGTGCCGGTCGAACGCTACTTAAACACTTGCACGAGCCACGAGCGTGGACACGGCTTCACCAGGAAACGCATGCCGCAGCCGATAATCATTATAATTCGGCATCCGTCGACCGCTTTTGATCAGCATACCTCAATGTATTATGGAAATCGGCCGAATGCCTCGAAATCTTAACAGTAAGTAATAATTTGACGATCAAGGTTACATGCGCATAAAGGTTCCCCGGCGAACATCACCGAGTTAACGAGCTTGCGGATATTTCAGATTCTACCATGCGTTCTGGAATCTTAACCCTCGGCGAGCCGCGTCGTTTCGCCGTTCCAGGAGCGATCACCGATCAAGATAAGGATTCGCCTGCTCCCCGAGAAGATCCATCCTCGCAATTGAGATCGCTCCGAATCCTTCGTAACCGGGAAAACGAGAACGGGAAGAGGGATCCTCCTCCGACGCTGAACGATCAATTTCCTGGACGAGGGCTTTTTTATTTTGATACCGGGTAAAGGTCGACAATGCATCGGAACGAGTATCATTAGACCGTAAAATCATCGTCTGCGGGGGTCCCGGGCATCTCGGAATCCACGATCACTGTTGAAATCGCTCGATCGTAACACTTCGCGGCAAAAAAGAAAAACACCAGCGTCGAGAGAAAACACGTAGATGGAAATCATTGGGCTGTAACTCGGTAGCCTTTGTTCAATGTAACAGATCTGATTCCAGTTTAACACTACAACTACCAACAGTTAAGACGAAGCTATTTATACCAAAACCAGTCAAAACGACGGGTCTTTATAAAATGCGTAATAATTGAATATTTTGCCCAGACTATGAAAATGAACATAATACATTAGAAGATTCTCAAAGGCAAGTACTGCTTCCCTGTATTAGTTCCTTCATATGTAAACCTGATATAGAAGGTCTGAAAATAATTTATAATTTTCTCAAACAATGTTCTGTAAAAATTTAGAAACAATGTAACATCAATTTAATGTAAGCCAAATGTAATAATACTGTATTTGCTATATAAACTACTTGGTTTAAAGCATTAATAAATAATAGAATATTTTTCTATTTATTGATTTACCATCTTACAAAGGGAATTCCATGTCATGGAAATATAACTATTAATACTATACTATGCTATAATTATAGCTACTATTATAACTACTGTATAATGACAACTATAATAATATAATTAGGTATATAATAACTACTATAATAACTAATTCATTTTCCGAGGACTCCTGGACATTTTCTTCGCCTATAATCTCATTATTACTGTTATCATTATAAGGTTCAATTTCATTTTCTTCGTCTATAATCTCATTATTACTGTTATCATTATAAGGTTCAATTTCATTTTCTTCGTCTATAATCTCATTATCACTATTACCACTATAAAATTCAATTTCATTTTCTTCGTATATAACCTCATTATCACTATTATAACTAGACTGCGGATCTTTTTGCATTTATAGCACAAAATTGAGAAGACGAAATTCAGAATTGTTAAAAAATTTTTAAAATTGAAGATGTCAATATATGATTTTTCCTCTTTTAAAATCATGAAGAGAAGAAATAACATTCAATTTAGTTTCTATTTCTTGCAATCCACACTGGTGAAATGATACAGCACGTATATGTCGTGAAATCTCAAGGTTATTAGGAATAAACTATGTTATAAGCAGTGGAAACGAATTATATTCACGGGTGAAAAGAAACTAAATTTGGTCCAGATGGATACAAGTACTATTTCCATGATCTAAGAAAGGAACAAAGGGTTTTGAGTCGTCGATAATGTGGTGGCGGTACAGTAATGATATGGGGAGGAATCGGCTATAGAGGAAAAATGGAAATAAAATTTATTCAAGGCCGTATGAATAGTGCTGGCTACTTAAATTTAATTAAAGAGCAAATTGGAATATATGTTCGCAGAATTGTTGGCAGAAAATATATATTTCAGCTAGATAATGCAGCTGTGCATAGTAAAAAATTATTTTGAAGCGGAAAATATAAGGGTTTTGAATTGGCCTGCAAGGTCTCCTGACCTAAACATTATTGAAAACGTTTGGGGAAGACCGTCAAGAATATTATACAAAGGTGGAAAGCAGTACAGTGCAGTATCCGAATTGAAATCAGCAATTTTAGAAGCTTGGGAAAGCATACATCAAAATGATATAAAAAATCTATATGGAAATTTACCAAGAAGAATGATTGAAGTAGTACAACGTAAAGGGCAGTCCACGCATTACTAAAACTGCCAAAAATTGTGTAATTTTGTTGAATTCTAATACTTTTCTTATTTTATATCCAAAGTGCCTTATCATTTTGCCCACACTAAAAGTTAATTTTTGTAGAAATAATAGGTTTGAACGAGTTATTTAATTTTTAGTATATTATATAAAAGTTAGTACCTTATTTTGTTGTATATTCACTTTCTACGTGTATATATGTACAAATGAATGTTCATTGCCAAAAACCTAGAGGTGCCTTATCATTTTGACCACCAGTGTATATAGACAATTTTTATTTTGCATAAAGAGAGTGATCCGCAATCTACATAATTATCACTATAAAGTTCAATTTCATTTTCATCTGATTCACTATATCATATATACAAAAGATTGAGCTTTAACCGACTGTTTCTTTTGCATTTTTTATCCTTGTGATGAATAAAGTACGATGCAATAAAAAAAAATTGTTGACCTCCTGAAATTCAAGGTGAAAGTCAATTTTGCTGCAACTTACTTACATCAATTCTTACCAAACCGAGGGTGTAGAATATCGCTATGATAGTCTCAACATATTAGGTTGCATATGAAATGTCCGATTTTAGAATGCGGCTCTTATAAAACATTTCGATCAAGAAATGCTGTTACAGTCTATAGGTTTATTATATAAAACTTTAAGGTAAAAAGCTAATCCTACAGTCCTCGACAAAATAATAAGACACCTAGCATATTTTCAAATTTCTTATATTTAAAGGTAGAAAATGTACACTCCGTTATATCTTGTAATTACATACTGTCTCCAAAGTAAACATGTAAAATCTTAGGATTGTATCGCATACCATAGCAAAATTAGAGAAAGATATGTAAGCACGGTCTGACATTAATTCGACAAAAGCATAAGACACTAACAGAAAAATGTTTGATTAAGCAAATAAAAATATAAAATTAATACTTTGTGATACATCCCTTGAATTCTATTACGTTCAGTAATCGCTTCCGGATAGTTTTATATAACTTTTTGATTCGTTTTTGTTCTAAATGTGTCCAATTGTGATTTATACTTTCTTTAGTTAATTTACGTTATTCTATTGTCTCCCATTCGCGTAGACTCGTCTTGACAAATCTACCCCCACACATTTTCTATAATATTTAAATCGGGAGAACGAGCGCTCCATTCCAAAATATTAATATTTTTTGAAGAAAATAATTGTTTCACAGATTTTGCAGTATGGATTGTGGCATTATCCTGTTGAAAAATATAGTCACCGCGCGTGATACGAGCTGCAGGCTTGTTTAACTAATCTGTTATTAGTTCAATATATTTATTACTTTTCATCCGACTTGAGAAAAATATTTCCTTTTTTCCATAGTAACCAATACCGGCCTATACCATAACACTGCCACCACCCATTTGACGGCAACTTAAATGGAGTTCTTCCTTTCTGCAATCATGAAAGTAATAGGCCCATCCGTCAGGCGTCAGGGCCATCTAGATTGAATTTTTTTTCTTTCGTCACTAAAAATGACTTTTTTCCAGTTTTTCATCCAGTGGACGTGTTCACGAGCGAACTTTAGTCGTGCTGCTTTGTGTTTCTCCATTAAGAGTGGCCATTGTTTTAATTTCTTCCGTTTAATGTATTTGCTTCCTTGTAAAATGCCATGTACATTTCTTAAATTTGTTTTACACCTGCTTCTTCGGCTATTTGTCTTAACGTGCCCTTAAAATTCGACGCAAGTCGTTCGGAAGTAACGCTAGGTCTTCCACTTCATTTCACTTTTATCTAACCGGTTTCTTCGACCCATTATTTATTTTTCGTTTTAATAAATGTACTTATACTACAAGAAAATCACAAGATTCAACGTCTGAATGTGTTCGCAGTAAAACACTTAATGGTAGAAGTTACATGAGTGCAAAAATAAGCCATACATATGTCTTATACTTTTGTCGAAGCAATGTCAGTCATTTTTCAATAATTTTGCTATGGTGTGCGATACAATCCTAAGATTTTGCATGTTTACTTTGGAGATAGTATGTAGTATTCAGGGTATAACGGAGTGTACACTTTCCACCTTCAAATATAAGAAATTTAAAAATATGAAAGGTGTCTTATTTTGTCGAAGACTAAAACGTTCCACGACCGGTCAAATGACCGGTTCCAGATCTGTTTATTTTACAATTAATGAAATTGTAAATATGCTTTCATAAGAAATAATTTAATAAATATCTTTATTAGAGCACATATTATAATAAGAACTGCGCAAAGTCTAAATAAATTAGTTCTTGTCATTTTTATAAGGCAACCACGTGCCTGTTGCTTTTATAGCTCGGTATTAATATCCTATGTTCAATTTTAATTTAGATGTATAATTTTACTTTTAATTCAAGTTTATTTCAACGTTAACCAACGCGACTGTCGTGCATTCCTTTTATATATCTGGAATAATAACTTTTATGTGATTTTTGGTGAAAATGTGGTGATTAATTAACTTACTAGTCGTTGATGGTAAAAAAGAACTACAAAATCGAGATAACAGTCTTGTAAATGAAAAACGTGAATGACCATAATATCTTATTTTGACTGAATGTAATACAATCAAGAAACTTGAAATTTGTAGATAGAATACATTGGGTACAAAATTGCGATTGTTTAATATCAATGCTAAAAATCGGACATTTCATATGCAATAACCTAATCATTTCTATACACCCTGTACATACTCATATGAGCCGCTCACTTGCCAAATCGATTAACTTCATAAAACAGAAAGTGGAGAAATGTGATGAAATAACTGTAGGTGTTAGATATTAGATGTGTTGGTGTTGGTGACGATCGATCGTCGGCGATCAGCTGAGCGATCGTGTGCTCGTCTCGCTGGTTGTCATTACGAGCCGACGATCGATTTGTAAATAACAACCGATGTTCGTCTGGTAAATAACATTCGGTAGTGAGCGTCAGAATGTAACGAACGGTTAATGAATAAATATCCATTTAAATAAACCTCCTATATAATATACATTGTTTTTCAAAATTCCCTTTAAAATAAAAGAAAACATGGTAAAATTGAAATAAACATTCTATAATGCATAAATACAGATGTAGCTTTCATATAAAGACATGTAGAATGAATACGATAGAATAGCCTTGGTGTAATCGTTATTAATATCACAACTTTTGGGTCACTAAGGGAGTTGATCGATTTGACAAGTGAAAAAAAAGCAATAACATCAAAATCAATCTCCAAATTATATTTTCTTATTGCAGAAAAAGTTCATTAATCGCTAATAAACTTCTAATTTCAATAATTCTATTTCCGCAAGATACACAATATACATATGAGCCGGTCACAGGCCAAATCGATTAACTCCACTTTCTGAAATATTATAAATTTAAGTGTCAAAGAATTTGATTCAGTCATAACTTTTTTATTTATAATAAATTTCCCAAATAATACAGATTAACACCATTAAACGACAAAAATTTTTGAACGCGGATTTCATTATTGCAACGATTAGAGTACGGAGTTAATCAAAATAGCTTCTGAAATAAATTATTTATTATTCGGCGACCAAAACAAAATTTTGTCGTTTAATGTTGTTAATCTGTATTATTTGGAAAATTTATTATAAATAAAAAGAGTTATATGACTTGGTTATATGAACCAAGTGCTTTGACACTTAAATTTAAAATATTTCAAAAAGTGGAGCTAATCGATTTGGCCTGTGAACGGCTCATATGATCCTTCCTTTGCCTCGTGCTTCTTTCGACTGTATTCCACTTTTGCATTACGAGCAGCAGTGAGAATCACTTATTTCGTACGTATAAAAAGGTCAAATAGGTGGTAAAAGTAACGAGGAAAGAACGAAAGAAAGTAACGGAACGATTTTACAGCCCGCGGAATTGCCGCGGTGCAGACGAGTTAATATGTCAAGGTCCTCCAAAAGAGCGCTTCAATTTCACGTTTCGCGAAGCTAGCAACGTGGCTTTTAATATTTGCCCGGCGAATCGTTAACACGGCTGACCCGTGCGCAACTCGCGACACCCTTCAATTACTTCTCACGTACCAAACCGACTCGTTTTCGATAGATTATGGTTTTCGCTCACGCACTGCACGAGACCATGAGGGTACCATAAATATCAGTTTGTACAAGAAACCGAACGGTCGAATATTGTGAACCGCGAACGGTTCTGCTCGGATCCACGGATTTTCTCGAACGAACGTATCGCGTGCTGTACAAATTCATTATAATTTCATATAATTATGTTGACGTGAAAGCTTCGCCGTTCATCGACATCATTTGATCCTTCTGCTTGGTGAAAACGGATACCGTGTTTGATATGATCCTTTTTATAAAACGATGATTCGACGTTCACGCGTTCGTCTGACCAATTCGAATTCAATTTTTATGATTACAATGTGGCTATAATTTACACTTATGGCCACAATGGGTTGTTCAATTTGAAAGTATACATATGTATATGTTGTGGCTGTATATTAGGGTGGATCTTATTTTACAACTATGAAATTTTGTGCACGCCGCCCCCTAAAATTGTTCCACTTCATGAAAAAATGATATGTCTAAACTTTTAGATCAATCATAAATGAAATATATTCCTTACAAGAAAAACGTTTCGTCATAATAAAAAATCTTTCCTTCATATATTCCCATCAATATAAAATTTTTCGAAGTATCTTTCTCTTATCCGATTAACTTCATCTTTTGCAAAAATTATTTTCTTACTGAATCAAACAATTTTAGGTGGCGTGAAAAAAATTACGCAAAAACAATTTCAGCGGGTATAGCTAAGCAACCCTGATACACATACGTGTGAGATGATAGGATAACGGCGACTTCTTTGGATATTACGTATTAGATTGTTGCACATGACATGTCCGATTTTAGAATGCGACTCTTACAAAACGTTTCTATCACGAAATGCTGTTACAGTCTATACAGGGTGGTCCGCTTAAATAAGGCCATCTAAATATCTCTTCAGGTTATCGTGTTGCAAAAAATATTTGTTACGTAATGTGCATGGTGTCGATGGACCAAATATCTGGCAAGAATATTTTTTTCCGGAGGTCATTTTTTTCGGAGTTATGAAAGTCATCGATGTTTTTTGATACATAACTATATTTTTTTTGTATTGCATCGATCGAAAAATACATTTAGATATGTATAATAACTTGACCTTGAAATGACCTTGAGAAGAAGCACCTGACCTAAAAGATCAAGGTCATTTCAAAGTCATGTTATTATACATATCTGAATGTATTTTTCGACCATTTACACGATGCAATACAAAAAAAATTTAATTATTTATCAAAAAACATTGATGACTTTGATAACTCCTGAAAAAATGACCTTCGGACACAAATATTCTTGCCAGATATTTGGTCCATTGACACCATGCACATTACGTAACAAATATTTTTTGCATCACAATAACCTGAAGATATATTTAGGTAGCCTTACTTTAACGAATCACGCTAAGGAAGGCCAATTTTCGAAGATCAAGGTCATTTCAAGGTCATATTATCATACATATCTGAATGTATTTTTCAACCATTTACATGATACAATACAAAAAAAATGTAGTTATTTATAAAAAAAACATTGGTGACCTTGACAACTCCGAAAAAAATGACCTCCGGAAAAAAATATTCTTGCCAGATATTTGGTCCATCGACACCATGCACATTACGTAACAAATATTTTTTGCATCACGATAACCTGAAGAGATATTTAGGTGGCCTTATTTAAGCGGACCACCCTGTATAGGTTTATTATACAGGGTGTTCGGTAATTGGTGGTACAAGCGAAGAGGCGGTAAATAAAAAATAATAATATAAAATAATAATATAAAAAAATAAGTCGGAAATATAGAATAAAATTTTTTCATGTGAGGCTTTGTTTTCGAGAAAATCGACTTTGAATTTTCGCCGAGTACGCGTGCACTTGATCATGTCTCGTTATACAGTGACTCCTACTAATATTCGGACACTCTTGAAAAGACGATAACTTGTTTAATATTGTACTATACGATTTGAACGTTTTTGGGAAGCTAGAGCAATTAGTTTACTACAGGATGTGGAAAAACATTTTTTCGAAAATTGCAATTGATCGGAATTGTAAAAAAAATATTAACCCTTTGCACTCGGAGCTATTTAAACTGGAAAATTAAACATTCCATCCGATCGAGAATATTTACATTCTCTATGATTTTTTAAATTTTATGGACATGAAATTGGTATAATACCTCATACGATACCTAAATGTTTAGTAATTGATTAGATATCGATATATTTAATAATGTAAACAATATTTTGAATAATCATATAGCAATTTTTAGTGGTGCCTCAGAGGGGACAACCGAGTGCAAAGGGTTAAAAGTTGCATTTTACAAATTTTTTATGTGGACCCATATTGAAAATTTAAAAAATACGTTTTGTAGATCTGTATCAATTATATACACTGTGACAGTTTCATCGAAATCGGTTGATGCAGAAAAAAACGACAGGCATGGAAAGATGTAAGAATCATTAGATTTACTGTAGTTATAAGCCGAAAATCGTGAAGATCTGCAATTTTTACCATCTTTAAACGTTTGTAACTCATTGCAACGTCGGCCGATTCTGACGGAATTTTCAAAATATATTTAATTGACACAGATCTACAAAACGTATTTTTTAAATTTTCGATATAGGCTCACATAAAAAGGTTGTAAAATGCTACATTTAGTATTTTTTCTACAATCCCGATCAATTGCAATTTTTGAAAAAATTTTTTCACATCCTGTAGCAAACTAATTGCTCTAGCTTCCCAAAAAAGGTTCAAATCGTATAAAAACGTTACCGTCTTTTTAAGAGGGTCTGAATATTAGTGGGAGTCACTGTAGGTAAAATAAACATTTCCGTGACACTGGAAGTGTTTATCAACATAAACTTCAATCGAGACAATGATCTACAGTGAGATCCGTTATAACATACACTTATATATATAGTATACGTTCAGTGTTCAGCATTTAGTTTTAGAATTTAGAATCTCAAAGATATTTGCTTTTCGTCCCATTACGTTCACAATTTGTAAATGTACCTCTGAACACATCACAGAGTTGACTGAATCAGTACTACTGATTCATTGTTGTTCCTTGTGAACGCGGAATCCCCAACATATTCCATCTGTCTTGCAAATATATAATAAATTTTATGATTTCGGCGCAAGGTTCGATCATTTATAGAAAAACAGTTACACATCTGCCACCACGGAATAAAGTCCGGTTATTTGAAACTATTTAATATTCGTTTAAATGTTATCTCTATTGTCACAGCAAACGCAAAAAATGTCTCTTTGAGAATGATCCACATAAGGATCGAAACGTCGAGAAGCATGTTTAATTAATTGCACATTTGCTGTTTTTCTATAAATGATCGAACCTTGCGCCGAAATCATAAAATTTATTATATATTTAAATTTCGATCGAGAAGAATTCACCTTTTTCTCTTGCAAATGTTTGTATACAACTAGAACTCGATAGAATGATTCAAGGTGTCAACCTCAAACCCATGTACATAATACTAAACGGTAAATTTGTTCGAAAGTAAGTTTGTTTAACTTTTTCAAAGCAGAATAACTCTGTTACTGTCCAACTGGAACTTTTTCCTATTTCTGAAAAAGTAACAGTTTTCTATTTATGCATACATACAGTCAATCACATAAGTATTCGTACGCTCTCTAAAACAGAACAACTTTTTTATAATTGTTAGATGGGCTACCTGTACGTGCTCTACTAAAAATATTTATTCAATCAATTCTTATAAAATCATTTTTATTATTTCAATAGTTGTTAAATAATAAATCTAGAACCGGTCATTATCACCGGTGGTGGTAGGTCTAGTGTTAAAGGGAATTTTGAAAAACAATGCATATTATTTCATCACATTTCTCCACTTTCTGTTTAATGGAGTTAATCGATTTGGCAAGTGAGCGGCTCAATTGACTGTCCTATTCCAATAATCTGCATTCGCGGTTCTTGAGCAACCTGGAAGACCTGATGCGTAGATCGGAGATCCCGAGGAGTGTCAGAGTGTAAGGCCAGTGTGTAAGCGTAGAGGCACGTGCTATCTTGTTCGTCTAGCGGCGGCGCGGGAGTAGATACCGCTTGGCGCGCGATGTTTGTTCACGAGAGGAAGAAAAAAAAGTGCGAGGTTGTGTGTAAAACGCAACGAAGGGACACGGGAAGTAGGTGTAAGAGCCGGGGCTACGTTTGAATCGGCTCGTTGTTAGCTTTCCCGTTTTCCTTCCTCCTTTTATCTCTACCTTTCCTCTTCTTTCCCTCTTTCTACCGTTTACCACCAACCTCTCGTTCTCTTTCTCTTTCTCCCGGAATCTCTCTCCGCACCGTTCGATCGGCTCTTCGTCCAACCATAAGTCCGTCCCTCTTTCTCCGTGGCGCGGCGCAGGAAACTGCTATCTGTCGGAGCTATCTCATAAAATAGAGTACACACGTCGTTGTCGAATCCGGAGACTTTCAGTAGAATTGTAGCTGGAAGCTGCTAAAAGATTTCACCACTTTTGCCGCTGGACTCCAAATTCAGACTATTACGGTTTCCTCTCTACCAACAGTCCTACGGTAGACCTACTTCAGATTTTGATTCTGATAACATGTTCTGAAAATTTCATGAAAATCGATCGACGTTGCAATGACCTACAAACGTTTAAAGATGGTAAAAATGTCAGATTTTCACGATTTTCGACCTCTACCTACAATAAATCTAAGGAATCTTACATCTTCCAATGCCTGTTGTTTTTCCCTCCATCAACCGATTTCGATGAAACTTTCATAATGCATATACAGTAAGGAGCATAACTGAACCAATAACCACAAGTTTTGTATAAATCATTCTTTATTGCTAGGAATATAGAAGAATAACAAAAAATCAATATTATAATTATTTTTATCATAGTTAGAAGTAATTTAAGAAATTTTTTTAAATAATTAATGTCTCCTCGTTTAGCAATGACAAAAAAAATAGATTGACTCGGTTTTGCACCGGTCCGTACAAGAAATGTTTACGTGGAATGTTCTAGTAGTATGTTTACATCTAGCACTTTGGTATATTTACAAAATATTAGTCTACGTCTTAACACTCAGTTCTTCGCAACGGTCGAACGGAAAGCACGCAAGTGAAGTAAGAATAAATATGAAGTCAATTGTTTAAAAAAAGTCATTTCTCCTTTGAATGACGGCTTGTCAGCGCATAAGACGGCGAAAACTTGCAGTGTTAATCAATCGACAATGCATAGAATAAGAAAAACATACTGTAAAAGTATATTATTAAATGTTGGAGGAAGACCAAAAAAATTATCACCGCAGGATGAACGAAGGATTATACGGTTTGTCACATCTGGGGAAGCTTCAAGTGCCATTATGGCTGCATAATTATTAAAAGAAGATACAAATACACAAATAAGCCAGTGGACAGCACGAAGAACCCTCAAAGGAGCTGAGTTTAGAAGCATTAAGAAAAAAAGAAGCCAATGTTACCGAAAAAAATATTAAACATCGTTTGGAATTTGCAACAAAATATCAAAACTGGTCAACTACTGACTGGGAACGGGTTATTTGGTCAGACGAGACCAAAATTAGAACAGAATTTGTTCAGATGGCATGTCTTGGTGCTGGATTCGTGACAAGGAAAGGCTTAAACCACGACATGTGAAACAAACGTTAAAGCATCGAGACGGATCCCGAATGTTCTGGGGGTGCCTAATAGCATTTGGTGTTGGATCACTGCACCGAATTAATGGCGTCATGAATCAGTATATGTACAAGGATATTTTAAAAGATCATCTCATAGATGCTGTTGAAAATATGCCTTTTGAAGAAAAAAATGTAATTTTCATGCATGAGCGAGACCCTAAGCACACTGCTAAAAGTGTAAAAAATTGGCTCGGTACTAAAAAATTTTCTGTTCTGGATTGTCCTGCACAGAGCCCCGACCTCAACCCCATAGAGAATCTATGGGGTTTACTAAAAAGACGACTTCGGAATTCATATGACTCCCAACCAACATGAATCACAGATTTGTATGATAGAATTCAAGAACAGTGGGAACAAATATCTCCGCATTACTACAAAAAATTAGTAGAAAGTATGCCAAAGCGAATTAGTGTAGTTTGACAAGCACAAGGATTGTGGACGAAATATTAAAAATAAATAATATACTAAATATTGCCAAGTATTGGACGTGGTGCAAAATCGAGTCAATCTATTTTTTTTGTCATTGCTAAACGAGGAGACATTAATTATTGAAAAAAATTTCTTAAGTTACTTCTAACTATGATAAAAATAATTATAATGTTGATTTTTTGTTATTCTTCTATATTCCTAGCAATAAAGAATGATTTATACAAAACTTGTGGTTATTGGTTCAGTTATGCTCCTTACTGTAATTGGCACAGATCTACAAAAAGTATTTTTTAAGTTTTCAATACAAGCCCACATAAAAAAGTTGTAAAATGCAATTTTTAGTGTTTTCTATACAATTCCGACTAATTGCAATTTATGAAAATATGTCTTTCCACAACATGTAGTAAACTAATTGCTTTAACTTCTCAAGAAAGTTCAAATCGTATAGTCTAATGTTAAAAAGGTCATCGTTTTTTTGAGATCGTCCGAATATTAATGGGAGTCTCTGTAAGTATGTAAAGTTTCCTATACCTGCCGTCACGAGAGAACAGTACCGCGTGAAGACCAGTATTCGTTTGATTGGAATCTCGATTGATGCGATGGTTGGGGTTAGTCATTGCTTACTTGATAGTGTTGCGATAGTGTTCAAATTCAGACTATTGCGGTTTCCTCTCTACCAACAGTCCTGGGGTAAACTTAATTCAGATTTTGATTCTGATAATTAGATTGGTGGTTTTGTGCATTTTATAGCAATTACATGGATCTGATGCGAAACAGTAAGAATGTTTATTAAAAAATACTATCATTTGTTTTCGACTCATTAAAATGATAAAGAATTGATGTAAATGTCTACGTGGATGTTGTGGCCCATCAGTTAATACAGACAATTTTTATGCAAAATAAAAACTGTTTACCTGAATTGCAACAAACTGGAGTGAGGTACAAACTGATTTTCTTTCTTATTAATATAATTATGTTTAGCAGCTTGAAAATAATATAACAGTATGTTCAAATTCTTCTAATGCTTTTTCTGTTTTTAATTATAGCTATCAATTTTTTATTATAAATGCATAAAAGTTCGCAGTTTACTGATAGTTGATACATACTGGGTATTATTTAACAGCTTTTGAAAGATTTTAAAGAGATTTGAATCAATTTTGCAATAGTAATTACAATTTCAATTATACTAGTAATTTCCTTTGGGGACTATTATTTAATTTCCTTTGCAATGTAACATCGTCATTCAAAATATTCTGACTTTCTTCGAAGTGTTATATGTATTGTTGTATTACCAAATGGTTTATTCCTAATCGATGACTAGATTGAAAATTTGTATGTAAAAGAAAAGCTGTCTACGCCACTTGCAAGAAACAGGAGTTGAATGAAAATTCATCTTGGCTCTTAACAATTTTACTGAATTGAAAATAATATACTCTGAAATTCTTCTAATACTTTTACTGTTTTATATTTAACCAACTTTGCCATAAGTACATGGGACCTGCAGTTTATTTTTACAATAATTGATTTCTTATCATCCATTGTTACCTTTTGTACAATTTATGAATAGACATTTCTTGCATTGTATCTCATTTTTGATGACGAGTATAAAGTAGAAATATTGTCTTTAACAGTGTAAAATAATTGATAAAAGCGAGTGATGTCTCTATTATTACGCAACAAATCAAAAATACGAAGCTCATCATTAACTTTGCAACGTTACTTAACAATTTGCGAATCGTTGAACAACACCTAATTAATAAAATATAATTCAGTAACGCTGACGTCGAAGATTTTCTGATTTTGTTGAAGTATTTACTAAATATCTTTGATCGGTATAGTAATCGCACACTGGCATCTTCGTTCCCTTAGTATTCATGTCGATAATTTGCTGAGATTGCATATAATTTCTGTATTAAACGGGCAGATAGAAATCAGCGCCTTTGGCTCTGAATAATTTATGCAAGGTACTTTTATAGTCTCGGGTCTGTTCCGAAACATGCTGGCCAAGTGACACTTTTCTTTACCTGTACACGTTGTATATGAATATTACATCGCACTTATTACCTTTCAATAGGTACGGCAAGTTCCAGCTAACTTGATTACCCCGAATAACTATGAAACGATACATTTTATGAAAATCGTAAAACATAGAATTTAAATGGCTTCGAGGGGCCCATATCATACTCGTACTTGCTTTTTTATGGTCATTTCAAGGTCACCTTATGAAATTCTCAGTAAAAATGTATTGACCTTCGCATGCCCTAAATCTAATAGTTAACGAGATATTATCAAAATAATTTTCCATATGTACATACACTAGTGGAATTAATTCTGGGCGCTTTTAAATTTTTACTTAAATTTCGCATTTATTCAAATTATTTAATATATTTATATTTTATATTCTAATCATTGTTTTCTAATTTTAGGGCTTATATAGTAAGTCTTTTAATATACAATAAAAATTACAATTTCAACACGTTTCGAGGTATTCGATGCCAATTTAGTCGTTACTCACACTCTTAAAAACTTTACTAAGGTCCTCACTTCTGAAAACACAATGCCTGACTAAAACAATGATGAAACTGTTTGTAAAGACCTTGACGGCCTTCCTGATTGGTTGTTACAATGAACCCATGCATTCTGTGATTGGCTATTACACATCATGCGACGTTTCGTGTTGCCAGGCACAAAAACAAAAATAACAACACAGTTTAGATATTTTTTAATTAAAATTTTAAAACATTTACGAACCAAATCATGTGAAAATATTAAGTATAAACATTATAGATTACAATAAAAATATTACGGTATCAATTGAGCATAGCAGAATACATTTTCTGCACAAATATGAAATAAAGCATATTTTTATTCAGAGTGTCCAGAATTAATTCCACCAGTGTACTTACCATATTCCAGTTGAGGAATATCAGTTCATGCACATACTATCTTCCAGGTACTTATACAGAATGTACGATCAAGCGAACAACAGTCTTTTGATGATCGAGATAGAAGAAAAAAATAGTCTTCTTTTTACCTCTTGAAATGACCTTGAAATGATCACCAAAAAGGGGCCTCTCGAAGCCATTCAAATTCCAAGTTTTACAATTTTCATAAAATTTCATAATAGTTATTCGAGATAATTAAGTTAGCTGGGATATCCTGTATCGTTGCAATTATTAAAGGTCGATTCATAAATGAAGAAATCAGATGAACATTTGTTTATACTAAAATGTACACGTACATTTCAGTTTAATTCTGAAAATATCATATGGGGACAAACTGTAATTTCAAAAATAATATTATTTATTTGTAATGTGCGCGTACGAAATTCAATTACACGTTCAATTGATTACGAAATTATCGTATGTATTATCATTTCCATTATCCTCTTCTTACGACTCAGTTTTCGTTGACCTATAAAATTATACGAAACGGTAAAACAAAATTATATTTACAAATTATACACCAATTACCGAGTCTTGATATGATTATTTGATTCTTGTGTCTTATTTTAATAAGACTGTGCATTTAATGTAAAAGTGCCTCTATTGACGATTACACATATGTATTATAACTTTATTGTAAAGACTCCGGATTTTCATGGAAAAATAAAAATTGCCTACGTTAATTGCAAGATGAGCTACCTAGACATTTACTTTTTTTCTTAATAATTCGAATAAGTCGAAAATAATGCAACAGTATTTTTCTACTGTTTTGGGGTTAATCTAGTCATTTATAATCGTGACACTGACTAAATCTTTATGCAAAATATAAGTGTTCTACCTGAATTGCAACAAATTGGAGTGAAATAGAAAATTTCCTTTCTTAACATATTTAATAGGTTAAAAATAATATAATAATATTTTTACATAATTTTAATGTTTTTACTGTTTTAAATTAAACTTACTCTTAATCTTTGTCATCACTGCATAAAATCTGCTGTCTAATTATGACAGATCTTGATTTAGCAATTCTTACTTCATTAACAGTAACCATACCGAGCACAAAATGCGACTGGTATACATTTTTTTTATAAAAATGGCAAGACTGAATTTATCTAAATTTCTTGCAATTTTTATAACAATACGTGCTCGAATAAAGAAATTTATTTAATAATGTTTAATGACATCATCCTTACAACTTCAATAATTATAAAATAAAAAAACTGTGCATAAATCTACCAAACTAAAAACAAATGTTAGGGAATAGGAAAGGGTGCAATAATAGGAAAGGCTAACGATAATTAGATTAAGAATAGAATAGGTCAGAAAGGAGAGAGAAAGAGAAGGTATATGAACCGAATGTGTGAATAAGATAGATAAGTAAAGTTAGGATATTGTAAACAAAGTCACATTTCTTAGCTGTAAGCAGAGGCGGGCATTATTTGGCGATACAAATATTTCAAATACTATTTAATATTTTAGATTTTATTTTTCTTAAAGAAAATAGTATTTTAAATGAGATATACAATTTCGAAAATAAAATATTTCTATTTGAACAATTTGATCCACAAAATAAAATATTTCTGTTTTAACACTCTGAATCACGAAATAAAATATTTTACTTTTTGCATTGTTATAGTGCTCTGAGAAACCGCATAAACATACAGCGTATCTTATCGTTAAGAAACGATTTACACTCATAAATGTATTGAATTCGAACCATTATTTTCAGCAATAATATTTAAAATTGGAGTTGAAAGTAAAGAGAAAATACAAATATTTTCAATATTCTTCAAATAAAATACTATTTTCAGAAATTACTGCCTCAAATAAATTGTTTTATTTTCAAAAATTACTGCATCAAATAAAATCTTTTATTTTCAAAGTTGTACACATACTTTAAAATGAATAGGATTATTTATTATTTACTATTTAAAGTACTATTTTCCCCAGCTCTAGCTGTAAGGCTGAAAAATAAAACAATAATAATAACAATAATAAATAAAAAACTATGAAACCGGTCATTTGACAGGTCATGATACGGTTAGTGTTAAATAATAATTTTATGGCATTTGTATAGGGCGCAAATTCGGCAGTCTAAATGTTAATTTAGATCATTCCCCGCTACATCATTCAGCCGAAAGAGAGGAGTCAAACGAAAATACAAGAATGTTGAGGATAGAGCACCGTTTGAGGAAATCTGCTTCGAATCCTAAACGCAGGAGTAGCGTTTGAACCGGGCAAAATTGAAATTTCAGTCGGGAGGCCTGTCGATGGGTAGCACCCATGGACAGATAGTTTGCCGGTTCGCTTGTGCACAAACAACGGCTACCGTGGTTGAGATGCCATCGAACATCCGTGACAAGATCCCCGATAGAGTTCTCGTGCCACTCGAGTCCTTCCAGAAATTAGTAAATCCCACACGAATTGCGCGCAGCCTGCGCAACTGGCGTGGCGCTTGGTCAGCTTGTCCTTTCTAGCGGATGCACCGGGAATAAGAAACATGTGCTTGTCAGTACGCCCACGCGCGCATTATCGCTATCTAAAAAAGAAAATATCGAATCTTCGCAAATATTATACTGTAAATACCAACGTGTTAACGTCCAACGGCGGAACGGTTCTAACCTATTTACCGTGGGACGGAATATCGGTGGATTATTGTTAAATACACCCCCCACACATATACAGTGGATCCAAAAAGCATTTGAATACCATATTTCCAATCCTTGGAAAAGTTGTCGCTATAGTATAGACAGAGTTGGACAAATTTTTATTTAAATAATAAATAATAAGTAACAACTAAACGTGTGATTGTAATTGCAAATAATAACTAAACTTTTTATTTAAATAAAAGTCATTTAAATAATGCCAAAAGTGATCTATTTATTATTTCTTATTTGCGAATAAAAGATTATTTCTTATTTGGATTGAGGTGGAAATCAAATAAATAGTTTTTGGTTTTCTTTTATTTCTTGTATTTTGTATATACAATGAAAATGTGGCGAAATTAACATCGTTATTACCTGTAATTTACATAAATACAACTATATTTTATACTAAGTTTCATGTCTGGTAGGTAGTTCATAGTTCATATTTGCCTCAACTGAACAAGCTCTAAAGCTTCTCAAATAATGTACAAAAGACGGTACATTAATATTAGTATCGTTGAGGACAGTTGGAAAGAAAATTTGTTTAATGACTATGAATAATAAATAATAATTTAGTATTATTAGTAGATAAAAATACAATTTCGGTTATTATTTGTCAGTACAAATAATAACTGAAATTGTATTTGTAAATAACAATTGACTTTATTATTTTAAATAATTTATTTAGACTTGCTCGAACAATAAATAATTATTTTTGTTTTTTATTTGAATATCTAAATAATAAATAGCTTGTTATTTAAATTTTTATTAAAATAATTATTTATTTAAATATTGCCCAACACTGAGTATATATTTTGCACTCCAAATTCACCCTTTTACAAGATAAATTCAACCTTATGCAAAATCAATTTCACCTTTTTCTAAATCAATTTGCAAATCAATTTCACTCTTCTGCAAATCAATTTCACTCCTCCGCAAATCAATTTCACCCTTTTGCAAATCAAATTCAACCTTTTGCAAATTAATTCCACCCATTAAAAATATTTAAAATTAATTATTTATTTATTTATAGACACACGTGAACGGTGTCATTATTGCAAGGGAAAGGTAAAACTCAATACTCAATACGTTTCAATAAATACATACAGTGACTCTCACTAATATTCGGACATTCTTAAAAAGATGATAACTTTTTTAATATTGTACTATACGATCTGAACTTTATTTGGGAAGCTAGAGCAATTAGTTTGCTACAGGATGTGAAAAAAATGTTTTCAAAAATTGCAATTGATCAGAATTGTAGAAAAAATACTAAAAGATGCATTTTACAACTTTTTTATATGGGCCTATATTGAAAATTTAAAAACTACGTTTTGTAGATCTGTGTCAATTAAACATATTTTGAAAATTTCGTCAAAGTCGGTCGACGTTGGAATGAGCTACAAACGTTTAAAGATGGTAAAAATTGCAGATTTTCACGATTTTCGGCCTATAACTGCAGTAAATCTAATGATTCTTACATCTTTCAATGCCTGTCGTTTCTTTCCGCATCAACCGATTTCGATGAAACTGTCACAGTGCATATAATTGACACAGATCTACAAAACGTATTTTTTAAATTTTCAGTACAGGCCCACATAAAAAAGTTGTAAAATGCAACTTTTAGTATTTTTTCTACAATTCCGATCTGTTGCAATTTGTGAGAAATTTTTTTTTCACATTCTGTAACAAACTAATTGCTCTAGCTTCCCAAAAAAGTTCAAATCGTATAGTACAATATTAAAAATCTTTTTAAGAGTTTCCGAATATTAGTGGGAGTCACTGTAAGTCGCTAGTCTTATTGTTGATATAAAAATGTCATGTAAATAATATTCAAGCGTTTCATTTCATGCTCAATAAAGGACACATTTATTTAAATTATTTCTTTAATTTTTTGTATGAACCAATCTCTCATTTTGCTTACACAACGTTATCCCATTTTTAATTCGACGTAATTGATCATATAAATAAATGAGTTATATTACAATATTCAATTTGTAAAATGGAAGAATTGTTTAGACTTTTCGTAAAATATTGGATCAGATCTATCGTTGTTCCCTTCTTCCGTTATCTCGTCTCCACTCATCTCGAGGCCAAGGTGGTGACACCTTGCCACGCGTCATCTAATAATAAATATACGGTGGACTTTTTCCTCTTATCTTCCTCCGCAAACGTTTCTCTTTCACGCTTCTTACGTTGACTAACGTGCCTCGCCGTCCATAAGTTCTCTCGTCTCTATCTTGTTTCGTCCTGGAGTACGTATACAAGCTCTTTATTAAAATATTGCACTCACATTCCAGTCCGTAAGCCCATAAGTAATCGGATAGCTAGCAAATTCGTGTAAATTCTGTATTTGAGAGGTATAATATGAAAGCAAGTTATGTGCAGTCTAAGTGAATTTGAGTTTATTGTCGGATTCCAGTTTCTGAATATCGAAAATGAAAATTTAAATGTACTGGTAACAACACTTGATACCCGTTCTTATGCCGTTCGTCGTCTTTGCTCGGAATATCTTTTCTTCCAGATGGCCAACTGGCGTACAGGATTGCTACAAATCGAATTAACTACGGTGGCTCACGAAAGTATTCGAACGCTTACATTTATGAATTTGAATGAATAAAATAAGATGTACTAAACTAATCTATATAAAACAATTTGGTATCTATAGTAAGGGAGAAGTCTCAAGATTACGTCGGTAAAATTTGAAAAGGATTCAACAACGTAGGCAGAAGTTATGATATATTTATTAGAAACACACATAATAAGTGACTCACAAAAGTATTCGAATGCTACATATATTATTACATTATTTAATATTAATATTTTGTTGGACCACCTTTAGCAGTAACGATGTGTCTCAATCGACGTTCCATACCATAAACCAATGATTTTGTAAAAGTACACTCAATGGAATTCCATACTTCTATGAATTTTTGTTTCAATACCTCCTTTGAAGTTATTTGATATTTATTTAATCTTTTTCCGATTTCAGCCCATAAATTTTCAATCGGATTTGTGTCTGGACTTTGCGGTGGAGTAGTTAACATATGTGGTGTGTTATACATATATGATCCATTCTTCCACAATTCCAGCAGTATGCTTGAACAGTATCGTTATCTTGTTGGAAGTGGAAGTCTTCCAATAATCCTAATTTACGGGCACTTTCTTTAAGGTTGTTCTTTAAAATATTTAAATACTTATATTTATCGAGTATTCCATCAATGAATTTCCGGTGCCACTTGCTGCCATGCACCCCCACACCATAACCGATCAACCTCCTGTTTCACTGTTTGGTGTAAATTTTTAATTTCCAATTCCGTATTTGGTTTTCTCCAAACATAACTTTGACCATCTGAGACAAAGATGTTAAATTTAGACTCATCCGAAAAGATGACTTTATCCCGGAAAAATTATCTTTATTGAGATATGCTTTTGCAAAAGCCAGTCTTTTTTTTCGATTTACTCGATGTTTTTTCTTTACTTCGATGTACTCTGCCATGAAAATCATTATTTCGTAAGATTCGTCGACATAATTCGGGATGAACTCCTTTATGAAACATTTTAGCTACCATATTTGTGAGTTTAGGAGCAGATATAGCAGGATTTTTTTTTATTTCGCGAATGATAATTTTCTGTTCTCTTTCAGTTAATCTCTTTAGTCGACCTGATCGAGGGTTGCTCGCAATTGTTCCTCCATTTTTTAATTTTTTTTATAATATAATATATTGTAGACTTACTTCTGTTTACAATTCCTGCAATCTCGTTATATGATTTTCCATCCTTATATGCAATCGAAGTATCATTTCTCTTTCACACTTTTGTGTTTCTGACTTTTTAGACTTCATTTTAACTACTACTGTGCACAGTTTTACGTTGCTGTTACGGAAACGATGCCTTAACATCAACTAAACGTACCAATGTTTGATGAAAAGATGAAAACGTATCAACAGCGTTACAGCGTTCAAATACTTTTGTGAGTCACGTATTATGCGTGTCTCTAATAAATATATTATAACTTCTGCCTACGTTGTTGAATCCTTTTCCAATTTTACTGACGTAATCTTGAGACTTACTATAGATACCAAATTGTTTTATACAGATTAGTTTAAAACATCTTATTTTATTCATTCAAATTTGTAAATGTAAGCGTTCGAATACTTTCGTGAGCCACTGTACATGTTATTGATATCGTACTATATGATTGAAGTTTCCTTCCGTTGTCTCTTCATGTGAGGTGTACAAATTAAGACGTCAAAATAAAAATTCTCTACGTGAATTAGTTAAAAATAATATAACAGTATTTCTACATTCGTCTAATGTTTTTACTATTTTAAATTACACCTAACTCATTTTTGCCAAGAAATCCAAAAAATCCGCTTTCTAGTAGTAAGTATCGACTTGATTATAACAAAACTCCTTCAAAAATGGCTCGCACACGGACATGGACAAATTTTATTGTATAGTGACATTTTAATAAAGAAAATATATTAATAATATCGACTACTAAGTGTTCGATATTTACAATATACAGGGTGAGTCGGGAGGAACGGACCAAACTCCGGGAGTGGATTGTACACAGATTGTGTACAGAGAGATTGTATGAGAGTTCTTATCCCAATTTTGATTTGTTTTCATTTTATAGCGTGTTCCAGTCTCGCGCAGTTTGTTGAAAACTCTGATAGATACGTTTTTATTGGGATGTCTGCAATGGGGGAACCGTTGACGATATTCTTCAATAGCAGCTGTAGCACTCCCATTGCAAAAATCATAACCAAACCGTGTTAGGCATTTTGTAACATTTTAATGGTACAAACCCGAAAATGAACATGAAATCACTGTCATAATACACAGACACATTAACAGTACAATTAATCATATCTTCTAATCCGATTGTCATTTGTTTATAATCTGCTGTACCTTGAAAACAAATGACAATCGAATAAGAACATATCAGTTTTTTTACATTATTTTCCTGTGTACAAGCCACTCCTGGAGTTTGGTCCGTTCCTCCCGACTCACCTTGTATTTGTGAAGAAAAAACGTCGCGTAACTAGTCGCACACTGTTAAATATTTTGGGCAAGCGTAAGCATAGAGTGTGCATTCAATATACATATACATTTTCTATTTCTTGGTTTTCCTTTATTTTTTTATATTTATCCTCTTATCTTATGTCATAATTAGTATACGTTCTCATTTACAACTAAACGCATAGGCTTTTTCAAAAAATTTTTTTTAAATATTGCATTGTCATCCAGTTCTGAGCTATGTTTAAAATTTCAAGTTTCTAGCTCATCAAGTTAGTTTAAAATCAGTTGCAAAATTTGTCTCCCAACAGACAGACAGACAGACAGACAGACAGACAGACAAGAAAGCGAGCTAATAAAAACGTGGTAAAAAATAAGAGACGGTTCGCCAAGGTATCCTTCGAGAAAAACAACATGTGATATTTTCCTTCAATATACAGGGTGTTTCGTTTAAAATCTCTGAAAATACAAAAAATGTTTCTGACATAATCTAAATGGTTTCAAAAGACGAATCAGATGGAAGAATCATTTTTTATAAATTGTAATTTTTTAATCGTTTTTTCAAGATCACTCGTGTTTTTTACGTATATACACACATTTTTTGTTGTTATATATATGTGTTATAGCAAACATTATTATGCATTCATCCATGTTTAATAGCACGAGCTTGAAATGACCGTGAACTCTAAAATTTGCTAATTAATACAAAAATACATTTAAATAAAAATAAATTTTTAAAAAATACCACGTTTTTAAGACGGACTAAAAAGTATAAAATAATTTTTCCTGGCCCCATACAGATAGTCCTGAAAATTTGTGATTGTGAATTTTTAATAGCTATGAAGATACTTGTAAGATTTAAAACGACAAACGTGGGGCGCAAGACTTAAGTGAGCTATTCATGCATCAATTATGTATTGCATACGCCCCACGTTTTTCGTTTTAAATCTTACAAGTATTTTCATAGCTATTAACAATTACAAATTTTCAGAACTGAACGAGACTAAAACGACAGATTGCACAGCTCTTTCGATGATTTCAGGTTTCATATCAGCACATGCAGCAATTATTCGTTCCTTCATATTTTCTGACATTATGGGCTACTCTTCATAAACCGTACCCTTTAATGTTCCCCATAATCAAGTGAAAAAATCAGGTGGGGTGAGCCGTTGAAGAAGCCGCCATGATACAGGTCCATTGCGTCCAATCCAACGGTTTGGGAATTTTTCGTTGAGGATACGTGTTGCAATACGGGAAAAGTGTGCTGGACACCCATCGTGTTAATACCACAGTACTAGACGGTCCCTAAATGGTACACCTTCTAATAACCTGGTCGAATATGTTCTAAAAATTCAGCATACTTCTGCCCAGTTTGCAGCAATACGGTTCAATTATCCTATTATTTAGAATACCACACCAGACATTTATGGTCCATGGTCTCTGCTTATCGAGTTGTCTAAACCATCGTGGATTTTCAACCGACCAATAATGCATATTCTTGCGGTTCAACTGACCATGATTTGTAAAGGAATTATCGAAATAATTTTCTTTCTTCTTTGGATAATATCTCGTTAATTATTAGGTTCAGGATATATGATGGTCAACGCTTTTATACTCAGAATTTGATACTCTATCGATTTATGGTATAAAAAATAGGACATTCCATTTAAAAAAAGAAAGTTGACCTTCACCTCACCTTGGAGTGTCCACCGGGAAAAATAAAAGTATCACCACATGATGTCCCCCTCGGTACCGAACAACTTTCATCTGAAACATTTTTGCATATATTCAATATTTTTGGAGATATTCGTCTGTAACGCTTTATAATTTTCACCCTGTATATCAGAAATCTAATAGTCACCGAGATATTATCGATATACTTTCTCATATGTATAGTAGCTATTACCTGGAAGCTAGTAGGTGCTCGAACTGATATCCCTCAACTTGGAAAAGTTGATATCAACTTGAAAAGTACATATGGAAAATTATTTCGATGAGTTCGAGCAAAAATATTGGGAATTCTATTTAAAATACTGAAGGTAACCTTCATATCTTGATAAAAAATCGAAGTAATAAAAATCAGATTGCAGCGCAATATGTCGCCCTAGGAACCATGCAACATTAGTTGGAACATTTTTTTCGTACAACAAATAACTCACGAGTTATTGTACATCGGTGTGCACCACCACTAATCCATTTCAAACCGTCTTATTTTGTTCATTATTTTTTTATGGGACTTTCACCAACTCATTTATATCATTTTTCTGATTAAAATGACACTAAACACGATATAATGATCACAAAGAAATAGTGGAACCACAGGGTCTAAGAAACAGCACGGACCCAACTGTTTTTCTTACATCGAGGGTTTACTGTAATAGATAGTTTAAACACAAATATTGATTTTCTCTTTTCCAAGGAGAAAGAACGATAAAACTTTCGTGTCAACGTAATACGCGTCACCACTTTTGTAATTTTGAATTTCTGTTATGCGTGTTGGCACAGTCTAGTCGGCCCGGCGCGCCAACTGTCAACTGTCGACTGTCGACTGTGCCCATACGCGTCTAGGTCGCGCTCTGATTGGTCCGTGTTTTTCGTTAATAAGTCCTTAACAAAGCCGCGGACGCCATTTTTGCACAGGAAAATATCACTCCAAATGAAGGAATTTTGAGACACCCTATATTTTTCCCATATTCTGCAATATTTCAGCTTTAATTTAAGGAAAAAATCATCCCTCTATTTTATTTCTATCAAAAGATCTTTGTCACTGTGTGGCACAGGGTAAAGGGGCAAAGGGGGTCCTCGCTCGCAGTCGATGGTTAGACCGTGACGTCACACACTGTAGCCAATAATTTGGCTAGAACCGAAAGTACCAGTGGAATGATCCAATCGGATGGTTTGCCGCCGCATTCCTTTCGAATTCCTGCCAGGAGACTTCTTGTGAGGCACGGAGAGTACTAGTGGTAAAGCATGAGTCTAGAAACCTGCATAGTGAATGGGATTACTATAAACGCACCCCTTTCCCAGAAGTAACCAACTGCGAAAGATTACGAATCATGAACTACACAACGATAACGTTATGTGACTATGATTACTCGGAATTACGATTACTTGGAACAAAATGAGTATGATACAGACACTTTTATGTAGGTTTCCTGTATAGTGGCATTTTATATGGCGCCTAGGATAATATTACTATTTTTATATAATAATTTGAGATATTTTACCTTTCTACAAGTCAGCTTATTTCTGTTTAAGGTGAAGTGAGGTAAGTGTTTGCACTAGTTTTTGTAAAGTTGGACTTTAAACTGATGTATTTTCACGGTATGTAAAAACTTGACGCTCTTGTTATCAAACTCTTGCCACAGTAATTATTGATGAATTAGTATTATGTAGGATTATAATTTTGCTTGAAAATTATCATTTTGATAGGATTTTCTACAAAGTGTCAACTACTATGCACTTGCCCCGAAAATGCTTTCAAACCTTGTTCCAAGTGCTATTGGGCAAGAAAAGAATGATTAACAAGCCTGCTATAAAATGCTTTTTATTGCATTAAATTGTATTGTTTAGTTTTATAGTTATCCATTTTTAAACAAACATGTACTTTTATGCTGAGATATGAAAGGGAATACAGTGATATTAAAACAAAGGTTAAAAATGCTTTCGAACCTTGTTTCAAGTGCTACGAGGCAAGAAAAGAATTATTATCAAGCCTGCTACAAAATGCTTTTTATTGCATTAAATTATATTGTTTAGTTTTATAGTTATCCATTTTTAAACAAACAAGTACCTTTATGCTGAAATATGAAAGGGGATACAGTGATATTAAAACAAAGTTTAAAATATAAATATATTTATTATTAGAAAAATTTTTCCTGTTATTTAAAAATTGATTGCGATAATATATAATTATACATTTATACATGCGGCTTTTATTGATTTCTACTCTATTAATTTTTATATTATAACCTTAATATTTTTAATTTTTGATGTCGAAATCATTCTAATTTTAACTATTTTTTACTTAATATTTTCAGGTTCATATTGTAAAATATATATCTTAAAATACTTATATTATATATTTGTAAAATTAATTAAGCATATATTTCAGGTTCATATTGTAAAATATATACATTTTAAAATATTAGGTTGTTGCAGTCTATAAGTTTATTATATGAAACTTTGAGGTAATTATAAATATAGCTAAATAAAGCTAATTCTTAATATCCTATGTTCAATTTTAATTTAGATGTATAATTTTACTTTTAAATCAAGTTTATTTCAACATCAACCAACGCGACTGTCGTGTATTCCTTTTATATGTCTGGAAAAATAACTTTTATGTGATTTTTGGTGAGAATGTGGTGATTAATTAACTTACTAGTCGTTGATAGTAAAAAAGAACTACAAAATCAAGATAACAATCTTGTAAATGAAAAACGTGAATGACCATAATATCTTATTTTTACCGTAATACAATCAAGAAACTTGAAATTTGTAGATAGAATACATTGGGTACAAAATTGTGTTTGTTTAATGTCATTGCTAAAAATCGGACAGTTCATATGCAACAACCTAATATCAGTTACAATTGTAATACTTTGGACATCTGTGTCGAAATTGTCCTAAACTGAGAAGGAGCGACGGTACCCGTTTCAATTACGGGCAGCTGGGGCACCTGCCAAGAAATTGTCCAAACCCCACCACTGATATGTCGTAACAGGAATCGTCGAAATTGTCGCAAGGAGCCACTCCAACATTCATTGAATCTACCAAAGAACCAAGAAATTCATCAATGCCAGTATCGTATCAAATGTTTGCATACACGATACTGTGAGATCCTAACAAATAATTGAGTCTTTTATTTTGAAAGTGGCCTAAGTCCATTTGTTAATTGTTTTTTGTTGACTGTTCTAATGTGTACAACTTGAAGTCAGCTATCATAAACAACATTTTGCAGTTAAGTATATTCAGAGTATACGATAATTTTTCACACATAAATTTTCGCAGTTAATTCAATAATTAAAAACATTACTTTGGAAGTGGCCCAAGTCCAATCCATTATTGATAATGTACGAAAGTGCGGATTTTCAAATGTCCGAAGGCAGTGATGAGATTTTTGGAGGACGCACTTTTTAAAAGGGTAAAGAATTCTAACGGAGAAACAATAAATTGGTTATAAATATGCTGAATGCGATTTTTGAGAAATTTACCATATAAAATTTTATGTAAGATATCAATGAGAATCTTTTTTAATTGATCGCTTGAGGTCATTTCAAGGTTCTAGTGTTATACATATACCGTTGAATGCGCTTGGTGACACCACAACATTGCATTGTAAAAAGCACATGCTAATTTGCAAAAAATGTCGATTACCTTGAAAATCGGGATTGGAAACGACCTTGAAAAAAATCACAGACCACAATATGCCTCACTCTATGTACATATATCCAACAACTTTGTCCTGTCACAATTTTGCATAACGAAGATATTACGACTTGTAGAAGAAGAATTCTACTGTGTTCTTTTGATAATGAAATTCCGATGGAAACAAAGAAACGAATTGTTATAAAATGTTTGTTCTCCTACCAAGTGATATAGCCGACCATATGCAGAAGGATATTTCAAATTTTATATCAGACGAAAGTTGGAAGCTTTTTAGTAGATTCGGTATGTCGGCAGAATTTTTAGAAAAAGATCCTATAGTTTGGCAAGATGAACCATCTTATAAAATAGGTTTAGATATAATTAAAGCTTTACCGGTGGTTAACGATAAGGCAGAAAGAGCTGTTAAATTAATGCAGGACTTTAATCAAATTTTAGCGCGTAATGAGGAAGAAAAACAGATGATATTACAAATTGTAAAAGATTACCGCCAGCAATATCCTGATGTAAAGAAAGCTACCTTAGCGGAAAATATGTAAATATTACATATAACTTCTTTAGAATATAAGAAAAAGTTCCTTATTACTATCCTGTAGAATATATTCATTTATGTAGATATTTAAATATCTCTGTGTTATTTGTGATTTTACAAAAAAATGTCAGAGGAGAAAATTGCACTGTTCAATACGGTAAATATAATGGCAAAATAAAAAAATTTTTTGGAAATCATATTTTCGAAATTTCAAGGTCATATTATTTTTATTTAAAGGTCATATAATTTTTCCATATTCCTATTCAGAAAAAAAGACAAATCCAACGATGTGCCATGTTCCATAGTTGAGGTGAATTTCAAAATTTTCAAAATTTTCAATTGAAAGGGGCACGGGATCCTCTTATCCGATCGATCTCAAACTTTGCACAAATTTTTTTCTCACTTAAAGGAACAATTCTAGAGGGCGTTATGCATTGTATCTCGATAAAAAATTTTCACAGGTATAGCTTAGAAGCACCCTAATGTTTATCAACATCGAATCGTAACCGCCTATTCTGTTCGTGATTCACTATTGAAGTTATTATCAACGTTTATACGTGACTATCTCTGTAAGATAACAGCAAAATGAAGGTTGCCCTTTACTTTACGGGACCAACAATTCTTGCCTTTCTCCTATAAATTATTATCTATTTGGTATGTAATCCAGTAGATTTGAACGAGGAGAGCTGAAGAAGAAGGAAGAAGTCCTACGGAAATCTTTGCTGGTATTGAATCTCCTCCTTGATATCATGCACAGATCCTTTTCAAGAAACAAAGTGAAATTATTCGTTAACTATTAGGTTTACGGCTAATAAAGGTCAGTACCTTTTTGTTCAAAATTTAACGCTCTTCGACATTTTGGCATAAAAAATATAGCATTCTATTTAAAAAAACGAAGTTGATCTCCAAATCTCCGATACAAAAAAATATATGAAGCCTCCACTTACAAAAAAATATATGAATTACATAATGTATCCCTTCAAACCATATAACTTTTCTAGAAAAAGTTTTTTATTGAGGATGAACAACTTGGGGGGTATACAGGGTGTGTCAAAATTCCTTCAACATCCGGAAATGGTAGGTTCCTGAGATCATTTGAAATGACATTTTCCTTTGCAAAAATGGTGTCCGCGGCTTTGTTAAGGAGTTATTAACGAAAAACACGGACTAATCAAAGCGCGATCTAGACGCGTGTTGGCGGCGCGGCGCGCCAACTGTCAACTGGCCGACTGTACCAACACGCATCTAGGTCGCGCCCAAATTGGTCCGTGTTTTTCGTTAATAACTCCTTAAGTGGTAGACTCCTTTTTCCAGGATTGCAAGGGTGCGGGATTCGCGTTCTCATTTCTCGAAAATACAAAAATGGGGGTTTTCAGTAGTCAAAAACGCTAGATAAAAGATCGATGTAGGGCGCTATCGCCCTCAAAAATCCTATTTTTTCGTTTACGAGGCATAATTTGCATTATTCGGAAGCATACACCTACGCGTGTAGCTATTTTCATAGCTACATGCTGCCGAATAATGCAAGTTACGCCTCGAAAATGAAAAAATTGGACTTTTGTGGGAGATAGCGCCCTAGATCGATCTTTTGCAATCCTGGAAACGGATTTATCGCCTTAACAAAGCCGCGGACGCCATTTTTGCAAAGGAAAATGTCGCTTCAAATGATCTCAGGAACCTCCCATTTCCGGATGTTGAAGGAATTTTGAGACACCCTGTATATGCCCCACAGTGGACGGGATATTCGTTTTTCGCAGATCCAACAGTTTCCTCTTTCTTAGATCAAAGCTTCACTGTAATTAACTTCAATATCATATAGTAAGATACCAATATCATGTAGCTGATTAGTAGACTCCGGATCTTCTTCAAAAAGTTTGTGCATTAATTGCCAGACACAGGAGCTAAATATAAATTCATTAATCAATTATGATCAATAATAATATCGTTATTAATATCTCAAAATGAATTAGTACAGTATTTTCCAATTCTTATTTAACCACTTAACGCTTTGCGCTCGGAGCTATTTTAAGTCGAAAATTAAACATTTCTTCCGACGTAGAATAATTTCATTCTATATGATTTTTTTCTTTTGATGACACAATACTTGAATGTTTAGTAATTGATTGGATCCCAACATATTTAATAATGTAAACAAAATTTTGAATAATGGCACAGCAATTTTTAGTGGTGATTCTGAGTCATCACTCGAGTGCTACGGGTTAATAATGCGGTAAAAAAAAAGTTATTTCCACTGCAAAAATTAGATGTCTGAGGAATAAAGTCGTTCCGTTGTTCGTAGAAGTTCCCGAGGCTGGATCGCCTTCAGAGTCCTCTTAGAGTCAGACGCAAATAAATAATTTCGCGCGCGTGCCTCCCTCCCTCGAGATTAGACGATTAACGTCCAGTCCTGTCGACAGCCGACGAGATATGCAAAGTTCCTCTGATGCGAAAAAAGGAGAATTCCTCCGAAGCTATCGCGACGGGAATACGAAAACACCTTTTTCCTCGGCTCATTATATTCTTTTCTTCTTTCCCGGGGAAAGGCTTCCTAACTTCTCCTTTCTTCAGAATTATGGAAATTTCGGGAATACTTTTTGTTCTGCCCAACCAGCCATTTTTCTGCGTTGCATGGTCGATCAAGTCGTCTTCATATTTCGCATGTACCACGGAATTCATTTAAGGTGGACTTTGTGGTTGCCGACCAGTGTTACAGTAAGGAGCATAACTGAACCAATAACCACAAGTTTTGTATAAATCCTTATTTATTGCTAGGAATATATAAGAATAATAAAAAATCAACATTACAATATTTTTATCATAGTTAGAAGTAACTTAAAAAATTTTTTTGAATAATTAATGTCTCCTCGTTATTGACTCCGTTTTGCACCGATCCGTACAAGACATGTTTACGTGGAATGTTCTGGTAGTATATTTACATCTAGCACTTTGATAAGTTTACAAAATATTAGTCTACGTCTTAACACTCAGTTCTTCGCCATCAGTCGAACGGAAAAGTACGCAAGTGAAGTAAGAATAAATATGAAGTCAATTGCTCCAGATTGTTTAAAAAAAGTCATTTCTCTCTTGAATGACGGCTTGTCAACGCATAAGACGGCGAAAACTTGCAGTGTTAGTCAATCGACAGTGCAGAGAATAAGAAAAAAATACTGTAAAAGTATATTATTAAATGTTGGAGGAAGACCAAAAAAATTATCACCGCAGGATGAACGAAGGATTATACGGTTTGTCACATCTGTGTGGTGAAGCTTCAAATGCCATTATGGCTGCAAAATTATTAAAAGAAGTTACGAATATACAAATAAGCCAGTGGACAGCATGAAGAACCCTCAAAGGAGCTGAGTTTAGAAGCATTATGAAAAAACAGAAGCCAATGTTAGCGAAAAAATATATTAAACGTCGTTTGGAATTTGCTACAAAATATCAAAACTGGAACACTACTGATCTGGAACGGGTTATTTGGTCAGACGAGACCAAAATTAACAGAATTTGTTCAGATGGCATGTCGTGGTGCTGAATTCGTAACAAGGAAAGGCTTAAACCACGACATGTGAAACAAACGTTAAAGCATGGAGGCGAATCCCTAATGTTCTGAGGGTGCCTAACAGCATTTGGTATTGGATCACAGCACCGAATTAATGGCATCATGAATCAGTACATGTACAAAGATATTTTAAAATATCTCATAGGTGCTGTTGAAAATATGCCTTTTGAAGAAAAAAATGTAATTTTCGTGCATGACCGAGACCCTAAGCACACTGCTAAAAGTGTAAAAAATTGGCTCAGTACTAAAAAATTTTCTGTTCTGGATTGGTCTGCACAGAGCCCAACCAATTTCAATCACAGATTTGTATGATAGAATTCAAGAACAGTGGGAACAAATATCTCCGGATTACTGCAAAAAATTAGTAGAAAGTATGCCAGAGCGAATTAGTGCAGTTTTACAAACACAAGGGTTTTGGACGAAATATTAAAAATTAATAATATATTAAATATTGCCAAGTATTGGACGTGGTGCAAAACCGAGTCAATCTATTTTTATTGTCATTGCTAAACGAGGAGACATTAATTATTGAAAAAAATCTCTTAAGTTACTTCTATGATAAAAATAATTATAATGTTGATTTTTTGTTATTCTTCTATATTCAAGATTTATACAAAACTTGTGGTTGTTGGTTCAGTTATGCTCCTTACTGTATGTCTGTTAAAAGAGTGAGCTTTCGGTGTCCACACGAAAACACTCGAGTTTCCTTTCGCACAGATTTAATGTTACTTTAACTTTTAAGCGCTCGCATATAATACTTACAATCTCAAAACTTTAAATTTAGAGTTTCAAGCATAAACAAAGGTGTCGACTACACTAGCAAATATCTATTTTGCGTCCTTTGGCTATTCTGCATCCTTTCAATTAGAATCTTTAATATTTAATACCTATGATTACGTTGTCAAAATGTTAATTTGTATGAAAATTTAGAACGTGATTATTGGATGTTGTTTTATTGTAAGTTCAGGGGGAGATTGAGCTGAAGGAAGTTGAACGTCGTGAGAGACCACACGACGCGTACGCAAATCTTGCAGCGTGACGTTTTCCAGGTATATTTTTCGTGGAGAATGAACTGTTCGTGGGAAAATATGAAATCTACATAGAAGTGGGGTTTCTAAGCTTTCTTTCTGGTTTTCGACTTTCCCACGGCCAAAAGATACTTTAAGATTCAGAAAGTGAATGTACAGGGTGGAAAGAAATTATATGTCGGGACTATCGTAGCGTGATTCTGCACTCTCGATAAGAAAGCTGCCGCAAAATTAATTTCCAGGTCAAAAGGTCAACAATTTTTTATATTTCATCTTATTCTATTCATCGCAAGTATCATAAGGGCAAAGGAAATCATGGGTCAAAACTCAACGCAATGAAATAATTTCCAACGGCTTCATCAATAGTACGCTATATAAACTCCATGTGACTGAGAAATGGAAAGACAATGTGGTAATTATACAGAGAAGGGCACAGCTCACCGATTTTGATGACCTTGAAATATGTTATCAAGGTCATCAGTCTGAACAACTTTTTTCTACATACAGTCGGGTACAATATTAAATGGACGCTCTTAAATGTCGCATAACTTTTTTAAAATTGGTCCAAAGGACATGGATTTTTATAAGATATTAGACATTAGGTCTACCGGTTTGCTAGAGAATGAGCAAACAAAAAATTTTTTTTTATTTAGATCGCAATTGGTAAAAATCATATTAAATTTTAAAAATGATGTATTTTCAACTTTTTTATCTGAGCCTGTAACGATAATTTAAAAAATGCGTTTTGTAGATTTCGGTAACTAACTGTGAACCACGTAAGTATTTGAACGCCCTTTTTTATGATCGGACCAGACGACCTGACTTTTTTGGAGCAATTAGAAGAATTGATTTATCAAATGACATGCAAAAGAATTTTGAAAAAATTGCAATTGCTAATAATTACATGAGAAAGTAAAAGAGGCATTTATAAGCCTTTTATTAGAGCCCGTAATGAAAATTTAAAATATACGTCTTGTAGATTGTAAATGGTTATAATGTTGGTTATACACATGCTGAAAATTTCATCGAAATCGGTTAATGTGGGTTACAAACGGTTGTAAAGCTCGTAAAGTTTTACTATCTGGGCTTTGTCTCGTTCTAAAATTTCTTATTTCATGTTTTAAACTTACTTTTCCAAGTCTGAACATAGAAAACTTTGTTGGCTACGAATGCTTCAATTTTTAAAAATTAAGTTTTCCAACGTTACTTCAACATCGAAGGTCATTAGTAGAAGGCGGATGTTTATGCAATTTGCAATTTTTGAAAGAAATTGAAATTATACTAAATTCTGTCATATTTTATATCCTAGCATTTCTTGAAGATTTTCAAGACCCATAATTGCACAAAGATCCGCAATCTAGTCATTAGCAACGCTATATACAATTATTCGAATATAATCTCTCCCAATTTATAAACACAACAAGTATCGTTGACAGTAAGCTATCAAATTACAAGCGAATGGAATAGAAAATAGGAATAGAATGTTTCTTTCTAAATAAATAAATAAAATAAATAAGAGAAAAGATCTATCTTGTGAGTACAGCTGCCTCTAACCACTCTAACGTATCAAATTTTCTTACGCCTTCCATTCTCCCTCCTTTGCTCCTCTCCTCCAGCGCTTTTACCTCTCGCTTGCTTCATTTCACCGGCAAATTGTTACGTTACAGTCCTGTCAAAACTCGATCTTCCTCTCCCGATCTCGAGAGATTTCGATCGCAGGGAATAAAAAATTGTGGAACGCCGTTAACGTGTTTTTTTTTCTCGCGATTCATCCTATCTTCAGATCCTCCATTGTTATCCCGACTTCCTTCTTTTCCCTTACAACGTTTCACCGCCTCGGAGGCCATTTCTTTTCTAAGAACATTTTGTCGCGAGATGATATCCGTCGGCGTTTATATCATTGAACAATGGTTGCCGTGTGTACAACGTTTTAAGCGTGGCGAGTAATATGAACCAGTGACTGCCAGTACTGGCAACGCGTTAAACATAAAAGAAAATCCTTTCTTGAACGAAATGATCATTCTATGAGCATGCACTTTTCCCTGCGCTTCCGTTTCTGTAGTGTCATATATCAATGCATCCTTTTAAACGTTTTCGTTAACACAAATTTCGAACAATAATAAACAACGTTACTATACTAACAATACTAACAATGTGTTAATTTAAATCAGCTCTATGCAATTTATACTGTAATTTAAATTCAAAGATTAACGAAGATGTTATTCCAACTTTTAAGGGTCCCACAGTCTAATTTATTTTATTCATCTTTTACAAATGTTACATACAGGATGTCTCACGTAACTATATCGTCACGATTTTTCGGACACTTCCGGCAGCCAGATAAAAGAATGTTTGGAACAAAATTAATTTTTAGTCGGTGAAAAAAGAAATTTGTTTATGAAAAATGAAGGTCACCTTCATATTTCTAAATGTCACTACATATTCTTGAGTAATATTATAACTGCATCAATTGTCATATAATATTAATATTATTATAATATCATATAATATTAATGCCTATGTCAACACAAGTTCGTCGGCTTGGTATACTATGACCCCATTGATATGACCTTAACAGTAAGGCAGGCTTCAGTTGTTGATATTGATTAAGATGTGGATCTCTCGAGAGACTCTCGTAGCTCCGTGGTCTTCGGCAACTCCAGAAAAATTAACTAAAATTCGTCGTTTGACTCATTTCTAGGATTGCAAGAGTTCGAGATGCGCCATCTCATTCCTCGATAATGCAAAGATGGGGCTTTTCAGTAGTCAAAAATGTTAGATATAAGATCAATCCAGGCCGCAATCGCTCTTAAAAGTCCTATTTTAACGTTTATGAGGCGTAATTTGCATTATTCAGCAGCATTTAGCTGTCGCAGCTATATGAAAATAGCTACAATAGCTACAAACGCAGCTTTACGCTTCCGAATAATGCAAATTACGCCTTGTAAACGTAAAAATAAGGCTTTTGAGGGCGATCGCGGCCTAGATTGATCTCTTATCTAGCGCTTTTCACTACTGAAACCCCCCATCTTTGCATTATCGACCTTTGCAATCCTGGAAATGCGAGACTACTCTCTTAACAACTAACTAAAGTTTGTATGTAATCATTTTGAACCAATTTTGGTTAGGTTTGGATTAAGTTTGGTGGGGAGTGTGGATTGAACACAATAATTTTCCCGTGGTTATAGAAGTATAAAGAATATATTTAAGAAGAAATATTAATATGAATTGATGATACACTACGTACAACAACTTGTACTTGTACGTACAACTTAATTTGTTCTCGCACGTTTTCTCACTTTGTCTATATCGCTCACAACTAATGTCTCTCTCTTTCTCACATATACGTCTTCTCGCATCGGCGCTTGACAACAGACTCTTTTCGCGTTCTCGCGACAAACATTCGTCTCACCTTCAGTCATAGATCATTCGTTTACATAGATTGTCTTTCACACTTTACATACAACCTTATGCCTCATCCTCATACATAAAACCACATCCACAGGGAGAGGGGTTCAGGGGGAGGTACAGGCAGGGTTTGCTATAGTCGTTCCAACAGTTTTCCGCAAATATCTCTCAAACAAAGTTCATCCGATGGTAATATGCATAGGAAAAGATTGTTCAGACTATCAGAAGCCTATTAATAGAATTTGCAATAATGTTGCTGTACCAAAGAAAGCATAGAAATTTCCTTTTACATTGCAATCTCAAATGAAACTATTAAATGACTATTAAATTATTGTGGGTGACTTGTTAGTTCACAATAAAAATTGCTGTTGCAATTGTAGATTCCATTAAAAAATGTTTTAGCCATGTACCATAGATTTTTCAAAATTATACAATTAATCAACGGTCAGTAATGCGTTAATAACTGTTGATTGATTCCACAATACTTCCAAACTCCATTATTTTTGATAATTTATATTTACCTACAGTGACACCCACTAATATTCGGACATTCTTAAAAAGACGATGACTTTTTAACACTAGGTTTACGGGACCCGTCAAAATGACGGCTTCTAATATTCTTAATGTGCGATTATTGAGATTTGTAAAGATGTTTCCCTGAGGAATTATTTACCAAATTTATTTCTTTTGGAATACATTATTGGAGAAATGGCCAAAAATTTGGATAGACACATTGTTGTTATGTTTATACAATAATGTGAAATAGTTATTTCTAGAGCTCCGTAAACCTAGTGTTAATATCGTACTATACAATTTGAACTTTTTTGGGAAGCTAGAGCAATTAGTTTACTACAGGATGTGAAAAGAAATTTGGATGTTAAAAGGAATTGTAGAAAAAATACTAAAAGTTGCATTTTACAACTTTTTTATGTGGGCCTATATTGAAAATTTAAAAAGTACGTTTTGTAGATCTGCGTCAATTATATGCACTGTAAAAGTTTCATCGAAATCGGTTGATGCGGGAAAAAACGACAGGCATTGAAAGATGTAAGAATTCTTAGATACAGGCCGAGAATCGTGAACATCTGCAATTTTGACCATCTTTAAACATTTGTAGCTCATTGCAACGTCGACCGATTTTGACGAAATTTTCAGAATATGTTTAATTGACACAGATCTACAAAACGTATTTTTTAAGATTTTCAATATAGGCCCACATAAAAAAGTTGTAGAATGCAACTTTTAGTATTTTTTCTACAATTCCGATCAATTGCAATTTAAAAAGAATAAATTTTCACATCCTGTAGCAAAGTAATTGCTCTAGCTTCCCAAAAAAATTCAAATCGTGTAGTAGAATATTAAAAAAGTTATCGACTTTTTAAGAGTGTCCGAATATTAGTGGGAGTCACTGTATATGTATATGTATAACGCAGATAAAACTTAAAATAAGGATGAGTGTCGGAAGGCCACGTACAGCTTTCAACAAAAGAAAGAAGTCATAAAAGTGAATAGGTGGATCAGAGGGATCGTGAGCCTCCACAGGAGGTCGTCGGTCACCGAGTGAAAATAATTAATACAACTCGTTGAGTAGCCGGCCGTAGCAGTGTGTGTGTGCAAACTGAACAGTATAAAACGGTTCCGACTTCTTTTGTCTCACCGGGGAACATCTCATAATCCACTTTCCAGTGGGAAACAAGCGGCCAGTGAATAATTAGATGTGCTCAGAGCAGGCGCCGGACTTTCGGTAAATGAATCTTTACAAGCGGGCAGGTGAACCCGCGTGTCGACCGACCAATTGATTTCTAACTTAAAAGGTTAGCTGATCATCTTGTAGCGGCCTGCAACACTAGGCGGACACGAGATTATTTAGAACCCTAATAGGAATACATTTTTTCTAATGAAGATACATACATATACCTGACGGTTCGTTATTAATCTACATTTTTCTGCATAGATATATCTCTTGAATGACGTGGCCACAATATCTGTTTATTTTACATATTTACTACAGTGGCCCACGAAACTATTCGAACGCCCCCTAAATCGGAATAACTTTTTCAAAATTGAACCAAACGACCTGACCTTTTCTGAGAAATTCGAAGCATTCACTTACGAAGTGACGTGCAGTTTCAAAGAAATTGCAATTAAGGTGAAATGCCCTAAGTGTGGATAAGCCAAAAGTGATGCCTAAATCTGGACAATTGAATTTTTATAGTAAGCCAATAATTAAGAAATTAAATAATTATTTTATATATTCTGAGGCCTTAGCTACAGGTAGGTGTGAATATTATTTGATTAAGACATCAATTGATATTTAAAAATTAATTCAAAGTTTATCTGAAAACAGTATACAAAATAGTCTATTTACATGCGAATTATGTGCATTTATAGTTTGAACTTTTATTAGAAAAAAAGATATAATTTAAGCCCATTAGACAAAAAATAATTATCACGCATAATAATATTAATATTTTTAAATAAATTGGCAATCAAACTTAACTTAAATAATAATTATTAATTCAAATATTAGATGTCCAAGTTTAGGACTGTTTTGAAATATAAGTAGTCCATATTGGGACGCGATGGCAGTAGCTGTCCAACTATATGCTTATACTCGATATGCATACGCCTTAAGCCGGACACGTGTTTGCGACTAAAATCAACCCGTTATTTGCAAACTATTTAACTAAATGTACGTATAATTAGTTTTCTATTAGCTTGTATAACATATGTAGAATATGTGTTCCGGCTGTGACGTTAATAATACTTAATTTTTATGTCATAAATCTATCAGTATTAATACCTAACCTCAAAAACTAAATATTCATGTCGATATAATTCATGAAAAAATGTTTTTTCAGATTGGAAACTTGCTTTAAAAATTAAATTTGATAATGGCCATTACTAGAAATAAAACTTTTGGTTCTAGTCGAAAAAAGTAATTAATAAGTATCATAAAAAACAAATTAAAGTAAAAGCAAGGCAAAAGTGTACATAAAATCTAAGGATATTATTAAAAATGACAGGTTGAAGGAAAATAGAAGATTGAATAAAAATAAAAAAATGAACAGAAATCACGAATCTCATTCTGTTGAATCCATAGTACAAGCTCTCAATACGATGGGGTAGATTATCATCAAGGGAAGCCGCAGAGTTTAAGATTCCAAAAAGCACACTGCATTCTAAGATGAAAAATTCAAGTTCGGTGGATGCTAAGAAAGGACCACCAACTGTACTGTCGAAAACAGAAGAAAGATCTTGAGAAAAGGTAGCAGGAAAAAAAATTATAGAAGAAGAACATCTGTCAAAAAAGCAGGAAAAAGAGAGAAACAACATTAAAAAAGAACAAAAACAAGAAATCAATAATAATTTACACGAAATAAAAAAGATAATAACCCAACAAATTAAAGATACAGAGTTAAAAATCAATGATAAATCTAAAAAAATAAGGTCTAAAGCAATTAATGATAATAAAGATGAAATTAAAGAAGAGAAAGCAAAATTATATATATGCACTCAATTAGAGAATATGGAGAAAGAAGTATTGTCTCTTGAAATGCTTGCTTTGCAACAGAAAATGAGAATTAAACAGGGCAGAATTTAATATACGATAATGATATTTTCATATGTACATCATTAAAGATTTAATAAAGTTCGATGTTATAGATCAGGCATGGGCAAATTTTTGCTCGATCGGAGGCATTCTCAAGGAATACCACCACTTTTCCCGGCCGCGCGGCTCGCTCCCAGTGGCGGCTGTAGTGCTTGGAACACTATAGTGCCTGTTACAGATTATATGTAAATTCAATTTTCCCGGTATAGGCTTTACTTCTGTCCAGGTACTAGCTTAGATTGGATTTGAATATGTCCAACTATAGGTTTGAATTATTCTTGTTAATACAATTAAAATATTAATCTAAACAATGATTTGGGAATTTTATATTACTTTACAAAATCTGAATTCTATGTTAGAAATCTTAAAAAATTATTTTTCTTGATCTAAACTGATAAAATTCAAGGCAGCAAAAAATGCTGTCCAGGCATAGGGCATTTCACCTTAGCAGGAATCACGGAATAATTGAGCCGTTTATTTTGAAAGTGACCTAAGTCCATTTATATTTAAATTGAGATATTTAAGATTTTGCGTTTCAATAAAATTAAAAATATACGTATAGGATACCAATGTGTCACACTGTTTAAGTGTATCTGAGAGAGTTAAATTTACAATTCATATTAAAATAATAGCAATCATTAAGTGAATAATACGTGTATTATTACCACAAATGGAGTTAATTAGGGAATAAAATGAATTCCTGTTTTATTTCTGCTTCCCACAATCAATGCAGAACATTTTTATTTTGCATAAAGCAGTCTAGTCACGACATATAATTTCATAACTTAACCCTTTGCATTCCTTTGTCGAGTGTGACTCGACATCAGAGAAAGAAAAATGTAAATAAATCGGGTTCTTATATGTATTTGGTTATTCCTTTATTTTTAGTTAGAAAATTTTTTAGTTAGAAACAAATATAAGTTCCACATATATAAATTACAGCAAAGTTTAAGAGCTATATTTAATATAATTAGTAAACAAAATTATTTAAAATAAGGTTGTTGACAAATTTGAAAAATAATTCGGAGTGCTAAGGGTTAATAGTGGATATTAGTAAATTAAAGTTTTAATAAAGTTTTAATTAAAGGATTAATAAAAGTTAATCGTGGATATTATGGATTTGATATATTTTTTGGAAGTTTGATTAGTTTTTCCCAGCAGTATGGAATATGTAGGACGTTTCAACAAAAGCAATTTCCGCATATTCATCAGGCCGTGGTCCTCTCGAAAAAGGTCCGGATCATTTTCCGGAGATAGAAGCCAGAGTGGGACGTTGAGAGCTCGCAAACGTCAATTCGTCGAACGAGTCCATTTGTGCGAGCGAGCGGCGTGGGTGTGCAGCTGGTCCAACCCTTTCTTCTCGGCGTCCTGTGAAGGGATTGTAAAGATCTGAGATTCGGGGATGGATGAATGAATGGGTTAACCGCAAGAGATGATGCGTGCGTCGAGAGAACGAAGGAAAACCGCGTGAAAGCCATCGAGAACTCTGGCAAATTTCGATTCCACGGTCCGTGAGACACTTTTTCAACGGTGACGAGGAACCCGATGGATACGTTTGCAAATCTGCCGATTGCTTTGTACGAAAAATAGTGAATCTCTCGAAAACGAAAGGGGTGAACCGACTGTGGAACGTCTTTTCACATATGTAGACACGAGAAAATGTATGTTCTGATTTCTCTGAAATGACAAGAAAGATTTGCTCGATTTACATCTGTCTTACTGACATTAATGTAACATTTATAAGCAAACCAATAACATTTATAATATGCTTATGCATTTAATTACGTATGTACACTCCCGCTCATAAGTCTTAGAACAATGATCATATTTGTGGATCATATTTGGACTCTGTAAAAATGAAATAATCGTTGAAAGATGCGAACAAATTTTTCCTTATTTAAAGGTTTACATGTCAAGGAAAGGATGCTGCACTCATATATCAAAAATCTTACCAAGAAGTAAAAAAATATTTATATTTTCTTTTCATCGAAGAATCCGCCACGTTTCTTTATTATAGTTTCCACTATTCTTGGCCTCAGCGTGATCAATTTTTTCATACTTTCTGTTGTTATATTATTCCATTCTCGTTCCAAAATATTCCATAAATGTGTTTGCGAAGTAGAGCAAAAGTTTCGTATCTGTGTATTTTGATCATCCCATAATTTTTCTGTGGGGTTCAAATCTGGTGATTGGGGTGGCCATTTCATAATTTTTAATGAATTATTACATTGAAGTTGATCCAAATAGTTTTTTACATATTTTTGACGTGTGTTTTGGATCATTATCATTATATTTATATTATGTAGTTAATATATTGTAGTTAAAGGTTCATAATCTATATGAAATACCAGAGTTTTAATAAAAACCAGAGGTGTCCTAAGACTTATGTATGTACATAGTACATACTCTTAGTCTATCCTTAATCTACTTCACTTTTATTTATTCCCTTATCTATTTCATACTTTATTGTCTGTCTCCAGTTACCATATATGTATGTTAATGGTGTCGATATTTCAACATGTTAGATTTGTCAGAAAAGAATAATAATGATCTAAGGGCGGTGGTTTAAGGGACTACATACTTTTGAAAGGTTGAAAAATCAATATGCGGGTACATATTATCATATAATACTTAAATGTATCTGAATATTTTCTCGTTGAAGGTCGCGTGAAGGTCAACATACCGCATATCGTTGAATTTGATTTTTTATGAGCTATTGGAGAGACTGTTGCAATGAAAATATGTAGTCCCATTTAAAATAAACTTTGGGGACCGTGAAAAAAGTGACCTAGAGAAAATTTGTTTGCCTATCACCGCATTTGTGTGTGCCCCTTCGAACCGAATACTCTTTCCCTCTGATCTTTTTCCCTGTCATAAAAAATAAACTGGTCAAATTAGGTGAAATACCCTGTATATACAGGGTGAGGCACTAACTATTGCGACCTACGATAACTCCGAAAGTATGATAGTAGTAGAAAAGTTTTCGAAATAAAAGTTGCATCGGACAATAGCGGCCGTAGTGTGGCGTTAATCTTTTGTTGCCAGGTGGACTCGTTTCAGAGATGTGAAGATCACCTTTGTTTTTTTTAATAGAATGCTGTTTTGGTACCTGTTTTTTGATATTGAGACGCTTATTGAGACGAATCAAACGAGGTGCAACATTAAGGTCTTTGAAGGTCAGCAAAGATGATTTATGACAAAAAAGGCGAAATAAACTTGCATTTACAGAAGGCGTTCAAAGTGATTGCTATTGGTATCAATGCAATGCTGCAATCTTCTTATCACGGATTGAATAGCATTTCCTATTACTTCGACACGTATCGAATCACATGATGTAACAATTAAGCCGCTCACTTGCCAAATCGATTAACTCCATAAAACAGAAAATAGAGAAATGTGATGATATACATGTGAAATAATATACATTGTTTTCCAAAATTCCCTTTAAGATAAAAATTGAGATAAACATTGTATAATGCATAAATACAGATGTAGCTTTCACATAAAGACATGTAGAATGAATAAGATAGAATAGCCTTGGTGTAATCGTTATTAATATTACAAATTTTGCGCGACTAAGGGAGTTAATCTATTTGACAAGTGAAAAAAGGTAATAAAATCAAAATCAGTCTTCAAATTATATTTTTTATTGCAGAAAAGGTTCATTAACCGCTAATAAATCTCTAATTTCAATAATTCTATTTCTGCAAGATATACATACATGAGCCGTTTACAGGCCAAATCGATTAACTCCACTTTTTGAAATATTTTAAATTTAAATGTCAATGCACTTGGTTCAATCTCTCTCTCTCTCTCTCTCTCTCATTATTCATAATAAATTTCCCAAATAATACAGATGAACAGCATTGAGTGACAAAATTTTTTGACCGCGGATTTCATTATTGCAACGATTTACATTAGAGTATGGAGTCAACCAGAATGGCGTCTGAAATAAATTATTTATTATTCGGCGACCGAAAGAAAACGTTGTCGTTTAATGGTGTTAATCTGCATTATTCGGGAAATTTATTATAAATAAAAAAAGTTATAAGAGAGACTGAACCAAGTGCTTTGACACTTAAATTTAAAATATTTCCAAAAGTGGAGTTAATCGATTTAGCCTGTGAACGGCTCAATTTATTGTACAAATGTATTCAATTGTACAAGTGTAGGATGAGAACGTTCTTATCAGAACTAAATTAGTGGGCACACGTACCTCTATTTAATGAAAGAAGCATAAAATATAACCAAACTACAGAAATAAATTAGAGTACGTATTTATCTTATTACGTCAATGAAAATCAATATACGTCGCGGAGGAATAATATTTATGGGTTCTGTGATCCATGCAATTGGCCGGCTCCGTAAATTTAACGTTAAACAAACACCGTAGCAACCCGATACCAGGAAATTTTTTGCGACATTCATCATACTTTTGAGACTGTTAGTTTTTTCAGGTGGTTCGGCCGTTCCGGGAACCACCTTAATTACAATTAGCATGGTAATTGCGATAAACGCATACACGGCTACAATGAAGCTGTTGAGTGCAACATGCAATGGTCCTGGCAGGCTGTGGTCGTTCTGAAGGGAATACCGAGTACCGAAAAGAAAAAGAAAAAAGATAAAAGAAAAGCGGTCGACGGGGAGAAAAAGGGGAAAGGTGAAGAAAACAACAAAATGGAAGAAAAAGTCTGAGAAGCAAAGTGTCGCCGGCGCTTGGCCATGATTTCGTGGCGAAAATAATGAAAGGTGGCCCGTATTCCCCCGATTGCTCTCTTTTCAGATCGGAGGGATCGGGTGCGGTGTGTAAGCGCGCATGCGTACGCGCGAGCCAGTCGTGGCAAGTCGCCCGGATAATTTGAAAGCGATCCGATCTTCCCGGGCAGCTGCCTGCCTTACGCGTAAAATATTCAGCAACTGGTCTCTCTTTCTCTCTTCTTGCAACCGCGGCGCCGAACGATAGAAGACTTTGTACAGTACGGTAAACTCTCTTATAACCGAACAAAGCTTGCGATTTCATTTCTACCAAATTAATCCTCTGCACTCGGAGCTATTTTAACTGGAAAATTAAACATTTCTACCGATCTACAGAATATTTCCATTCCCTATGATTTTTGAAATTTTATGGATATGAAATTGATACAATAGGAGAGACCGGGGCTAGTTGACTAACTTTTAACATATTTAATTTTGACCAATGAACCATTAGTATTTTGCATTTGACTTGTTGTACACCAAAAGTTTGCACATTGACTTGGGTATACAGACTTAATTTTGAAAATCGCTTTGATTGAACCTAGTTGTAGTCTTAATCTTTAGATTAGTGAGAGCAATAAGTCAACAAACCCCGGTTGTGGGGTTATGTCTAACCCCGGGGTTAGTTGACATATCTGATGGGGTTAGTTGACTTAACAATTACTTTTAAGTGTTTAAGAAAAAATAATAGTATTAACAATACTTGAATTTTTATTTGTTCATACTGTAGTGAATCAGATGATGATTTGTAGGAAAAATTAAGCCAAATTAAGTTTACAAATCATCATCCGAGTCACAGTTATTACACACATCTGATGCACTTTTCGTGAGCCCATTTGCTGCTACGCGTGCACTGCACTCAGTTTTCGCAACAAGCTATCCGTGTAAGATTCATTGAAGATCAAGCATTCTGAATCATCTCCTGATTGCAAGGACAATTCCTGAGGACAAGGAATCTTTCTTGAATGACGTAAATCCTATGCATAGTCAAGTAGCTGCGTTCGACATTTTTATCATTGTTAGGGTGACATGTGCATAACCTCGATGCACCGGGTAAAATAAAATACCTCAAATGCTAGTCAATGTATCATATTTCCATAAACTAATCATGAAAAAATATCAAGCAATACTTAATGGACCAAAATTGATAAATAATCGAAACAAAAATATTTACTTATCGTCGATGTTTTTAGATTTTTTATTCTTATTGGTATAACACGCAAGTTTCTCATGTTTCAATATCGCGAAAAGCAGCATCATCTACTTTATAGTATCACAATCAGAATGGATTAGTCGACTAACCCCATTAGTCAACCAGCTCCGGCCTCCCCTACCTCATACAATACCTAAATGTTTAGCAATTGATTAGATACCAATATATTTAATAATGTAAATAATGTTTTCAATAATGATACAGCAATTTTTAGTGGCGCCTCTCAGAGTTACCATTCGAGTGTTAAGAGTTAATTTAACCTTTTGCACTCGGAGGAATTATAAATGGAAAATTAAACATTTTTTCCGACCTAGAACATTTCCATTCCCTATGATTTTTTAAATTTTATGGATATGCAATTGGTATATGTAATACCTCATACAATACCTAAATATTTAGCAATTGATTAGATATCGACATATTTAATAATGTAAACAATATTTTGAATAATGGTACAGCAATTTTTAGTGGCGCATCAGAATCACCATTAGAGTGCCAAGGGTTAATTTAACTCGATCCGATTTGTACTAATTTTGAGTTATAGGAGCTATAACCGCGTTATAGGAGGGTTCACTGTACTCGCATAGTGAAAAATTCAGTTCAGATTTAATTATACTGTTTGACAAATTTTTAATTGTTTTTTCAGACTTGTAACTGACTTGTAACGGCACAAAAATCACTAGGAATGTCCCTAATACTGTGACGTGAATTGCAGCTACGATGCGAAACGAGGTTCACTTCAGCCTAACGTTTTAGGTTAGTTACCTATTCGATACATGTAAGTAAGTAGATAGGATACGATTCTAGATAAAGAGTATTATGTATAAATAAAATAAGAAGATACGGCAAAAATTAAATCGAAAAGTAATGAAAAGAAACAGGAACAAAATAAAAAACAAAGTAAAGTGAAGTGCACGAAAAGATCTATTTATGGAACTGGAAACTTAAGAAAAACAAAGAAAGAATGGAGATTTTAAGAAATGAAAAGGAAGAAGAATTGAGAAAGACAAAGTAGCTTACATTGTAAATGCAATTTCCTTTAGCATTGTAGTATATTTTTTACTTCGTCGAACGGTGCAAGGATCTAAGAAACAGTACAGACCCGAGGGTTGTTTTTAGATCAAGGATTTACTGTATTCTGTATTCTAGCAAATACTATGAACTTTTTATCGCTAAGAATCATTTATACCATTTTAACAATTTTCTAGTATTATAGTTTCTAACTACATGTAAAATCAAATGTTCTTGTTGAATTTATTATGTGTTCCCTTTCTACATACATACAGGATGTTTCGTTTATCTAAGAACGGAAATATCTCGTGACGTACTGAAGTT
>CM052243.1:1369079-1421256 GCA_028455795.1 Lasioglossum marginatum
ACAATTGAAATTATATCGTGTTTGGTGTCATTTTAATCAGAAAAATGTATTTATGATATACTATGATATTGTTATTGTTATCCTTAATAATGTCAATACTAATAGTAAAGTAATGATATTTGGTCCCCTCGGGATTTCAAATTCATTTACCAATCTCCCCTCTTTCCACTCTCACTATCGCCTAATTTCAGCGGGACCTACAGTTTATTATTAAGGTGGGTTCCGAACCACCTTGGGGCACCACAGTTTAGATATCACATGAAAACCTTTTTCTAATGAAAAGCATTTTCAGAGGTGCCGGCGGGATTCGAACCCGGGACGGTGTTCGTAGTCGTGAGCCTTACCACTTGAGCCACTGCGCGCCCTCGTCAATACCAATATTTTACAAGATATTTCTAACAAATACATTATATTGTAATGAATTTATTGAATTGATATTGCAATGAAAAAGATTCAATTTCGTCACGTCAGTAGAATAAATTCCCATTTTCGAAAGGTAAGGTCTTTAAATACTCCTCGACACCTTCCAAGAAGTCCCTCCAACAATCAAGCTATCCAAAAGTGTCAGAAAAAAGTCGGCAGAGTTCCATTTTCTCGTCAACGACTGTCGGACGTAATTGCTGTCCACTTTGCCAGGACTTAGATAACTAGACTCGTCGCGAGAAATTCCGAAAAAAGGAAGGTCCAGGTTGTCGGCTTCCTTTGTAACATCCTAACGCTCTGGAAGCTTCGTACCAGCCTACTTCCGGAACTTCCAGCTCGTTATTCAAGAGACAGGAAAATATAAAGTGGAAGTTATCCATGTCGGTACTTCTTTGTCCAACTGCTGCTACTTAAGGTGTCTTTTCGAGCAGAGCAAACATATGATCAATATAAAATTTTCCCAGATAGATCTACAATAACAACAATCTACAATGTTGATATAATACCCATATAATACCACGCACAGGCCGCACAGTGTGTCGTAAGAATATTTTTCTATCATCTTTTTCGTTAGAGAAAGGAAGTCATATATAAAATATAAATTGTCTCCATCAATTGCACGATACTGGAGACTTCCTTAATTAATAATTATAAGATGTTAAAAATTATCGACTTCTTCTAATTCTTCTAAACTCTCTACCGTTTCTAAACTAAAGATGAAGTATGTCTCTACGATATGTGTTACTCCGATGGAAGTCGACCGAGAAATTTCAAAGTAACCGCGGAGTTTTTCCGACAACTTTTCGTCGAAAATTTTCCACGTCCCACCGCTAAGGGGAAACTGTACATCTTTGGTATTAAACATAATTAGATTAATTTCTAGTTAATTCACTTTTCGAAGCAACTGTGTATGCTGACAATTAAATTGCAGATCTTCATACGAAATATAAATTGTTTGTATAAATTTAATAAGTCGATTTTAATAAATCGATATTAATAAATTGATTTTAATAAATTGATATCAATAAGTTGATTTTAATAAATTGATATCAATAAGTTGATTTTAATAAATTGATATCAATAAGTTGATTTCAGTGAATTGATATTAATAAGTTGATTTTAATAAATTGATATTCATAAGTTGATTTTAATAAATTGATATTAATAAGTTGATTTTAATAAATTGATGTTCTGAAATTCTTTTAATCCATCCATTGCTTTAAATTGTACTTATTCTTTATTATCATAAACCCATAAAATCCGCAGTCTATGTGGAATGCACCATGGGAAGAACGAACGCATGAGATGAGCACCCATGTTGAACCGAAATCTCCAGGACTGCATTATTCAGCGTATCGGCTAGGTCAGCACGCAGCACCGAGATACTCGGTCAAATTAATGGCGAACAAATTACACGGCGAATTTCGAGGTACCGATGCTCTGCCCCAATAAAGAACCGACTTCGAGATGCCTTCCGAATATGCAAATGCCCGTTGTTGGCCCCGGCGTTCAAAAAAATAAATGCCGAGTAAAAAATTGATTACCGAATAATTATGCGTCATACCGTTAGGAACATCCCCCCGATCCTTTTTTCGCCATCGCTTACGGCGCCTTAAACAGGGGCTTGCGAACGCGCGCATCATCAAAGGGGATGAAATTCGGAACGAATGGGGGACCGTTATGGACGATCGTAATTCGTTTCAATTAGTGAAAATGTGTGGAAAGTTTCGTGTTACTGTGTGATTTCAAAATGAAAATAAAATGAACGTAAATTATTTACTGGACTGCGGATTTTTACGAAAAATAGCCAGAGTTGGGCATTAATCGATTAAAATTTTAATCAAGATTGATTGGTTAATGTGTACGATTAAAAAAGTATTCATTGAAAAATCGGCGATTGATTCAATCGATTGATGAAGTTAATCGTCAATCGTTGACTAAAAGAAGAAATCATCGAAAACTCGGCGATTGATTTAATTGATTGATGAAGTTAATCGTCAATCGTTGACTAAAAGAAGAAATCATCGAAAAATTGGCAATTGATTCAATCGATTGATGAAGTTAATCGCCATACGGTTTATCCATAAATTGTAATAAGGAGGGAGAGAGAGACAGAGAGCGGAGATGGAGAATTGACAGAAATATATCTCAATAAAAACTCAATTTACATTTTTTTCAGTATTCATACAGTTTTGATTCCGTATTTCATTTCGAACTTTCAGCAGTTAATCATTAATCAATTATCCGATTGACGATTACAATTGAAAGTTAACCGCAATTAACGACTAAACTAGAAGATTAATTCTTAATTGCGATTAACGATTGAAGTAGAAATTTATTCGTCAATCATTGATTAAATTTTTGTCCAACTCTGAAAATAGCAAATTGCAAGCAATAAAAATGAAACATGAGAATTTTTTTTTATTTATTTTTAATATAAATACAGGCTGTAAAGAAATGTTTGGTTTTGGCTGCCATAGGTATATTTACATATTACATTACAATTACATTATAATGTATAATTACACCTCGGTCCTAATTAGTTCGGAAATTGCCGTTTTATTGTCTGTAGTTCACACAAAGTCCAGTGTACCATGGCTTACTTTTGTCCTTGTGATAAAATCTAAACTAGTTCGACTCTTTAACTAGAGCTTGCTCTTTGATTAGGACGTTAGTGGACAATTGAATTACTTCACGAATTATAATTACAAAGTATTTCAATTATATTGTATTCAATTATTTCGTAATTCGAAATTCAATCGCTTCATTCGATTAAATTACAATGTAATTTGTAATTCTGGCCTCTTATTCAATTAAATTGCGATGTAATTCGAGTTTATAATTGAAATACGATTACAAAGTACAGTGTAATTATGAATTATACATATAGAGGGTGCGGCCGAATAACATGTACTAGCAGGCACGAGGTGGTTCCTTATAAAAAAATAAGAATAAAATATGGAATAAAATTATTTCATTTAAAGCTTAGTTTTCGAGAAAATCGAGTTTGAAAATCCTATTCGTATGTTACGGCTAAGTTACAGTTCGTCGAGCATCGTATAACGCGTATCGTGTTTATAAACAGTATCTACCCAGCATTTAAAAGTTACGGCGTTCAAGAAAAAATACACAGAAGACTTTTAACGAACAACATTTTATTTCATCAATGACAAAATTAGCCGTAACAGCATATGTACGAATAGGATTTTCAAACTCGATTTTCTCGGAAACTAAGCTTTAAATGAAAAAATTTTATTCCATATTATGTTCTTTTTTTTCATAAGGAACCACCTCGTGCCCGCTAGTACATGTTATTCGGCCGCACCTTGTATAAGAAGAATAAGAGGTGGAAAAAGAAAAAGATTAGTATATCAATGATAAACATAGTAATATTCATAAATTCATATTGTGTGATGAAAAATAAGCTTGTTTATTATGTTCGTGTCGTAAAAGAAATATAAATTGTAGAAAGACATAGGACAAAATTATTGCAGGAAAAAAGTAACACTATTTAATAGAAGAGAGCCTTAAAAAATAACATTCTTCATGTGACACTAATCATTTATGCGGTTATATTCACTGACGACAATTGTCAGCAAGTTTTAAATTAATTTGAATGAACGCTCTTTGTTCAAACATCTTGTCATTAAGATTGCTGCATTTTCGATGGTTGGTCGTTGTCGCATAAGAAAACATCCTCATAAACATAAACATAAACATAGAATTGAGGTGTGAGAGTTGGGTTGTGAGACAGTCGTTTTTATCCATCGCGCAATCGCGATAATTCCAATCTGTCAGCTATCAAATTTTTGTTTTGACGTCTGCTAGTTTTTGTGCTAGCACCGAGGTGTATAGACATGTTGCTTATATTAGATATGGACATCGTGTGTAAAAATAAATTTCCAAAACTTTTACTCATTTTTTTAAAAACATTCTTTTGTTGAGTGAATCAAAATTGAAGAAGGTGAGTGTGATGCATTTTCATTTAATGTTTTCCTTACATTTTACGATAAAATATTGAGTTTTGCGCATATACGACAAACAGTTTTTTCTGTCAGATTCGGAATGGCATCGTGGTTAGGTTATGAGACACCATACTGGTTGGGTTGTAAGACACTAGTTTTTTGTACTAGAAACGCGAACTAGAACTGTCAAATATCGTTGTTGTGTTAGAATTAAGTGTTTATTTGTCATTTAATGTTTGTTTTGGTTTATTTTTTGAATTTATAGTCATGTCAACTCCAAGAAAATCGCCCGCAAACAAAGAAATTAATTTTAATGCCGTGCTTAGTGCCGTTAAAGATCATTTGCTGGAGAAGAAAGACTGCCAAAGAATATGGCGTTGATAAGAGCACGTTACAGCGTTATGCGAAGAAAGTTGACAGCAATTCTTTTTAACTTCTTTGGCCGCTTAATGCCTAAAATAAATAAAAATTCATTTTTGCTTAAAGTTACATGGGTTTTACTTTATATTTTACCACTTTTAGTTGATTTTTTCGAGTGTCTCACAACCCAACCACTTTTTTCAGGAAGCCAAAAAACATGACCTCGGAAAATTGGTCATAAAATTTTACTTGTTGATCAAATCACGAAACATTTTTCGTATAAAAATTGCGTATTTCCTTCACCTTTCCAACGGTATACAAAACTCTTTGATATCTTCATCAAGCAAAAACTTACAGCCCAAAAACAAAACCGGTCTCACAACCCAACCACCTCCCCTACTATAGAAAAATTGTATCTAATAAGTACTATTAGGTGTAATACCTATAGAGAACATGACATTACAATTACATTACAATGTATAAATACACCTCGGTCCTAATTAGTTCGGATAATTGCTGCTTTATTGTCTGTACTTCACAAAACGTTTATGACGTTATGCCACATGTATTTATTGTACCGATGACTATATCACCGTTACGAATACGTCCGAATACTTTTTTAAGTGCGTGTAACGAACGTTCCAAATTAATGCGTCAATAAAATGTCGGCCTGCGTCGTCCGTCACATACACGGCTGCACGGAAATTACTCACACAGACACCTCAAGATATTTTAATGAGTACATTAATTACGTATTCCGCGATCAGAAGCACGCAAGCTTGTCGTCGCGTCATCAGTTCGTTTTCTTCCTCCCTTCCCGAGGGACAACAGAGTTTCTCGTTCGCAGGTACACACCGGGTCGCGGAAATTCGTCAGGGGATGAAATTCAGGTCGTAAAGGGGATCATTGTGCTCCGCATTGTTCACGTACGCGGTAGCTTCAGGATAGCATAAAACCTTGATTCTAACTTCCACGTGATTTTGGGACGAGGAGCTCTTCTACTGTTCGTGTTCTCTCGTACGCTCTGTTGTTAGCATAGGGCATAGGGCACAGCAGAGGCAGAGGAAGACTTAAAAAGATCTTTGAAACGTGGCTTATGGGAGGCCTATATAAGGGGTGATTTTATTACGCGAGTAATTTTATTGCCAAATAAAACTGTTTCTCTTATTCTTAAAAAATTTATGCAATAATTGGTTTCGCCATTTTCACTGATTCACTCATAAAAATAATTTGTTTAACCCCTTACCTTATAATATTCTACGCGGCTATAACTGAACCTATTTCTAAGAAGTTCCTAAACAAAAGAAAAATTTGTCATTTTATATCTACGTTTACTTTAATGCTTCAATATTAAAGGTGTGTGAGAAATGTCGAATCGGGTCGGGACGAGAATTTTTTTCGAGACCGAGACGAGTTCTCGAAAATTTTGGAATTCTCGATTGTTTAAAGATTTCCAAAAACGTTCGAGATTCTCGAAAATTTCAGGGTTTTCGTGCTATGAGATTGCCGATATTTGAGACGTTTCCAAAAATCACGTTATAAAGTTTGTTCATTGAATATTCTTTTCTTAATCCCGATACTTTCGAGAATCTCGATAATTTCAGGAATCTCGTTAATTTCGAGAATCTCAATAATGTCGAGAATCCCGATTACTTCGAGAATCTCAAACATTTTCGAGAATCTCGACATAATCGAGAATCCCGAAATTTTCGAGAACTCGAACCGACTCGTCTCGATGTCTTCCCGACCCGTTTCAACCATCGAGATTCCTACATTTTCGGATTGTCGCACACCCCTATTAAATATTTATTCATTTATTTATTTATTTATTTACGTATAAACGGACCGAAGCCCTCTAATATAAATGTTTACACAATAGAAAAAAGACTTTACGTAAAATAACAAAGAATGCAAGAAAGCTCATGGTACAAATGGGGGGTATGGTATTATCTGATAATCTTATGTAATTGTCTGTTAAAAGTGTGAAAAAACCCACTCAAAAATCAATACGATTATAAAGAGTGTTAGAGTCTGCAATAATGCAATTTATTCGATTAATTAATCCATATGTAGATCTGGATTTAAGTGTTTGAAATCCTGCTCTAGATCTCAATACACGTTCAGGTACGTAAAAATTGATTTGCATAAGGAGAGAGGGCAATCAATATGATTATTAATTGAATTAAAAATAAAGCTATGGTCGGATATTCTTCTTCGAGCAGACAATGTTTCCGGGTTGACTGTGTTTAATATTGTGGAGTAATCATGATCAAAGATTGACATTGGATTATTTAGCTTATTTGAACAAAACCTGAGAAATTTATGCTATAATAATATTGGCTATGAAAGAATTTTGTGTCGACCTGAAAGAACAGTATGGAAAGTATTTGAATCAGGGGAGTACAGTTACCCTTTCTCTGTCGGTACCGGATTGGTCACGTGACACATGCACGCAGTGGCGAAACGCGTCACGTGTTCGGGTCGTGGCGGAAGCGTGGGAGAATAGCGTTGTAGAAGGGGAAGGTAGATTTGAATTAGCTTTAAAAAATTAGAAATCAGTGGAGTATGTGTATTAACTGAACAAATTAATTTATAACCCTGCTTTATTTAACTTCTAAAAATAATCTTTATCCTACAATTAATAAATAAATCACCAATGTGATAGGTACAGGATTTGATTTGAAAATAAAATTACAATTGATTAATTGTGTTAATTTTAACACTTATTAATTATGGGTCAAGATGGTCGGTTCTGTGGGGTCGATGTCCTAACCTTTAAATAAGTAAATCTAGTGTGGGAACAGATAAAGAAATTTTCTTTAAGAACAGTTTTAGTTTGAATGGAATTTATAACATATGAATAGAAGTTTTTCTATGACAGGATCAGATATTTTATTTATCTATACAATCAAAGTTTTCAAATATTCTAACTAGACCGTGGATCTTCATGCGAAATAAAAATGTCCTGCGTTAATTGGCCAAAACAGCAACTAAGTAAAAATGTATTTCTTCTTTAAACAATTTTCATAAATCAAAAATAATGTGACAGTATTTTTAAAATTTTCTGATGTATTTACTGTTTTACCATTTTCGCTATAATTACATAAAATCCACAATCTAAGTATAACAAATGTCGTATACTATTTAACAAATAGAATTATAACAATATTAAACGTTAACTTTAGTCAAATTTTCAATTTCTATCCTGAATTCGTTATTTATGTATTTATGATTTTTATTTTTATTCTTAATTGTCTTCTAAAGTATTGTCTTCTAAAAAGTGTCCGAATATTATTGAGTCGCTGTATATACAGGGTGTCTCGCCAGATATTAATATCATGGTTTGCGTCATTAAATTGTGAACCTTTTTGGTAAATAATTATTGAATAAATGAACTTATCATCTACATCTCTCGAAATCTTGATCGAAAACATCTATCAAAACATAATAATAATAATGACGTAAATCAAGGTGGTAGTATTTGATGAGACGGCCTGTATATTATGTGGTAGTAAATGTATAAAGAATTATTTAAAAGAAACATAACCTCAAAAGATATATAGGGTGTTTCGTTTAACATGTATTCTGTCATAATTGGTATTCAATGAAAAAAGGTCTTCCATGCAAAATAAGGAATTTTTACTTTGTCCTTTGTTCTTGTGAATCTTTTCATTCATGGTCGTTTCAATGTTATAGTGTTGTATACCATTGAATTCATCTTGATATCCACTACAATATTAATCTGCAAAAAAAGTGGAAACGACCTTGAAACGACCTTGAAAATGAATTCAGTTATTCAAATGTTTAAATCCAACAACTTTTTCCTGACACAATACTGCGTATCAGGAAGAAAACAAAGATATTAACGAATCAATGTTAAACGAAACATAACGTATGGTCTTTTTAAAAAATGTTTGATCACGTTATGCGAGGACTGTATTTCAAATAAGAATATCACAGTAAGATTGACAATGAACATGACAAAAATTCTATGACGAGTAACTAGTCGAATCTAGTTTGTTGATTCCACCCGTTATATCTAGATCGAGTTTTCTCGTCCCCACCCGAAGAAGACGAAGAAGAGTAGCAGGGATGCAGGTAGAAAAGTCGTTGAATGATATCGCATCGGGAAGGAGTCCTGCCCCAAATATCCGTGATCGACGAGCGGGCTAGGTCAGGCCCCTGGAAACTGGCGCGCAGGTAAAACCGTTACCAGCAGAGCAACCAGCTCACCGTCGCGTCGCGCTGATTCGTTGATGGTTTATGGGACACTTCTTAGGGCGTAAGCTTCCAGTCCTATCGTCTATCATTCGGGCCTAAACGATTGAGCCCCAAAGGGACGCGCCAGTCCCTACGCTGCGCTGCGCCGTCATTCTCAAGGGACAGTTTTTTACTCCGGGAAACGTTGAAAAAGCGCCCGGTCCTACATCCAACCATTCTTGTTTCGAAAACCGCTTACCCATCTTCGGTGCGAGCAACTTGTGCTCATTGAAACCAGCATTTTATGGATAGGTTCCGGTTTAGGAGCATCAACAATTATTTTAAACAAATTTTTCATGTCAGAAAGCAAATAAGATACATTGTGTGGATAAAATCGTAGTTGACATTTGTTGCTACACGATATTTTTATTTAGCTTCATTTGACAAAAATAACATTTTTGTTGAACTCTAGCCGGGAAAAATGATAGCACAAAAATATTCACTTTGTGAATCGTATTTTGTTGCGCCTTCTTTACATTTAACGACAGCAATGGTTCTGTTACTTGAAGATTTACAGAATTCTTTAATAATTTTCCCAACTGTCCATTTTCAGACGTTTATTCTGTTCCTTATCATTAGACAGCGGATTTTATGCATTTATGATAAAAATGGTAAGATGTATTTTAAAACAGCAACAACATTAGTAGAATTTAAATATACTGTTACATTATTTTCGACCTGTTAAACATATTGAGAAAGAAAATACATTAGCTTGTCACCGCCAGTTTGTTGCAGTTCCGGTGGAAAATTTTTATTATGCATTTTCCGCTATCTACTTATCATCTTAATCAGTGGAAAACAATACGAAAGTACGTTTAAGTTCCTTATATTTAAGGAATCAAACGTGTCTACTGTTCTACATTTTACCTGCTCACTTGTGTCATATACGCATAAGATCCGCAGTTCAGTAATGTGCAATATACGGGGTGTACAAAGTGTACATCTCCCACTTTTAAACATACGATAAATATGTAAAGTGTGTTATTACATTGTCCACTACTGTAGATGGACGTGATTTGATTCGTGAACGATTGTACGTCAGCTCGATACATTTTTGCATTTGCGGAGGGTAACAATCACGTCGAAGTCGCTGGGATGGATCGTGAGAACAGGCCGGTGAAGTCATTATGTGAGATTAGAGATTGCAATTACGATTGTCGCTCGCCGAAAGGAGGGCATCACGAGTATCTCGAGCAAGGAATCTCCGAAAATCTCCCCGTAGGAGCCGGCAGCGGGTGAATTTCGAAGATGTGCCCGGTAATAGCGGCTCTCCGGAGTATCGTGATCTCTAAATTCAACCCCGAGGCCGAGTAACGAGCAGGGTAGTAGTCTACGGAGCTGCCGCTGGATTTACGATCATTGCCACGAGAGAAGAGGAGTCGCGTGGCCCGTTCGAATTCTTTCATCCCTGTTCGACCTAAGGGACAACCGATCCGGTCGTCTTGCTCGCCGCTTTTATTCGTACAACCGGCTCGTGGGAGCCTTCGGGACAAGCGGAGAAAAAGAATGTAGTAATCTATGGACGGTTGCGGAGAGCCCTTCAGGGCCAGGCCGATTCGTTTTGAAATCCAAGCCGGTTGAATTGAAAATTTGTAAATGAGTTGGCCGATCTGTAGACTCCGCGCGCCGCACCGCGCCGTGATCTTTACGACCACGATTTCCACGAGATTTAAGGCGCGCGAACGATATACTCTTTCGCGCTGAAAGATCCTTTATGGCCAGCCCAGCTCCGCCCTACACGACTTTTCCCTCCACCAAAGAAACCGTTCCCGACTGCATAATCTCCGAGAGTCTTCAGCGCCGACTTCACGCTGCAATCAGTTATGTATAGAGCTGGAAGCAATTATTGGGATAGAGACTACATAGTAACGTGTCTGTACGGACGAGATAGGACACCTTGAAACCATCAGATGTAGATTACCGTCAGTGTCTATCACTGGTTTGGAAAGTTTCTAAAGTTCTTTTGACCCTTTGCACTCGGAGCTATTTTACCTCGAAAATGAAACATTTCTTCCACCTAGAATGTTATCATTCTTTATGATTTTTGAAACTTCATGAGTATGATATTGATATAATACCTCGTACAATACTTAAATGTTTCGCAATTAATTAGATACGGATGCCATGACTTTCTTTGTCGATTTTGACCACTTTGGCTGCTTTGGAGCTGAACAACCGGGCTCAGTCCACTCTGCGGTTTGTTATCGCAATACAGAATCATAGTGGTAAACCCAAGTCTCATCCATGGTTACAAATCGACGCACAAAGTCAGTTTTATTTTTTCGCAACTGATCCAAATGTTGTTGAGAACATTTCATGCGAATGCGTTTTTGATCCGAATTTAACGAATGCGGCACCCATCTTGTCAATAGCTTTCTCAAACCTAATTCATGAATTAAGATCTCATGAACTGATCCAGTTGAGATGCCTATGGCCTCAGCTAAATCAACCACAGTTAATCGGCGATCTTCCAAAACCAGATCATGGACATGATCAATCATTTCTGAAGTGTTGCAGTTTTTGGACGTCCTAATCATGGATCATCATTAATGTCTGTACGACCATGTTTAAATAGAGCAACCCATTTTTTTACCATTGCATATGAAGGAGCACTGTCCCCTAACACGTTCACTATATCATCAAAAATTTCCTTTGCGCTTAATTCTTTTTTACCACGTTACCACGCTTATATTAGCTTGCCAAGTTGTTGTCGTTGTCGATGTTGTCGTTGTTGTATGCGTCAAATCTTGAAATCGAATTTTAAACCACTTCCCGATGAGCTAGAGACTTGAAATTTGAAACATAGCTCAGAACTGGGTGACAATATTCAAAAACAAATTTAAAAAAAAACTGTGCGTCTAGGAGAAAAAAAAAATTTTAATATTAACGACTAAAAAGTCGAAAATAAAAAAATATACAAAAAAACTTTTTAAAAACCACGCTTATATTAAAGTGCACTAAAATAATTTTTTTAGACATTAGCGACAATAAATAAAAGCGTGGAGCGCCCACGAAGATTGCGTCAATATAGTTTATTTATTGTCGCTAATGTCTAAAAAAATTATTTTCTCCTTTTTAGTGCACTTCAATATAAACGTGGTTTTTAAAAAGTTTTTTTATATATTTTTTTATTTATATAAATATTCAATGACTGCACGATTTTTCAAGTTTTCCATTTTTCTAACCAAAGCAAACACGTCTACTTTAATCAGCTGCCTGAAGTAAGCTATTTGACAGATCGATTTGGAATCGATGGTATGTTCACATCAAGGACGGATGTTTTCAACAACGATATGTTTTTGCTGCTACCAAAACCATTTATGTGACAGGCTACGAATTTTCTGAATGACCTAGTATGATCCATAAAAAAGTTATTTTGATTTAAAGTGTGTGGAAACAGTTATGCTCCTTACTGTATGTTTACATAAATTTTTTTCTTACTTAGTACCACAGAATACAGGGTATCCCACGTAATTGTAACCACGATTTATGGGCATTTCCGGTAGCCAGATAAAAAAAGATTTGGAACAAAATTAACCATTATTCAAAATATTGTTTAGATTATTAAATATAATGGTATCTAATCAATTACTAAACATTTAAGTATCGTATCAGGTGTTATATTAATTTCATATCCATAAAATGAAAAAAAAGGTTATAGAATGGAATTATTCTAGGTCGGAAGAAATGTTTAATTTTCAAGTTAAAATAGCTCCGAGTGCAAAGGGTTAATTAATTTTTAGGCGGCTACAGAATGTAATAGAAAAACAATTCGAGAAAGAAATTTGTTCATGAAAATTGAAAATCACCTTCATTTCTTTTTAACCCCTTGCCTTACAATATCGAGTCACACTCGTGATGAAAACTCTGAACACAGTCTAATAAATATGTGTGCTATTAATTCCCTTTAAATCGAAATAAAATTCCATTTTGATTTTATTAATGTACAGCTATTGGAGAACATATAGGCGTACGATAGATATAAAGTTTCTCCTTTTTTAGGAAATTAAGAATTACAAAAAAGGTTGTAATCATTGAAATCGTCAAATAAATCGTAGGGCTAGGGGCTAATGGCACTATATATTTTATAGTGCACAATATTATTGTTTACGTCAAGAGTTCAACGGTCTAGTATACTATGACCTTGACGCGACTTAAAATTATTAACGAAAGAATATAATTTCCGACTACTGATTTTTACAATTAATCTTAACTGCCCAGTTTTTTATTTATTAAATAGATTAATTTAATTTTACCCAATTCTTGTGACCACCGAGTGTGCGAACAACGTGTTAACTAAATAATGCTGAGAACGAACGAAGAAGTTCGTGTTTATTTCTGGTAGTTAAAGAGCCGAAGATTTATAGCAGTTCCGAGAGCATAATGTTTCAATCTGTGCTAGGTTAGAGTAGAGATCAATAGAATTTCCCGCGGGAACGTAGCGTTCTGTTCCCGAAATCTGTTTCTCGTCTTGTGAGAGCCTCAAATTTCAATGTGGCCCTTGCCTTTCTCATCCTGTTCCACCGCGTATGCACACATCCACACACAGAGCGTCAATTTTCCGGGACTTCCGACGGGAAGGACACTCCCGCTGCCTTAATGGACACTCCAGGTTGGTCGCGACAGTTTGAGTTGCTGTTTCTATCATCCGTTTTTGTCTCCTTCACGCTCTTCCTTTGACCACTTCACAGTCCGGCCAGGAAATGTTTTAAATGCACCCGTGAGAACGTAGTTTACTCGGGTTTATCACAAGAAAATACTACCAAAGTGAATAGAACGCATCTTTTATTTAACTTGTACGTAGAATATTTATTGGTCATAAATAGACAGCGCATCTTTATGCAAAATAAAAGTCTTCCGCCAGAATTGCAACAAACTGAAGTGACATACAAAATTTCCTTTCTTAATATGTTTAATAGGTTGAAAATAATATAACAGTATTGTTAAATTCTTCTAATGTTTTTACTGTTTTAAATTATAACTACTCATTTTTGCCATAAATGCATAAAATCCGCTGTCCAGTCATAAATCAACTCCATATTACATGCGTTTATGACAGAAGTGCAAAGATTAACTATAAACTTAAAATTTCATATGCAAAACAGAATACTTTTTGTATCAGTAAATTACTCTTCATAAACGAAGATTTAGATTGTATTATGATCACTATAAATATTGTATGTACAAGTATTAAATCGAATCATAAATAATTTTCGTTTTAATAATTCAACTTCATTTATAAATAAAATAAGCAATATCTTATCTATATAAATTCATTTTTGCAATCTTAGATTACCTCAAGGTCATTTCAAAGACGTATGCTGAACTTGTCTTTTCCTGTGCTTTGATAATATCAAAACAAAATTATGACATTCCTTTAACCCCTTGCCATATCATTTTCTTTACGGTTACAGTGATTAGAACGTCTTTATCCCCAAAAATGTCGTAGAAGAGAAAAGAAAATTTTATATTTTTTGTATGGCTACCTTTATTTTAAAGCTTAAATATTGATTACACGCGAGAATCAAATTTTATTTCATTTAGAAAGAAACGCGTAACATTCATATTTGTTAGACTCTGTTTAAAATCTTCATGACGAGGGTGTTTCGTTAAAATACGAAAAGCGGTTAAAAAAACACGGTGACCTTGAAATAACTTTGAAAAAATAAAGATAAAAATATTGTTTATCACAGTGACATTATACATAAAAAATGATGATAAAAATCCGTCTACATGTTTGCCCTATTACGTACCGTTTCAGGAGTTATATCAAACGGATTACCCTGGGTTCGTCGACAACTCATTTCACCGACACTGTTTTCATCGACAACTCATTTCACCGACACGGTTTTCATCGACAAGATTTGACCGACACTAACTTTCGTCGACACTATGTTTTCATCGACATGATCAAGTCGTCGACAAATGTCTTCATCGACTCTCTCTCTCTCTCTCTCTCTCTCTCTCTCTCTCTCTCTCTCTCTCTTTCTCTCTCGAGTGCTAAGGGTTAAAAACGGAAAATAGTTGTATCGATCCCTGGTAAAAATTGTTCAGGTCAGAGCTTTGGTTGCGTACTCCATAATATAGGACAGAACAGACGGCGCGGCACGACATTTATTGTAAAAATATATTTATAAGTAAAATCTTTCCATGGAGTCAGGAAAATAATCAGTAGAGCACTTTCCACAGTACAAAAATTAAAAACGGAAAATAATTGTATCGATCCCTGGTAAAAATTGAAGTTCGGGTCAGAGCTTCGGTTGTATACTTCATGATGCAGAGCAGAACAGGCGGCGCGGCATTTATTGTAAAAATATATTTACAAATAAAATCTTTCCGTGAAGTCAGGAAAATAATCAGTAGAGCACATTCCACAGCACAAAAATTAAAAACGGAAAATAATTGTATCGATCCCTGGTAAAAATTCAAGTTCAGGTCAAAGCTTCGGTTGCGTACTCCATAATGCAGAGCAGAACAGGCGGCGCGACGTCCCCATCCGGCCGAGAGGAATAAATCAAGAGGTGGAAAACGGAAGGAGGAGCAGAGACACTTTCGGTGTCGTAAAAATCTATCAACGACACATCCACGACGGCCACGGATCACTCGAGACTCCGATCTTTCAGAAATCTTTAAAGGATACCGCTTTCGGTTCGATTTCACGTTTTAAGCGTTTCGTACAAGCTAGGATTTATTACGCATCGTGTCGTGCGAAGAATGCCAACGGTTAAGGCACCCAGAAACGTCACAATTTATTATATAACTTTATTCAACCACACAATGTTCCATTATTCATGTGATAAAATCAAATTCTAGCTGAACAATACACAGAAAATGTTCGAAAATATGATACAAAATTTTTTTTTAAATATTTAATGTATACTAGCATGCGAAAATTTTTTTTATATACATTATTTTGTTAGAAATGAAGGTGACCCTCAATTTTTTAAATGGAATTAAATGGAACAAGCACAAACTTTTTAAAATAACTTTTATTATTATTATTATTGTTATTATTGTATATATTATATATTATATATATTATTGTATATATTATATATTATATATATTATTGTTTATGTTGTATATGTTATATATGTAGTATTGTATAAGTTATGTATGTTATATGTTTTAAATATTATTGTATATACTATATATTTTAAATATTATTGTATATATTATATATTATATATATTATTGTTTATGTATATGTTATTGTATATGTTATGTATGTTATATATTTTAAATATTATTGCATATACTATATATTTTATATATTCTAAATATTATTGTATATATCATATACATTATTGTTTATGTTGTATATATATTATTGTGTATGTTATGTATGTTATATATTTTAAATATTATTGTATATATTATATATTTTATATATTTTAAATATTATTGTATATGCTATATATGTTATATATTATGTATATATATATATCTATAATCTATATATATATATATATCTATATATCTATAATCTATATATATATATATATCAGATTGGAACGAAAGTTCGCAGCGTTTTTAAATCAAAATTCAAAGATAAAATTAAGATATTTATTCATATATATAGATTTATTGAATAACATGATGAATCACCTGAAACATGGCAAAAAGTAATAGAAGAGAATGGAGAATATGATATTGAACAAATCTGTGTATAAATATCCTAATTTTATCTTAGAGTTTTAATTTAAAAACGCTACGGACTTTCGTTCCAACCCAACCAAGTATACATAATATATTATATATAATTATTATACATATAATATATAATATACACACACAATAATAACAATAATAATAATAATAAAACTTAGTTTAATAATGTTTGTGCCTGTTAAATATGTTCAAGTCTTATATTACTAGGATAAAATTTTTTCTATGTATATGTAGATGTTCCCTTTGTGAATTGTGTGGATAGGGATCTAACATGGCGTACGGAAACTTGTCGGAGCCACTGTATACACGACTTAAGTTCACTTCCTTTCCGGAAAAGGTTAAATAACAAAGGGTCTGGCCAAAAAAAAAGGAATTACCATTTAGAGGACATGGCGCCAGGTTCCCATGGCCACAAACACGCCGAGAAGATAGCTCCAGGTCGATGGACGCTTTAATTGATGCGACAATATTTGGACCGCCTAAAAGTCGCCTGATTTATTTAGGACAAAATGGGTCGTCTATACATATATATATATATTTACTTTGTTCCTACACGCACGACGAGCAACCGTTTCCTAACTTCCTAAGCCACGAATAAATCTTTAAATATGGTTTTCCCATTGGGAATCCTGAGTTCCTCGTTTATGTGTAACTTTGGTCGCCATTAGCGAGGATTTAAAGTTTAAACTTTCCCTTCGAGGATTACACGGAGGACTCGTAGCTATTTCGTTTGAAATAACAGTTTCTGTGAAGTGGTTTCTGACTTTTACCTATTTTTATAAAATAGATGTCGTAACGTTACATACATTCACTATTGCCTAAAATTATTCAATCTCGATTGTTCGATAATCCCTGAACCTGATTCTTTAGTGACAAATATAAAATTAAACAAACTGATAGTCGAGCTACAATCTTGGTACAATTATTCATACCTCTCGATTTATTTCATTTCTTTTTGTTTGGGGAACTTGTTGAAACACTGTTGCTTCTTAATCTTTGTAATTAGTTTTATAATTTTTCCAGATAAACACTCAACTCTTTTTGGTAGCATGTATACGTAAAGTTGAATAAACTGAAAAGATCACAATTATAACACAATCCAGAATAAATTATAATACATAACTCTGGGTTTATTTAATTCCCTTCTGTTTGATAACTTGTAAATACTGTTACTTTGTAATTTTCTTAATTATTTCCACAATTTATCTTGATGAACATTTAATAAATTTTCTGTCGGTATTTTAAAATCCAATGTATATTTCCCATTTCTGTGTATACTAGTTTTAACGAAAATTCAGATTTAGAGTCTAAATCAATAGTTGTTTCAAATGTGGTTATTAAGGGATGCAACTGAAAATGGAAAATCTGAAGTGATTAATGTGCATTCAAGTTGTTATAAACGAATTTGCCAAAAAAAAGAGATGCATATATATATATTTTCCCACCTTAAACTTGCACAGTAAAAACTTAAAAAGAGAATTTAAGAATATTCTTCTGATACATTTAATTTATTAAAGCTATTAAGAAAACAGAAACATTTTTATTTTATTCCAATTCCTTGCAATTGGAGCAGATCATTTTTGTTTTACTTAAACCTCTGTAGTCTAGTAATCATTTTAAGTAACAACATACATACAAATATTTTTACGACTTTAATCCGATAATAGTCGACTATTGTCCGATATTAGCATCGTTTACCAACAACGTTAACCGACTGCATCTTCTTATAGTGTAATAATTATATTTTTATATAAAAGTAAAAGTGTCAGTGCGGAATCTTTAGAAACTATGTCACTGTAATTTCTGTACCAATTTCTCTTTTTATTTTTATTACCACGCTTATATTAACTTGCCGTGTTATTGTTGTTGTATGCGTCAAATCTTGTAATCGAATTTTAAAACACTTCCCATAGTCCAATCTTGCTGAAATGTTGTATACACACTTGCTTCCGATGACAATATTTGTCGCCATACTCGTGGGATCAAATATGAAAGTAAACAAGAAACAAACAAACAAACTTACTGACGGACGAAAGATAAAAACTGAAACTGCTACGCAACGGAAAAGACAACTGGAAAAGGCAAGACAAAAAACGGGATAATAAATTATCTAATCATGACACAATATTTTCCCTTTTATAAAAGATCTTGGTTGAAGTGGTAATTAAAATCGATTACAAGATATGTAAAGACTAAAGAGTAGAAAATAAAATATATAAAAAAAAACTTTTTAAGAACCACGCTTATATTAAAATGCACTAAAAAGGAGAAAATAATTTTTTTCCTGGTTCTCCATAAAATACCGAATCCAGTTAAATGATTAATAATATTTTTCCCCAAAATTTTAAGCAATTAGTTCAAAATTTCTCCTGTTATTAGTATTGGAATAGATAGACAAATTTAATATAAATTTAAATAAAATCATGACATTAGTGATTATAAATAAAAGCGTGGAGTGCTAAACTACATATATTGACGTAATCTTCGTGGGCGGTGGAGCGCGTGGAGGCTTGTCAACAATGTTATGATTTTATTTAAATTTATATTAAATTATTCTATCTATTCCAACACTAATTGTATAACAGAAGAAATGTTGAACTAATTGCTTAAAATTTTGGGGAAAAATATTATTAATCATTTAACTCGATTCGGTATTTTATGGAGAACCAGGGAAAAAATTATTTTCTACTTTTTAGTGCATTTTAATATAAGCGTGGTTTTTAAAAAGTTCTTTTTTCTCTTAATTTTCAAGTGTTCATACTTCCATGAGCAGTAGTGTATAGTACAGTTGAAAAAAATTGTATTCGCAAACATTTGTATTTCTCAGTTGAAATATTTTTACTCAGTTGTGCTCACAGAGAACACTGAAAAGCGAGGTAGCCGATTTTCGAATGGTGTCCACTCTCCTAATCGAACTATCCCACAAAAGTAGACACTCCACTTTGTGCCCAGTCTTTGTAGTAGCCGACTATCAGATGGTCCATTAATACAATTATCTCATAATTAGTCGAGTCACCGAGAAAAAAGGTCTCGCCGCTACCTGTTTTCGATTTTCGAGATCGTCGATAAAATTTTCTTCTCTGGTGGCATTTTTCCTTGAGTGCCTACAACGATACAATTGTGGCTGGAATGAATTGTAATTAACCTCAAAATAAGTCCTATCTATGCATACATTGACCACCCACTGAAAAGACTGGTTTTTAAACTGTTTCACATTCCATTGCCTCCTTGTAAATCAAATGTAATTTACACGATTTTTGTTTCTTATTTACGCAGTTCTATTAATTATTGTAATTGTTTATGACATTATATAAAATTTAAGCGGATTGCTGTTTATAACACATTTCATTTTGATAATAGAACAGATATTTTTAATGACTAGACAGTAAATTTTATGCGTTTATGACGACAATGTGTAGGTGCAATTTGAAACAGTAAAAACATTAGAAGAATTTAAAAATATTATTATATTATTTTCAACCTAGAAATATGGATATATATATATATATATATTTACATAGATTTACATAGAAAATTGCTGAATTATACAGATAACCATCTGCTAGACAGCTGGAGCAAACATCGACAATAACATTTAGCGCTTCTGAATCGTACAGCACTAGGCAATTACAATGATGTGAAGAACTTTATAAACGTACACATACATTTCAGATCTGTATAAAATATATATAATTAACCCTTTGCGCTTGGAGCTATTCTAATTCGAAAACCGAATTTTTCTTTCGGCCCGAAATATTTCCATTTTATATGATTTTCTTAAGTGGGTAGACTCCCTTTTCCAGGATTGCAAGGGTGCGGGATTCGCGTTCTCATTCCCCGATAATACAAAAATGGGATTTTTCAGTAATCAAAAACGCTAGATAAAAGATCGATCTAGGACGCTATCTCCTTCAAAAGTCCTATTTTTTCGTTTACGAGGCGTAATTTGCATTATTCGGGAGCATACAACTGCGCATGTAGCTATTTCCATAGCTACATGCTGCCGAATAATGACGACTATTCTTTTTTTTAACATCCGAAAACAGTAAAATCATTAATTCACAATCTTTATTTTGTTTCTGTAAATAGGTAGTTGAAGATTTTGATGAAGATGATATAGTTGCAATTGCAATAGCTCAGAATGTGTTGCAACAGACACAAGTTGCACAAAATTTGACGTTTATAAAAGTACATTTACAAACTCTTCCAGCCACAATAAAGAGGCTGGAAACTGTCGGTTTACCCTTAACAAATTCAATGAAAATATTCATGAACTGTATTGAACATTTATACAGGGTGTTTCGTTTAAAACAAGATACCTAAATATCTCTTCAGGTTATTGTGATGCAAAAAATATTTGTTACGTAATGTGCGTAATGGTGTCAATGGACCAAATATCTGGCACAAATATTTTTTTCCGAAGGTCATTTTTTTCGGTGTTATCAAGGTCATCGATGTTTTTTGATATATAACTACATTTTTGTTTTATTGCACCGTGTAACTGATCGAAAAATACATTCAGATATGTATAATAACATGACCTTGAGCTTGATCTAAAGGTAAAACTTTAATTTTCGAAGATCAAGGTCATTTTAAGGTCATGTTTTTATAAATATCTGAATGTATTTTTCGATCAGTTACCCGATGCAATAAAATAAAAATGTAGTTATGTATCAAAAAACATCGATGACCTTGATAACACCGAAAAAAATGACCTTCGGAAAAAAATATTCGTGCCAGATATTTAGTCCATTGACACCATGCACATAACGTAACAAATATTTTTTGCATCACAATAACCTGAAGAGATATTTAGGTATCTTGTTTTAGACGAAACACCCTGTATAAGAGCTGTTCCTGGTAAATGTGATGATCAAATTCGTGTTAAAATAGATGCAGTGGTAAAAAAGAATCCTGGTTTATGCGAAATATCTAAATTCGTGAAGATATTAAGCAATGAAAATGTGTCAACTAATGTTCCACAACGCTATTGGAGCAAATATAAATATGCACCCATTACATCCTGTGATGTAGAACGTACTTTTTCGGCATCTAAGTCAATATTAACTGACAAACGGCAACAATTAAGTGTTATTGGATAAATTACTAGCAACTTATTGTAACGCAAATTATGATGTTGTTAATTAAAACATAACTGACAAATATCTCTTTGTATTAGTTCTGATCATATTTTTTGTGCATATTTGCATATTTTGGCTAGTGATTACTAGACTGCGGATCTTTATGCATTTATGGAGTAAAATTGAGTAGATAAAATTCAAAGTTGTTGAAATATTTTAAAAATTGAAGACGTCAATACATGATTTCTCCTCTATTAAAGTCATTATATATAGGGGGAGTAATAACATTCAATTTGGTTTCTATTGGGTCGTTCGGAAAGTCATTTCGTTTTTCGTGTAGAGATGGCATTGCTTCCATTTGTTATTACTAACCTTATTTTAAATCGCAAAATCGTGGTATAACTTGATAGCTGACATTTCGGACGTAATTTCCTACCTTGTAGTGCTTTCTAATCTTTTAAGTATGTTTTTTTATCATCACATCAAATATGCAAAATCAAAGTACGCATTTCTATCATCTTTTGCTTTTTTATTACCGCAAGGGTAAAAATGTAGTGCACGAAAGAAAAAGTTGTGCACTGTTTAAAGAGAGGATGTACCATCGATTACTATTTTTTTCGCTTTTTTCAACATTTTTTATGCGGTGCAAATTTCATTTCAAATAAAGTCGTGAAAAGTCATATAAGTCAATATTTGGCTAATAAAAAACAGAAATTCTACGTGCATGGGATCTTTAAGTTGCTTGAAAAATCGCAAGAGACCATAGAACAAAATGTCATAAAACTTATTCTAAATGGTAAAAAATTAGCTCTCATTTTCTCTTAAGAAAACGAAATGACTTTCCAAACGACCCAATATTTCTTGCAATCGATGCAGACAATTTTTGTTTTGCATGAAGATCCGCAGTCTAGTGATTACAAATTACAGAAGGTAATCATGAATACTAATTTATTTCAACGGTGATTGACTGATTAATGATTACAGTTACTATGATTACCTTAAATGATCGATTACAGAAATCGATTGCGAAAGAATTAATTACTGGCCAACTCTGTGTAGAATCAGGCTGTAACGGTTTTCACACATAATTCCTCGACACCGTGTACACCTAATATTTCACGTAGTACATATAATGAATTGAGTAGGACGGCGACGTCACAAGTCACAAGCCCTTTGGAATTCCAGTTTTAAAATAGCTCCGAACGCAAAGAGTTAGTATTCGGTTGCTGGCCGGACCTTCCGCAGGAAATAAAGACGTCGGCCGCGCGGTGGATTGAAAAGGTCAAGGAGGCAATGTCGGAAGACCGAAAAGAGGGTGATGTCCACTTGAGCACGTGCTCAGCTCCCCGAACGAAGATGGATCTTGTTTTCTACGACGAAGGCGAGCACGCCTACGCGAATGGGTTGCGCAACACTTGACGAATATTTTCGTAGCTGTGCAGTTTTCGGAAAGGATCGGATTTCCGGTAGCTCGTGTCGAACAGACGCTGAAACTCCAAAATCTTTTCAAACTTTTGCCGACTTTCGACGACCGATAGCCACGATATAATATTCTGTAGTATTGGTACGCTTCTCTAAACAAATGTATGTAGTCAAGGAAACCGTGAAAATCAATATTGTTTCAAATTTTCTGTATCGCCGACACTGAATTTGTTGTGCCTGAAAATTAAATATGGAAAAGGGCTGTTATCCTCTCAAATTACTAGAATTTTTAGATTTCGATAGATTGTTGTCAGGACATTTTAACTGATTTAATCTGTTTTCATGAAATGCTGATCGTGCACATTTTCAATGTTCGTATACGAGAATTGTAGAAAATAAATGGAATTTCCAACTGTGAATTAACTGAATTTATATTCGCATAATAACTTTAGGAAGGATTGAATTTGCAAAAAGTTGTACAGTTACTCATCCCAAATAGCACAGAGACATCTCAAAGACAGCTGTAAGACGCCAGCCGCAAGACATTCAGACGTCTGAAAGACGTCTTTAAGACGTCTTATTTCAGACGTAAAAACGACCTCTCCCAATAGACGTATTTAAGATGTCTTAAAGACGTCTTTTTGGGACGTAAGATGTTCAGACCTAAAAACGATGTAAAACAGATGTCTATGAGTCGTCGGGTGCTATCTGGGATCTTCATCATCAAGAATCAAAAATAATTCCTTACTAATACATGTACGACAAAAATGAATTGATGCAATAGAAAACGATGAGGATATTGTAAGAGTTTAAGCATGTATGTATATTATTTTCGACAGAGTAGAATTATTAAGAGAAGCAATAAACGAAGTAAGAGTTGCATGTAAGAAACTGAAATAGCAAAGCTGAATAAAATACAATAAGACAAATTAACTAACGTGATTAATATATATATGCACAATATACAATGTTCGATATACATATAAACATCTCCATATATACATCTGTATCAATAAAATAATATGAAATACAATGCAATACAATAAGATAAATTATAACTAACGTGATTAAAATATATATTGAATATATAAACATCTATACAATACAATATGTACATGTATAAACATTTCTATACAAATAGCTCTTAACGAATAAATTTTTCAAACAAATGCTGCGTGGTTTTCAGGGGAACATACTGTGCTACAATCTATTTTTTGTTGCTTTTCTTTTTTATCGCGATATGGGTGTCATCTTCAGTTTTTTAAATGGAATGCCCAATATTTTTTCTCGAATTCCGAGAAAGCACCAAAAATTCTCCATAAAAAAGTATTACAACAAATAAGACTTAAAATGAATAATTAAGACAAATATCTGTAAGACAAATTTTATTTCAAGCAATGCTTGAAGTGTTGTCTATTACAATCAATGCACTAATAATACATTCTCGCATAGATATGGTCATCGTTGATAGTTCGCGATAAACTTCATTTTTAATGTTTAAACAATGAGATAAGTTTGAGCATATCCCAGTAATTATTAATTCTGAGCCGTATTTGGTATAATACTTTTCTATGCAGAATTTGATGCTTTATCCGAATTCGAGGAAAAATATTGAGCATTCTATTTAAAAAACTGAAGGTGAGCCTCATATCTCGATAAAAAAGCAAAGTAACAAAAAACAGATTACAGAACTGCATGTCTCCCTGGAAATCATCCAACATTCGTTTGAAAAACTCCTTTGTACAACAAATAACTTAGGAGTTATTTGAAGTCGTCATGTTACGAGACTCACCCTTGTATACATACATCTGTATTACTAAAATTAGTTAAAATACAATGCAATACACTCCTCGTCAAAAAGATAGCCCAGGTGTGCTATCTTTAATTTTTCAATGACCCATGTAAAATTTTTGGTCTGTAACGTATAATATCAAAACATTATGAGCTCAGAATATGCGGCTTGCTGGAAATAAGTCACAATGTCGTAGATGTTTGTATACAACAAAGAAAAACTGTTCCATACTAAGGTCGAAATGATAGCACACTCTGTTAATATGTTTAGAAATTGCTCAGTATTTCATGATCTATCAACGAGTAAAGATTACAGTACAATATTATATAAATTTGTAAATATGGGACGCAGAAAAAAATTGAACGAGTCTGGAAAAAAAGCAAATTCTTGAACTAAAACAGCAACAGTTATTAGTAGCGGAAATATCGAAAGTAATACACAATTTCTTAAAAAATGTTGAAGGTTATGGCAAAAAAAAGAAAGATACTGGTCGGCCGTCATCTTTATCCGATCGTGATAAGCGAGCAATTTTGCGTGTAGCTTCCAAGTCGCAGTTAACAACGAAACGGAAAAATCTAGTGTTAGTGCCAGTGTTGTCGAGTTCTACTATCTTGCAAAAATATTAAGAGGCTAAAATTGAAAAAGAAACCTCCGTTAACAATGAAACACAAAGCAGAACGTTTACGCTTTGCAAAAGAAAGAGTGCATTGGAAAAAGAAATGGAGAAGGGTACTATTTTCGGGCGAAAAAAAATTTAACCTGGATGGTCCTGATGGGTTCCAATATTATTTTCATGACATAAGGAAAGAGACAATGTCAGCAATTCGACGACAAATAGGAAGAGGCAGCGTAATGGTTTGGGCCAGCATCGATTATTTCGGCAAGACAATGGGAGAATGAATATTGTCCAATACATAAATTTAATCAAAGAACAAATAAATAATCATGCAGAACGCATTTCTGGACTTGATTACATCTTTCAACAAGATAATGCATCTGTACACACATCAAGATTGGTCCAATCATATTTTAATGAAAATAATATATCTGTTTTGCCGTGGCTTGCACGCTCCCCGACCTTAATATTATTGAAAATTGCTGGGCAGAACTTGTTCGCGGCGTATACGCGAATGGAAAGCAGTATCAACACGTACAAGAATTAAAAAATGCAATTGTACGCGAATGGGATACGTTAAGACAAAATTATATCCAAAAACTATATAAATGGATACCAAATTGTACAATAGAAGTAATAGAAAATAAAGAGGGATGTACCCATTATTAAATAAGTATATATGTTCGATAAGTAATTATTGTTAGTTAAAATTTATGTTCATTATTACTTTCTTATTGTACATGTGCTATCATTTCTTTCTTAAAATAAAACAATTTTTTTTGTTACACACTAAACTTTATAATATTTTTAATTATTTTCAACGAACCGCATATTCTGAGCTCATAATGTTTTGATATTATACGTCACAAACGTAAAACTTTACATGCGTCATTGAGAAATTAAAGATAGCACACATGGGCTATCTTTTTGACGACGAGTGTATAACACTAACGTGATACAAATATATGTACACAATATACAATACATAAACTTGAATTTCTTCTTTCTTTTTCTCTTTCTCTTCCCTAAAATAAGGAGCATGCTATCATTTATTTACTGTTAATTTATGTCCGTTACAGTTGACTCAGAAAAATTTTATTTTGTATAAAGATCTACAGTCTACTTCTCTTAAGCGACCTTTTCGTGCAAATAACGTGTCTACCTGTTAGTAAGAAGGAATTAAAGCAGGGATTTTATCCCGACGCCTAAACCAAACCTAAACCTGGTTAACCAAGGAAGATTACTGTAACCCATACTAACCGCAAGAGAACGGTTCTTAAATCCTAAGAAGAGCGGGTTACCATTAAATACGGATATATGAATCTGTAGGTAATATTCACATCAAATGAAAACAGTTAATTTTTGACAATTGCTAAAAATATTATTTACCAGCATAATTCCCGTTGAAAAATCAACAGCTGCCTTATTTCTGGAGGTATATCACTAATTTATTTTTAGCACTTAATTCTGTAGGATTTCCGGGATAAAATCATATTCCTGCACCCTTTTGGGCTAACGGCTACTTGTGTACCAAATTTCAGCTTTCTATGTCTTCTGTGCTTCGAGATTTTTTTACCGTTACAGAGGACAGAAAAATAATAATAATAATAATTATTATTATTATATACGGATCGAGGTCCTTTTATACAAATGTATACAGTTTTTACAGTATAACTGATAAAAACAAAAAGAAAAAAAAGTCTTAACCTAAAATTTACATTAGAATGGACCGCCTGAAACTAAACAAATACAGGTACGATTAACAAATAGTATTGCGCAATTTTGTTTTGAATGCCTGTAACGTGCCATTAAAAAAATCAATATTGTTGTAAAATATGTTATAATATTAATTTAATTTTAGCAATTATAATCCTGAACGATTTCCGAGATAAAAACATATTCGTGCACTACTTTGAGCTAACGGCTACTTGTGTACCGAATTTCAGCTTTCTATGTCTTCTGTGTTCCGAGATTTTTTTACCGTTACAGCGGACAGAGAAATAACAATAATTTAATTTTAGCAATTAATCCTAATAAGGTACTTCCGGTATAAAAACGTATTCCTGCACCCTTTTGGGCTAACGGCTACTTGTGTTCCAAATTTCAGCTTTCTATGTCTTTTGTGCTTCGACATTTTTTTACTGTTGTAGAGGAACTTGCAATTATATACAATATATGTATAGATTTCTATTTTTATACTCCAGTAACAAAATTACAAAAATATTCTACATATAAAGTAACACTAACAAGGAGAGTTATCGAACCCCTAAATTCAAAAAATTATAGAACTCTGCACACAAGTAGAGTAAGTTATGCCTAATACAACCCTATCTGTTCGTGCTACTTCTCGCATTACGGGGGTGAAATCGTCCCTTAAAAAAATTTTTTTTTCGTGAAATATCTCAAGAGCAAGAAATTATATTTAAAAAAAAGTTGGAACGAAAGTTGCATATGGTATTATTTTCTATCATACTGTGTGAAAGAACGATTTCAATGCATTTCTAAAAAAAAAAGGATAGCTCTGTTTATTCGTCATTTCGCCCATTTTTCATTTAATCTTGTACCGGATTGTGAATACAGATTGTAAGTTGTAACCATTATTACCAGAATTTTTTCTGTATCTTTTTTTACGTCGCATCAACTGCTAATGGTCATTAGCGACGGGACCTATAGTTTATTAAGGTGGGTTCCGAACCAGAATTGTGTTCCGTAAGAAGTTAACAATGACGCAATTCTCTTTAAGAAATAACACTCAGGAAATGGAATAATGATTTGCGAATACTAATTTCAGCAGACATGCAGCTTAAGGAGGTAGACTCATTTCATAATGCAGAGATGGAGTTTTTCAGTAGTCAAAAGTGCTAGATAAAAGATCAATCTAGGCCGCAATCGCCCTCAGAAGTTCTATTTAACGCAAAAATAGGACTTTTGAGGGCGATTGCGGCCTCGTTTGATGTTTTATTTAATGCTTTTGACTACTGAAAAACCCCATCTTTGCATTATCGAAGAATGAGAACGCGCATTCCGCACCCTTGCGATCCTGGAAATGAGTCTACTTCTTTAACAATGACACAGTCCTCATAACTCTCTGTTGTGCCGGAGTCAGTTTTGACCGGGAACATCCAAATCGTAATTTAAGTACTGAATTTGTGGCAATTAAACCAACTGAATAGCTGTTTCATTGAGGATATCGGAAAGACTAATGTCTCTACACGAGATATCATCAAAAGTAAATTTTTAAAAACTATTAATTAGAGCTGTGAACGGTCCTAAGCATATTGCCAATTATATAGCTATAAAAATCGTCCGTTGTCCGAGGAACTAAAGAAATAGCACTCAGGAAATGGAGTCATGATTTGCGAATACTAATTTCAGCAGACACGCAACTTAAGCGTGTTCATTTACTGGACAGGTCACCGTACGCATCTCGGATGTTGCATAAGTAACGATTACGAAGCATTTAACGGAACTCTCGTTCTGAAACGGTTGAAAATAAAATGAATCTTTTTGTTAACGAGAGAGTATGCCGACTGACTACTTCCCTACGGTAGTATCCTATCGACTGGCCCGTAATAAATGTTTCGAATCAACTAATCAAAGGGTTGGCGCAGTGCCCGAGCAAAAGAACCTCTCTAATTGGCCTGTATCGGGGAGCATTACATCCGTTAAATGGATCACACTCGAAAACGTTTTATTCCCTGAGCGGCGGTGATTACTGCCGATAGCCAGGAGGGCCAGATGTTCGAGCGGCGGCGATGACGGGCTAAGATTCTCAATCAATTTTTATTACGTTTCAACTGGTGATGCCGAAGGGTCGCGTGGCACCGTCCGCGGTGATTCGGTTCTTTCTTCGGCTGGAAGGTTCTTCTCTCTTCCACCCCTTCACTCCTCCCACGTCACCCCTTTCCTGATCTATCTTTATCTAGTCCCTCCTATCTTTATTTTTCCTTTTGTGCCTCCAGCTTCTTCCTTCTCTTTTTTCCTTCCACATTTCTTCCTCTCTCTTTTTTTCTCTCCCACTTTCGCGATCCTTATCCACGTATCTTTTTCGATGGGGTTTCCAAGGATGAAACACTGGACGTGGAAACGAGATAGACAATCATACAGCTGTTCGCTCGCGGGGGTGCATCTGCCTCCCAACTCGCGTGTAGTTTAAGAGAAAAAAAAGGCTAACGTTCGTAAATTTACGGGCCTCTTTAGGCCCCTCTTCGCCGTTACACACTCTACTGTATTAGCCTGCAGACTTTGAAACTGGTCAGATTTCGATAATGCCGGGGCCTAGTAGAGGTCTAGTTTCCTCGGATCGATTATCATCCCTTTGCACTCGGTGCTATTTTATTAGATGATTGCATAAGTTCATGCCGGATTTGAAAATAAAATTCAATGGTTAAATTTTAAAGAATTAAGGAATACAGCTTTATTAATCAATTATATGGTCACCATTCTTTTCTTATTGTATGTTCTATATCTTTGTATATATAATTGTATATTCTATTGTATGTTTCTAATTCTACAATTAAAAAAGAGTGGTAATTATATAATTGATTAATAAAGCTGTATTCTCTCAAAAACCATTGAATTTTATTTTCAAATCGGGCACGAACTTGTGCAATCATCTAATAACTCGAAAATGAAACATCTCTTCCGACCTAGAATAATTCCATTCTATATTAATTTTTTTCTTTGTGCGAATATAAAATTGATATAATACCTCATACAATATTTAAATGTTTAGTAATTGATTAGTAGACTGCGGATCTTTATGCAAAATAAAAAATGTTTGCGTTGTTTGCAAGACACAGGTGCCAAATAAAAATTTCTTTCATCATTTAATTATCTTATTAAACTGAAACTAATACATTGGTGTCCTTAAATCTTTTTAATATGACCACTGCTTTAAATTGTGCGTAGCCATTTTTATCATAAATGCATGAATACCAACATTAAAATGAATGGTATTTCTATCTCCCAGATTTTATTTAAGAAATCTACTTTTTCTATCATTGGTTTCAATAAGATTCTTCTTTAACAAGCTTAATCGACATCCGTGTTTTTCTGTGAAAGGACAAGGGATGGTGATTTGTGGTTAGCGATTACTCGCTCGTTTACATTGATCTGTGTTCCAGTCACGCAATATGTCCTGTGGCATCGTTCCGAAACCACAATGCGTTTACCGATACCATATTACTGTCGGTCTAGTTTAGATGTTTTCTGGATGAACGACGTGTGAGGAGCTCTCCTTAGAGATCAATTCGAGCAACTTTATTTTCTGTGAGCTCGTTAACTTTATTATTATTAATACAGAAATATTAATGCTTTCAGATCAATTGTTACTGAATTTACAAAGCAACTTTGCAAACAAACAGAGTAATTCCGACGTTTCGATCTTTGTTTAGATCATCTTCAGGGGTTACTATTAGAATTGCGTCTGTGAAAATTTTGAAATTTAGGAGTACGTAAACAAAAATCTTTGAAATTGTAATTTATATTATTGAAACAACTACTTTGTGAACTAGCTTTGTGAAGAGAATTAATAAATTCGGTGAGAGAATGAAATACATGTTGAACACATGCCGGTTATCGAGACACTGAGGTAAACAGAGAACATCAGGCACGAACGTGTAGGATCGTAGATCGAAGTATGACTAATCAATATTTGGCGGTAAATTTGAAATACTTTTAACACACAATTTATTAACCTCTTAAAGCTGCTTGTATACCATATTTATATAAAATTATGGTAATTCTTTTTTGACATTCAACTGTCTTTGAAATGAATACATCCTGTTCAGGTTGTATGTCAGAACAAATTAATATTACATCACATGTTAAAGCAAAGAAAAGTTTTATTTGGACACTATTATCATGGATGGCGAAACTTTATTATTATATTGACAATTCTTATAATTAGACTGTGGATCTTTATGGATTTATGAAGAAATTGGTTGGGTGAAAAATATAAAACGGGAAAAGATTTTAAGAATTCAAAAATGTTGTAATGTTGCTTTTAATGTAACAAAGTTGTTAAGGGATGAAATCAATTTTTATGGTACTCCTACCCCAATCCAAAATATTTTTATTTTGCATAAATATTTAAGACACCAAATGACAACACCTCATACATATAATATCTAAAGGAATAATATACTGGATGTCCCAAAAATGTTGTACCTCCTTGAAAGGGGTGATTTCTGATTGACTGAGATAAATTCAGCTCAGGAATCATCTTTTCAATGAAGTACAACAATTTTAGGACACTCTGTGTACATATTATGTATATGTTTTGTATTATAATAATCAGACTGCGGATGTTCATGCAATTTTCAATTTTTGTAGGCAAATTTTAAGGAAGTGTAATTAAATAAAATCTTATTTTCAGTGGTAGTAGCTTGATTTGTAGCCAGATTTGTAGATCTGGAATAAGTAAAAATCATACCAAATTCTATAGAATTTTACGTTCCAGCATTTTTTGCAAATTTTCATATGCCATAAATGCATAAAGATACGCAATCTAATAATAGTAATGTTTGCATCTCAACATAAAATGCTATCTTAACATTGTTTAAGCTTCTGCCGGTTAACTAATTTTCGCTTTGGAAGCAACTATAAAACCAAAAAGATGACGAAACTTTTCAATATTATTAAAAAAATTAACTTCGCCCATTTTTGCTGTAAACTTTAAATTGCTAATTTATTTTCATCTGTAATGTTATATTTTTAAGACGTACTATACAAACAGAAAAAATTCAAACGTTTTACACAAACTTAATCATTTTATCAAACGTACCGTGGCCGAAATAATGATAGGCTCATATCATTTTTATGATATAATAGTGTGTTTCATGTAACATTTCCATCTTTTATATCAATATAATTGGTAGAACACATAATGTATTAATGTGTTTATTAATAAATATTACAAAAATTTGGAATTTTTATGCGAAATAAATATAGGTTCACTTAATCATTTTTTTAGTTGAACTTAAAGAAATATTACAGATGTAATTACAAATTAATTAATTAACCAGAAAACTCAGTATTTAGTTGGTCCTCTATTGTTGGCCCTCCAACACGATAATGCGCCGTGCGAAATTCATCGTGCAAAAGCAATTTACGCATATTTTCAAATGGCACAAGTTGAGGTTTTATCTTGGTCATAGAAAGTTTACAACAATGGCAAATACGCAACTCAGATCGGATCGGAGACTTTAGAGAAATTAATAGACTCAATGCCACAAAGGATATTTGAAGCCATAAAGAACAATGGAAGACCTGCTAAATACCGAGTTTTCTAATTAATTAATTTGAAATTACATTTGTAATATTTCTTTAAGAAAATGATTAAGCGAACCTATATTTATTTCGCACAAAAATTCTAAATTTTTGTAATATTGAATAATATAAACACGTTCATAAAAATGATATTAGAACACATCATGTATTTGAATAATAATTTAACTTCACTGTGATGAATCACTTACTAATAATAAAAGATAGAAATGTTACATGAAACACACTGTTATATCATAATAAAATGATATGGACCTGTTATTATGGGCCACTGTATTTAGCTAACAAGAAGAAAATGGACGAATTTCTACCCTGAGGAATGTATAAAAGTAAAAACAGTTGAATTTACTAAAATACTTGTATGCGAAACAGTGTTACAAATGGCGTGAGACCGATCGAGGATACAAAATTATTTATCGATCTCAATTTCAATTATCTTTAATGTTAAAGGTTCCAAAAAGTTGCATGTCACTGGCCACTCCATTTTCGGGCATTCATCGAGATACTATAGGTCCTTGTGTCCCTCCGCTTCATGCAAATTCGCAGGTGTCCATTTCACTGACCTTAAAATATGTACAATCGCGCTGTTGGCAACCGTATTTCATACATACTCCATATTATTTCATTCGTAACGTACGCAGTGACAATAACATAAATTTGAACGACGCTAGATATAAAATTGTGTCCACTCATGCACGAGGATGCACGAGCAAGCCGAGGGTGTACATTAACGGTTCTCTTCATGAGTTTCTTTTTCTTTCGCGAAATGTCGCTTGAATCGCGATTGTGAAACGGCGCATGCCAAAATTTGATTTAATTCCTTTGTAAATGCTGATCCGTTACAGCTAATAACACTGTCCAACAGCAAAAATGTTTTCATATAACTGTTGGGTGGATCTTATAGAGTTTTTTGCGCTGATTCCGAATCTGTCCTTAATTTTTCTCCTACACGCACAGTTTTTGAGAAACTTGACTTTGAAAAAAAAAACTATTTTTCAACTTTAAACAAATATTGTGATTATTATAATAGATATTGAATTATTCTTGGTAGCAAAAGATTCTATAGACTTTCTTGAATACAGTGATATCCAATATTAATACATTATGAATGTTTAAACATGTTTGAACAATCATTAAAGACGGAGAGGCACCACTTTTGCACCGTTTTCTGATGATATTTTTCAATTTGTATAAAAAAATAAGGGTCCAGCGGAAAATCGAACTGTACTACGCGATAGAGACTTTTATCTTGAGAAACGACCCTTTAAAATTATCAACGTCGTCGTTCTCTTCGTACCAGAAAGCAAAATATCTTCGCCCGACATGAGTTGCCGCCAGTGACGCTCACTACTGCAACGGGTGTTCGACGCGCCAAAGTTGAAAAATAGGTTTCTTTTTCAAAGTCAAGTTTCTCAAAAACTGTGCGTGTAGGAGAAAAATTAAGGACAGATTCGGAATCAGCGCAAAAAACTCTATAAGATCCACCCAACAGTTATATGAAAACATAAAAAAAGTTTAGATTTGTTGGACAGTGTAATTGGACTTCTTTTGCCAACAAATTTGTCTTTCATACGAAAGACGAATGGAATGTAAACACGGAACATATGTAAAATTATAATAGATTTTGAGTCTTTATGCCAAAATAAAATGTTTGTACATCAATTGCAAGATACATTAAGGGGGTAGACTCCTTTTTCCAGGATTGCAAGGGTGCGGGATTCACGTTCTCGTTTCTCGATAATACAAAAATGGGATTTTTCAGTAGTCAAAGACGCTAAATAAAATATCGGTCTAGGGCGATATCACCCTCAAAAGTCATATTTTTTCGTTTACGAGGCGTAATTTGCATTATTCGAAAGCATACAAGTGTGCACTGCTATCTTCATAGTTACATGCTGCCGAATAATGCAACTTACGTCTCGTAAACGAAGAAATAGGACTTTTGAGGGAGATAGCGCCCTAGATCGATCTTTTATCTGGCGTTTTTGACTACTGAAAAACCCCGTGTTTGTATTAAGGTGAAGTTGGGTAAGTGCGTACGAGTTTTTGCAAAGATTGACTTTAAACTTGTGTATTTTCAGTATGGTATGTAAAAACTTAACGCTGTCGGTATCAAATGCTTGCCACAGTTATTACTGATGAATTAATATTACGTAGTATTCTAATTTTTCTTGAAAAGTTTCATTTTGATAGGATATTGTAAAAAATGTCAACTACTATGCACTTGCCCCGAAAATGGGGTAAGAGCGTCTCTGAGAGTTAAAAATGCTTTCAAACCTTGTTTCAAGTGCTACGGGGCAAGAAAATAATGATTAACAAGCCTGCTATAAAATGCTTTTTATTGCATTAAATTATATTGTTTAGTTTTATAGTTATCCATTTTTAAACAAACAAGTACTTTCATGCTGAAATATGAAAGGGGATACAGTGATATTAAAACGAAGTTTAAAAATGCTTCCAAACCTTGTTTCAAGTGCTACGGGGCATGAAAAGAATTATTAACAAGCCTGCTATAAAATGCTTTTTATTGCATTAAACTATATTGTTTAGTTTTATAGTTATCCATTTTTAAACAAACAAGTACTTTCATGCTGAAATATGAAAGGGGATACAGTGATATTAAAACGAAGTTTAAAAATGCTTTCAAACCTTGTTTCAAGTGCTACAGGGCAAGAAAAGAATTATTAACAAGCCTGCTATAAAATGCTTTTTATTGCATTAAACTATATTGTTTAGTTTTATAGTTATCCATTTTTAAACAAACAAGTACTTTCATGCTGAAATATGAAAGGGGATATAGTGATATTAAAACGAAGTTTAAAATGCTTCCAAATCTTGTTTCAAGTGCTACGGGGCAAGAAAAGAATTATTAACAAGCCTGCTATAAAATGCTTTTTATTGCATTAAATTATATTGTTTAGTTTTATAGTTATCCATTTTTAAACAAACAAGTACTTTCATGCTGAAATATGAAAGGGGATACAGTGATATCAAAACAAAGTTTAAAATATAAATATGATATTTATTATTAGAAAAATTTTGTCGCTACAAATATAGGGTAATACCCTACTTACCCTTCATTACGAATTATGGTACAAAAACTAAACTGAAATAGTGAACATGAACTGTCTATATAGTATGCACTTACCTCACCGTGATCGTAGGCACTTGCCCCATGTGACAATATTTACGGGGCAAGAGCGAATTTGTGTTTTATAATAAATAAATTTTGAAAAATACAATAAAAACTGTTTATCTAATGTAAACTTACATGAATATCTGTTGTACTTACCTAAAATAACAATACAGGATGTATGATTAACTTATAAATTATTGCACGTTCAAAGTAACCTCAAAGTTGTACACGTACTTCTTACGTGACAGTTTACCACTGGTTGATTTAAGCTTAAGCTGATTTAAGGAAAACACCTTTATTCTTGGGCGCCACCTGTTGCGAATAGTTCGTACTAACCTACATAATAAAAACAAGCTAGACAAATTTCGTTTATATTATAATAAAAATAACCAATTAACGTACTTACCCCACTTCACCTTACCGAGAAATGAGAACGCGAATCCCGCACCGTTGCACGAGGGCACCTTGGAAACGAGTCTACCGCCTTAATGGGAGCTGATTGCAAATGCTATCCAATCGACCAAATATAGACCAAAAGACTTCAATTTCTCTGTAAGGCTAGAAGTGAAAAGCAATAGTAAAAATTGATTTTTACAACTTTTTTAGCTGGGCCAATAACGAAAATTTTAAAGATGTGTTTTGTAAACTCGTATAAATTATATACGTTCTGAAAATTTCATTGAGATTCGTTAATTGGTTTACGAATTATAAACGATCAGAAGTGGTAAAAATTGCAATTTTTCACGATTTTCGGCCTATAACTGCCATTTTTACCACCTTTGATCACTAATGATATAATACGTTCTTGCATAGAATATGTGATTCAATTGTGCATTCAATTTGTGCTTCCTCCTCTGATTTGGCGACTCTGGAACCACAGGATCTAAGAAGCAGCACGGACCCGAGAGTTTTTCTTAGATCAAAGTTTTACTGTATATCGCTTCTGAAAAATTTGTCAATTTACACACACACACACAATTGCAAGAAAATATACATACGAAAGCTAACTATACATATAAGTATATTGTTCGGAACACAATGAGAGGATTAAAATAAATCAGGGACCAAGTTGCGGTGTCCGAAATTCGAAAGTAACAATTTAATTAAACGAGACGCACTAAAAAAATAATGTAAGTACATATATAGAGATATCAGTAAAACGACATCTTAAATGACACTGATAAGTTAATCGAATTATACGCGCTGTAATTAATTAATAACTGGAAACGGATTTAATCGTAACATTATTGCTCATGAATATTTACAAGCAATTAAGTACATCCGGTTTTGTATTCTTCGGATTTCCTATGCGTTTGTCAGGAATCAGATCTTAGTGGCATTTAATTCGTGCACAGAATTACAAGATGGATTTAATGCACGTTAGTAAACCAGCACGCAGTGGTAGCAATAAATCATAATCGACGAGCTGGCAGCAAATATATCGCACAGCGTCCGCCATGATGGCGAACATGACTTTTCGAGTAGCCGACTCTTCTTATTTAAGAACACGTTCTCGAGTGGGTTATGCAATCACGCTGAAATAAATGAAGCGACACGTCTTTGATTAACGAAGAATAAGGCTGCCGCTCCATAAAATGAATTAATACCTTCCGAGTGTATTATCTTTATGGCAACGGTATTTCGAGAACACACCCTGGCACGAAATTCCAGATGCAAATATCGCTCCGCGTGTACTATAATGATGTATTAAAAAATTTTATTTTGCTTTTCTATTACACTGTCCAACAAATTGCAACTTTTATTTGACGTTTCGATTTTCACTATGCGATTCTTATACAGTTTTTTGCGCTGATTCCGAATCTGTCCTCAATTTTTCCCTTAGACGCACAGTTTTTAAGAAATTTGATTTTGAAAAAAGACATATTTTTCAACTTTAAACAAATATTGTGACGTTAGATTTTGAATTGTTCTTTACAGAAAAAGATTTTGTTTAAACATGTTTAAACAATCATTAAAGATGGAGAGACACCACTTTTGCATCAATTTTTGAGGACATTTTTCAGTTTATCTTAAAAAATAAAGGTCCAGCATAAAATCGAACTATATCACGCAATAGAGCAGACTTTTATCTTGAGAAACCCCCCTTTGAAGTTTGCAACGACGCGACGGGATACGTTAGTGGTGAGCGCCACTGGCGGAAATTCATGTCGGGTGAACTTCAAAGGGGGTTTTCTCAAAATAAAAATCTGCTCTATCGCGTGATATAGTTCGATTTTATACTGGACCCTTATTTTTTAAGATAAACTGAAAAATGCCCTCAAAAATTGATGAAAAAGTGGTGTCTCTCCAACTTTAATGACTATTTAAACATGTTTAAACATTCATAATGTATTAATATGGGATATCACTGTATTCGGGAAAGTCTACAGAATCTTTTTCTGTAAAGAACAATACCAAGTCTTTTATAATAACGTCACAGTATTTGTTTAAAGTTGAAAAATATGTCTTTTTTCAAAATCAAATTTCTCAAAAACTGTGCTTCCAAGAGAAAAATTGAGGGCAGATTCGGAATCAGCGCAAAAAACTGTGTAAAAATCGCATGGTGAAAATCGAAACGGTTTTTGGCTGTTGTACAGTGTTATTAACCCTTTGCTCGGAGCTATTTTAAAAACTTAATTAAAAATTTCTTCGACCTAAAATATTTCCATTCTCTATGATTCTTGAAATTTCATGGGTATGAAATTGATATAATAATACCAACATACTTAATAACCTAAACAATATTTTGAATAATGGCACAGCAATTTTTAATAGTGGTGTCTTCTAGAGACACCACTCGAGTTCTGAGGGTTAATATGTTTACTACTTCTACAGTATATCTACAGTAGACTCAAAAAGTATCTGATCACCAAATTTTCAATTCTTAAGAAATTGTTGATATTTGAACCGTGATCGTTTCGTTAAAAAGAAAATAGTGCAATAATAACTATTGACTCATTTTACGGGTCCAAGCCTCTACTTTCGCAGACCATCATTAATCTTTTCTAGGATATCTGTGCACGATATAGTAGGCGAAAAACTGAGGACAGATTTTTGGTCGAAAATTCTACAAATTGAATCGTCTGTAAAAGCATCAAAAACATTTTTTTTATATTACAAATTGTTACGTAGTACATGCTCTATAAGATAATAGATATTCGTATATAAAATATATAAAGTATATAAAAATATATAAAAGTATATAAAAGTATAAAGTGTATAAAGTGTATAAAGTATATAAAAATACTGTCTTTAACCCCTTGCACTAATCTTTATTATACATATGTGATTACAGAGATTAGAAATTCTTCATCGATCAAAATTTCATTGAAAAAAAGAAAGTTTATATTTATTGTGTGCCTATGTTTTCTTCAAAGGCTATACAAAGTGTCTCAACTAAGTTCAGCATTTTATCTCGCTTATTTTATTATTTTATTTTTGGTATATATCACGCGCAAAGAAATCATTTCCAACGGTTTCACGAATAACACGCTACGCATGTAGACTCCATCTGACTGAGAAATGAAATACAGTGACTCCCACTAATACTGGGACACTGTTAAAAGGACGATAACTTTTTTAATATTGGACTATACGATTTGAACTTTTTTTGGGAATTAGTACTAGAGCAGTTAGTTTGCTACAGGATGTGAAAAAACATTTTTTTCAAAAATTGCAATTGATCGGAATTGTAGAAAAAATACTAAAATTTGCATTTCACAACTTTTTTGTGTGGGCCTATATATAAAATTTTAAAAATACGTTTTGTAGATCTGTGCCAATGAAACATATTCTGAAAATTCCGTCAAAATCGGTCAACGTTGCAATGAGCTACAAACATTTAAAGATGGTAAAAACTGCAGATTTTCGCGACTTTCGGCCTATAACTGCGGTAAATTTAAGGATTCTTACATCTTTCAATGCCTGTCGTTCTTTTCCGCATCAACCGATTTCGATGAAACTCTCACAGTGCATATAATTGACACAGATCTACAAAACGTATTTTTGAAATTTTCAATATAGGCCCACATAAAAAAGTTGTAAAATGCAACTTTTTGTTTTTTCTCTGCAATTCTTATTTGAATAATTTGCAATTTTTTTCAAAAATTTTAGTCACGTTGTGCGTAAACCAATTGTTCTAACTTCCCAAGAAATTTCAAATCGTACGGTCCAATATTAAAAATGTTGTCGTCTTCTTAAAAGTGTCCGAATATTAGTGGGAGTCACTGTATGTAAATAAAATCAGTTTGATAATGTAATAACTTCACCATAATTTTTTAGGAGAACGATTCTTCGACCGATGGTTCCTTTTGCATTTTTTATTGTTGCGACGAATATAGTGCGATGCAATAAAAAAAATTGTTGACTGTTTGACCTTGAAATTCTAGGTCAAATCAAGGACATGACAAATTATGTCCGTGGATCTAAATAATATTTATGAAGAAATAAATGAAAAGTATAGCAACCTCTTAGTGTACAGTAAATTACAAATAATATAAGTAGCCTGCGGATCTTTATGCATTTATAGCAAAATTGAGTACATGAAATTAAAAATTGAAGCCGATAAGGAAGAAATAATATTCAATTTAGTTTCTATTTCTTGCAATCGATGCAGATAATTTTTATTTTGCATGAAGATCCGCAGTCTAAATATAAGTAATATGAAATTCGTTTCGGATCATTTAAAGTGTGTTTTGATTGACCACTATATTGACACAAAATGTTACGGGAACTAGTTGCAATGGATAATATATAGATATGGATATTCATCACGTTTCGATTTAAACATAAGAAATACAATTGCGGCGACACAAAAATAATTAAAAAAAATACTAAAAGTTATAAACATATTTCTTCAGACTTCGTATTGCAATCGTTTGTTTTACAATGAACAATTACTTTTAGGAACTAGAATGGAAATGGAAACTTTTGAAAAATGTGTCATTAATCGACCATAAAACCTTTTGTAGCTTCTATAATCACTTTTTAACGTGTACATCGTTTCCAGGCTTTAGGAATTTGTGTTCGATAATATCTGAAAGAAGGGAACACGGTATGGCCGCAGCAGGCAAGATCTAACGTTTCGATCACGGTGGCTCGTGGATCGGAGTACTAATTAAGACGTTGAATCCCCAATTGTCTCCGAAACCAAATATCTCTGTCGATCTTACTCTCCGGGAGACGATGATTAAATTCGTCTCCGAAAAGACAATGGAACCTTTGTCTTCTATGGCGCCACTTCCTTTGGCCAAATGTATTTGATGAATTCCTGCTGTGCCATTTAAATATTCCTTTTTAATGATTTTTCTTCCCAAACCGAAGGAAACGCTTCAAATTGATTGAATTAATAGCAGACACCATACATATATTTTAATCCAGAATTATTATTATTAAATCTTAAATATTATCAAAATCCAGAATGGAAAAGTGTATACCGACATTAATATTCAGACATCCATTACATTAACGCTAATTAGATTAGACAAACAAATTTTCTGTTATTGTGATTTATCGCTATTGCGATTTATACTGTAATTTAAATTTAATGTAGCTCATGAGATGTCTTAAATAAACTATATTTTGATTTGAATTATTATTATTAGACTGCGGATCTTTCTGCATTTACGGCTTCTGAAAGTTTTCAAAAATTGCTAGAATATAAAATTTCACAGAATTTAGTACGATTTCTATTTATTTCAAATCTATAAAAGCTACTACCACTGAAAATAAGATTCTTTTATTTGATTCCATTCTCTCAAAATATGTATACAAAAATAAAAAATTGCATAAACATCCGCAGTCTAATTATTATAAATATATATATATATATATATACTTACATACATATATTATAATCTAAAAACTAAAATTTCTACATGACTTATACCGTTTTTTGCAAGCATGTTGTGTCTGAGATTTCTTTATATGCAGTACTTTTTTAGAAGTGAAGGTGACCTTTAACGGTCATCTTAAGGTCACGCAAGGCCAGAAATGGAAGAAACATTTTGTTAACATTAGATTTTACTATGCAATTATCATATAACTAAATGTTAAACGCATCTTTCGTTGTATTCAATTTAAAATTAGATTAAGCATATTTCTTTATATCCATTAAATTATTTATCCGTTTCAATTGATTCAAACAATTTTTAATACAAGTAATATGAAATTCGTTTCGGATCATTTGAAGTGTGTTTTAATGTTGAGCCACTACATAGACGCAAAATGATACTGAAAGCAGTTGCAATGGATAATAAATGGATATCCATTACATTCCATTACAAGAAATGTAATTATGGCGTCAGAAAAATAATTTTCAAAATATTATCCTTTTGTGATGGGTAGAATAGGATGCAATAGAAAAAAAATTGTTGACCTTTTGACCTTGAAATTAATTTTGCGGCAGCTTTCTCGCATCAATTTCTACGAGAGTTATTATGATCTAATAATTTTTGAGGTAAATTTGAAGAAAGATGGAAAACATGAGGTTCGACGTTGAAATGTAGGACGTCGAGATGGACGAAGAGGAAGGATTCTCGAGTTACTAATTAAGACACCGGCGGATCGGCCATTGTCCAGCCAACAAAAAGCGTGCACACACTTCTCTGCCGGTTCTATAGCGTCCGAGTGTTTGCGATTAAATCAGCACGTCCGATCGAACGAATTAAGTCTTCAGCGTGGGTGGACTCAACCGGAGAGGAATATAAAAGGGTCTGAAAGATCATCCGACTCTCTCTCTCTTACACGAGCAAAACCGCTCAGCGTAAATAAACTCGAACGAGTCGGAAATTTGCATGTTTAATTCCTTCGTGGAACTAATCTAAACGCATCGCAGCGAGTTTACTCGTTACGTTTTAATTAGCGGCCGTTTTTGTCAGTGGACCACACAGTCTAGGGGAATTTCGTGTTCTTCGATAAACCTTTGATCTCAGATTTTTTAGCAACATTTCCAGTATAGATATTCGTTACGGAAAATGCTTAGCATAGAAATCCCTTTTATGCATCAATTTTTATTAATTACAGGTTCTGCACTCCAAATTCACCCTTTCGTAAATCAATTTCAACCTTTTACAAATCAATTTCTTGTAAGTAATTAATTACAGATAAGTAATATAACTACTATACACATAAATAATTAATTACTTATTTATTTCTATTAAATTATATATTTAGAGGACTCGATACGCTTCAGTAAATACATATATACTTTCATTTTTCAAATTTAATAATCAGAAAATGGCTATACATATCTACACACAGTTTTCATACATTACAAAGTTAATGAATTTGTAATTACTAGACTGCGGATCTTTATGCATTTATAGCAAAATTGAAAAGATGAAATTCAAAATTGTTGAAAAATTTTGAAAATTGAAGATAGTAATTTATGACTTTTCCTCTACTAAAATCATTAAGGGAAGAAATAACATTCAAGTTAGTTCCTATTTCTTGCAATGGATGCAGACAATTTTTATTCTGCATAAAGATATGCAGTCTAGTCTAGTTATTACTTTTAAATAAGTATTTGATGTACATCTTTGCTACAACGAAAATTTTTAATTTCTCAACAATTAATTTACATTTGATTTGATTTTTTTTACAAAAACATACTTAAAAATACTTTATTTGTAAAAGATTGAATTTGATTTGTAAAAGGGTGAAATTGAATTACAAAAAAGTGAAATCGATTAGCATAAGGTTGAATTTGACTTGCAAAAGGGTGAATTTGGAGTGTAAACCTACATATGTATACATATGTATACCCACATATGTATACAGTAACTAAATTATTTCGTAATTATTAGACAGATTTTATGCATTTATGACAAAAACGAGTAGGTGTAATTTAAAACAGTAATAAGATTAGAAGAATTTAAAAATATTCTTATATCATTTTCAACCTATTAGACATATTAAAAATGAAAATAAATTTCTATTTCACTCCAGTTTGTTGCAATTTAGATAGAAAATTTTTATTTTGCATAAAGATCCGCTGTCTACTAATTATTATTTTCTAATAACTAACTGTTATTTCCTATTCCTCTCTCTCTACTCTCTCTCTCTACTCTCTCTCTCTATCATATTATTATTATATTATTTCCTAATAACTAAATTATTTTTGCGACTATTGAAAGTAAGAAAACATGACTAAATAGGGTGTACATGGCTTTAAAAATTATTTGAAGATACATTATTTTTAACTAATTGTTCGAAAACTGTGTTGTGCATGTTTATGTGTATTTTGTATATTAAATTTCTGGAACAGAGAAATTAAATTATTTACTCGTTTAAATATTGTAGGCAAACCAATAAATATCGTAAGTAATACGCATTGGTAATTTTTAGAATAAATAGACTATATGCATTTATGATAAAATTGATGCAGATAATTTTCTTTTTTGTGTAAAAATCCACAGTCTCTTAATACCATACAACAATCATTTAGACTATGTGGCACTTCTACTGTGCAAAACTGAAGAAAAATTAGATTAACACTAGAATTAAACGTAATTGATATATATTTACATATTGTATGTTAATCTATAATAATGACAAGATTGAATTTATTATAATGACAATTGAATAAAGAAGTTTATTACAAGAATTCTCAAAAGATTTTTTCACAAAGAGCGTTTAATTTATTTTTTGTAATAGAAAATATGGCCTATTCATATACTATGACTTTCATGTGATCTTGAGTACGATAAATTCACAAAAGTCGGGCAATCGATATAAATAGTGAAGTATTCGCTATTATTATTTTTGTGAATTTTTTCTACTCAAGGTCATAGTATTATAGGTCGTTGAATTCATTTTGATCTCAGCTATAATAATAAATTTCGTACATCTTGATATTTCGTAAAAAATGACCACGAGACAATTTTTTGTCAACTACAATATTTGCCCCTTTGAAATAGACACTTTCGACATTTCTTTCCATCACGAAAAATAAGCGAGATATTTAGATGCTCAAGATGCTCAACTTAGATGGGACACCCTATATATCGACTACAACAAAATAGAATTTTATTTCGGTTTAAATCAAATTAATAACATGTATATTTATGTTCAAAATGTCTGTTCAGAATCTTCATCACGAGTCTGACTCGATATTTTAGGGCAAGGGGTTAATAATTCTAATAAAATATAATATTATATATTTTGGTAAACAAAATATAATATTGCCATTGTTAAATTCTTTTAATCCTTCTGCATCGCGTTTGCCATTAATACATGAAATCCGCAGTCCACGGTCATCATAGTGATAACTACGCTGCAGATCTTTATGCAAAATAAAAATGTTGTACATCAATTTTGAGAAACAGGTGCCAAATAAAAATTTCTTTTTTCCTATAACAATCCCAAATAGTTGAAAATAATGCATTGACGTTCTTAAATTCTGTAAACTTTTATACTATATTCAACTGTAGCTACCCATTTTTGATATTTAAATGTCAAATCTGCGGATCTACATTTCTACATATATGCAAAATAAAAATGTTGATCGTCAATTTTGAGAAACAGGTGCCAAATAAAAATTACTTTTTGCCTTTAACAATTCTAATTAGTTGGAAATAATGCATGCTCTTTCAATGATTTTCTTAAATCCTTTAAGAACGGATCTGCAGATCTTTATGTAAAATAAAAATGTCTTTTTTCCTTTAATAATTCTAAATAGTAGAAAATTTGATATTCTTCAATTCTTTTATGACTATAATGTTCTTTTGTGACCTAATGACAATAACCAATATTTTCAACGATATTCAATAATGCTATACTTTATAGTTTCAATACATATTTTTATACTTCAAATGTAAATCCATCTGTGATCATCCCAGAACATAAAAGTCTACAATAATTTTGTTATTCGTCAACAGAAGCATTAAAAGAAATTGAAAATAGGTCCTTGGGTACCCGGTTATTGGCATAAGGGTTAAATGGCACCTACCCATTTTTGTCATAAATGCATAAAACCCACAGTGATCATTAAACTGCGGATCTTACGCATTTATGACAAAAATGGGTGGACGTAATTAAAAACAGTAAAAGCATTAAGACAATTTAAAAACGTCCATGTTATTTTCAATTTATTAATACTAACCGTATCGGGTACAAAAACCGTGTCGTTTATATATTATTTTACAAAAATTACGAAGCTGGATTTATTTAGATTTTTTACAATTTTTATAATAATACGTACTCGAATAAAGAAATTTATTAAATAATTTCTAATGGAAGCATCTTTATAATTTCAATAATTAAAAAATAAACAATGAGAAAGCGGTCATTTGACCGGTCGTGGTAAGTGTTAATGTTAGTGTTAAAATCGTTGAAAATATGAAGAAAGTTTTATGGTTTCTGTGTCTGGCAATTGATGAAGAAAATGTTTATTTTGCATAAAGATCCGCTGTCTAGTGATCGTAGCGATATCTTAGTTACCATGAATCGACGAAAGGGTGATCTAATCGGGAGTTTTGGGGAAGTGTGAGAAAAGTGTGTGTTGGAAAGACGAAAATCGACGCCTATGAGCAGTCTTCGTATGTCCGTCTATAGTCTACTCAACTCTACTCCGTCTCCAGCGACCGCTTCGGCCGATCTTTGTCTTGTAAACGAAGCCAGAACTGATTCGTATCCGGACGTTGATAAATTCCCCCGCAGAGTTTAGCAGTTCTTCGCGGAGGCTCGGCCTGAGGCTCTCCGCTTATCCTTCCTTCCCATTCAGTACGGAAGGACGAATGGTCCTGACACCGAGAGCATCCTCCTCCAACGAGTCCAGTGGGAGAGGGAACGAGAGAAAGAAGACTTCGTGGGAAACCGCTCGGACAATCCCTCGAACAATCTTCATTCACAGACTCTTCTTCGTTCTTGTTAGGAATGTACATTAAAAAAAAGGGCACGTTATCTAAAACATGAAACGACCAACGCGACCACCATATCTCAATGACCGCGACAAGCAATTTAAACTAGGGATCGAACATCAGACCTGGGTAAAAATATTTAAAATTATTTAAATAAAACAAAATGTTTAACATACCACGTTTTTAAGACGGACTAAAAAGTATAAAATAATTTTTCCTAGATCCATACAGATTCCTAACTCCATGCAGATAGTCCTGAAAATTTGTGATTGTAAATTTTTAATAGCTATGAAAATACTTGGAAGATTTAAAACGAAACACGTGAGGCGCATGCAATAAATAATTGATGCCTGAATAGTTCACCTAAGTCACTAACAATTTTATTGCACTGCAAATGATATGAACTGTTGTGTGAGTTTTCTCAACGGCAGCTACTCTGTACACTCCTTGCTATTATCTTGCGCCCCACGTTTTTCGTTTTAAATCTTACAAATATTTTTCATAGCTATTAAAAATACACAATCACAAATTTTCAGGACTGTGTGAGTTAGGAATCTGTATGGGGCTAGCAAAAATTATTTTATACTTTTTAGTCCGTCTTAAAAACGTGGTATATTAAAAATTATTTTTTATTTAAATAATTATTTTCTGCTTTTTAGACGAGCAGACAGACAAGAAAGCGAGTTAATATTGCATTGTCATCCAGTTCTGAGCTATGTTTCAAGTTTCAAGTCTCTAGCTCATCGGGAAGTTAGTTTAAAATCAATTGCAGAATTTGTACCGAACAGACAGACAAGAAAGCGAGTTAATAAAAACGTGGTAAAAAGTATTGGAAATGGTTAACCCTTAACACTCGAGTGGAGACTCATTATTCAAAATATTGTTTAGATTATTATTGGTATCTAATCAATAGACTCCGGATTTTATGTATTCATAACAAAAATGAGCGAGTGCAATTTAAAACAGTGAAAATATTGAAAGACTTTAAGAGTATGAACATATTATTCTCACCACATTAAAATTATTAATGCAGAATATCAATTTATATTTAGCTTCTGCATTTTGCAATTGATGCACAAACTTTTTATTTTGTACAAACATCCGGAGTCCACTAATCAATTACTAAACATTTATGTATTGTATGAGGTATTATATCAATTTCATATCCGTAAATGAAAAAAGTTATATAGAATAGAATTATTCTAGCTAGAGGAAGAAATGTTTAATTTTCGAGTTAAAAAAGCTCCGAATGCAAAGATGCTATATCGTAAACGTGGTTTACGGCATCAATAAATAAATAGAATGAAAAATTCGCAAAATATAATTTATTATTTCTATATTATTATGAAAGTAACAAACTTTAGAACACACTGTTTATTATTGTAATTATTATTTTTTGATCAGTGATTAATGATCACTATATCCAATTCATTAACCTGTATTATGTTACCGTAATTTCTTTTAAAAATATTTTCTCTGTTTAGATTCTAGGTTTTATTCACTCCCTATGAGAAAACAATAGGCATTAACGCAAGCATCCTGTAATCGTAAATAAATCGGATAGTTTTTTAAGCAATCAATCTTGAATTATATTTAATATTGTGTACCATTTGTACAAAAAGATATACTGAAACAATTAAGCAACTAATTGTCTTAATATCCTCTTAATTCATAGATATAATTAAACATTTCATTCTTGAAATTAAGCTGAAGTTTTGTTTATTGACATATTAACTTGTGTATTTAGGCTAATATATTTTCGTTTGTTGTGCGCACATTTTTGTAGGAAAAACATGAAAAATACATTTGTTATTGACATCTCGAAAGGTCATTCTAATTAGTTGCAGTATTATATTCAAGTGGATGCACCGTGCAACATGGCCGTTGCATCCATGCAACCAATTAGAATGACCTTTAGAGATGTTAATAACAAATTTATTTTTCATGTTATTCCGACAAAAATGTGCGTACAACAAAAGAAAATATATTGGCCTCAATAGACAAGTTATAATATGTCAATAATCAAAACTTCAGCTTAATGAATTAAAAGGACATTAAGAAAATTAGTTTCTCAATTGTTTGTTGAATAACATGAAAAATACATTTGTTATTGACATCCCGAAAGGTCATTCTAATGGGTTGCAGTATTGTATTCATGTGAAAGCACCGTGCACTATACATGGCCGTTGCATCTATGCAACTGTGTTGCGCGGGTCGTAATGGTTCAGGGGCAGAGAATTCACTCTAGTATTGTAGATATTATAAAATATTTGTAAATAAAGGTCATATAATCACGACCAGACACCGGATTTTATGCATTTATGACAAAACCGACTAGATGCAATTTAAAACAGTTAAAAAATTCAAAGACTTTAAGACTATTAACATATTATTTTCGCTACATTAAAATTATTAGTGAAAAATATACATTTATATTTAGCTTCTGTGTCTTGCAATTGATGCACAAATTTTTTATTTTGCATAAAGATCCGGAGTCTGATCATGACACATCAAACACTATTCTAATTCTTGATGATATACATTATTACAAACATTGTACTAACCAATAGTAATTTATATGTAAGTAAAGAACATAGTAAGACTATATACATCATTTTACATTGTTCATAACTTATATTATTTCTGGTGACATAGTTGAATCATGCAACTAACAAATTTAATATTCAAAAGTAGACAAACTAATCCTTTTTGCTAATCATTATTATTAATCTAGTATACAGCATACTTTTGTTATTAGCACTAAACATTAATGAACCGATAGTCATATTTGATAGTTTCATTATCATAAAATCGTATAATGAAATTTACCAGCAACAAAATGTCGAACATTATATAATAATAATGTATAATGTTAGACATTTCGTTGCTGGTAAATTTCATAATGTATAATTATTATAATAATGTATAATTTTAGTAGAATTTTAGTACAATTTTGTAGCTGGTAAATTTCATTATATGATGCTATAATAATAAAATTATCAAATATCAACTAATACTCCTTTTACTAATATAGTCTAGCATATTTTTGTGTTTAGCACTAAACATTAATAAACAGATAGTCATGTTTGATAGTTTTATTATTATAAAATCGTGTAATGAAATATACCAGCAACAAAATGTCGAACATTACACGTTATAATAATGTATAATGTTAGACATTTTGTTGCTGGTGAATTTCATAATGTATAATGTTAAACATTTTGTTGCTGGTAAATTTGATAATGTATAATTATTATAATAGTGTATAATGTTAGACTTTTTTTGCTGGTAAACTTCATTATATGATTTTATAATAATAAAACTATCAAATATCAACTAATCCTACTTTTACTAATCTAGTGTAGCATACTTTTGTTTTTAGCACTAAACATTAATAAAGAGATAGTTATTTGATAGTTTTATTATTATAAAATCGTACAATGAAATTACCAGCAACAAAATGTCTAACATTATGCATTATTAGTAGTATTATTACTATACATATAATATTACTCATATTCGTCATTTGTGTCTTGCAGTAAATAAATTAAAGTTTCTGTGGATCAAAATGAATGAAAATAATCGATGAACATTAACGAAAGGCAAAACTATAATTTATTAAAAAATATAAGAAAGAATAGAAAGGTGAATACGGTTAGATGCGTGTTTAAAAAATGTCAGTTCTAATCAGAAGCTAATTCTTAAAAATTGCTCGCGTGTTTCATTCGCAGGCTACATCAACACAAAACCGGCTAAGAACTTAATTTCCGGAAAATACCAACATCCTCGGCATTGTTAGTGCAGAAGACGCAATCAACCCTTGCTTTTCAGACTTCTCATCTTTTCTTATGAAAACTGTTCAACCGAGAAATCTCGCGAAATAAGGAAGAAGCTCTAATTTTTCGTGGGGGTGTGGCGATACGTCATCATGGCTGCTTATTGAAGCTCCCGACGAAGAATGAAGAAATAAAAAGAGGTTTCGAATATCTTCTAAAATCGTGAGCATCCGATAGATTGAGGTGCCGGAAGAAGGGTGTGGCAACCATACTCCCTTTCGTGATAAATAGTCAGCCAGGAGCCGCTTTTTCCCTTTTTCATTCATTGCTTTTTTTCAAGCCTCCTTCTTCCTCCATTCTAGCTAGGGGACTTAATGTCCATAATCCTTTTTTTTATTTAGTTTATTCCCCTGCTCCCCCCTGAGTGTTGATGAACAGCTGAAAATTGAGAATCTTAACCATCATTCGGAGATTATAAAAATTTAAGGCATCCTTCACTTCTGACACTGAATTAATCGATGAATTACTAATTTTCTGTTGTGATTTATAGTTACTGTGATTTATACTGTAATTTAAATTTAATGTAACTCATAATGTCTAAAATAAACTATATTTCGATTTGAATTATTATTATTAGACTGCGGATCTTTATGCATTTACGGCTTTCGAAAGTTTTCAAAAAATGCTAGAACATAAAATTTCACAGAATTTAATACGATTTCTATTTATTTCAAATCTATAAAGACTGCTAGCACTGAAAAGAATATTTTATTTGTTTCCACTTTCTTAAAATATGCATAAAATATGCATATGTATATATATATTATAATCTCTAAAAAATAAAATTTCTATATCACTTATACTGTTGTTTGCAAGCAATGTAATTGTGTCCGAGATTTTTTATCTACACTACTTTTTTAGAAATGAAAGTGACCTTAAATTTTTCAAATGCAATTCATTCGCATACAACACAATGATCTTCAAGGTCACACAAAGCCAGAAATGGAAAAAACATTTTGTTAATATTAGATTTCACTATGCAATTATCATATAACTAAATGTTAAATGCATCTTTCGTTGTGTTCAATTTAAAATTAGATCAAGCATATTTGTTAATACCCATTAAATTATTTATCCATTTCAATTGATTCAAACAATTTTGTCAAAACAAGTAGTACTTTCAAAAGATAGGTAATCATCAAAATATTGTAAACTTCTCAATTAGAATTAAGTACTAAATCTTAATAGGCATGTATGCCCCACATTTTCAAGTATAAGTTTATGTCAGTAGCAATTAATCAGAATATTAACTCTGATTAATAAGCTTTAGAAAAGCTCAATAAGCTTTTTTACAGAATAAGCTACTATAAACTTCGCAAATTTTTTATTCTAACAAATATTTTATAAATTTTTAATCTTTAGTAAATAAATTACTACAGTCTAGTAACTACCAATGAAAAATATTACAATAATCTAACATGCTTTTTTACCTTATTCTGAATAATCTTTTTAGCTAATTCATCGTT
>CM052243.1:1421356-1573378 GCA_028455795.1 Lasioglossum marginatum
CTGAAAATTTTCTTCGCGTAATATCAAGTTAGAAATTCAACCTTATCACCTTAAAATATGGTGGTATATGGATGAAGCAATTAATTGTCCAAATTCAAAATGTAATTTCTGCGCTACTATATTTGGTGTACTAAATTTGGTTTACCAATGAAGTCACTTTACTGATTATCTGAACCACCTCGGTCTGAATTAGTTCGGATAATCGAGGTACCACTGTATTTGCATTAGAACTACCGTGGCGACAAAATGATTCATTTTAAATTTTACAATTGTTAATAGACTACGGAATTCATGCATTTATTAACGCTAAACCTACCGAGCACTAAGATCGATTAAAACGTTTTAGCTTACAAAAATGACAAGGCTCTATTTATTTAGAGGTTGTGCAATTTTTATTGCAACGTGTGCTTGCACAAAGAAATTCATCGAATCAATTTCTATGTAAGAAACCTCATAACTTCAATAATTGGAAGATGAAAAATATAAAACCGGTCATTTGATCGGCAGTGGTAGGTTTAGTGTTAATATATCGGGATGAAATTTGCACTAGAATTCATTGAAAAGTTATTCCTATCTATTGATAATTATCGTATAAAACTTGTAATAATTTGCTAATTAATGGTTTATTTGTTACTTATTTAGTATTTTTTCCAGATAATTCAAATCACCGATGTGTTTGTTTATGAATTTCTTCGTATTTCTTAACATTTGTTCTTCATATTATGAATATGTTCAATAAAAGATCCTCGATCATAATTATACTGTGTGTAAGCCGCGCCATAAATATCTTGCGCCTACGGTTACAAAAATGATAGGAGTGTAAAGGACAATTTGAAATTGGCAGTTTCTCGGTGATGAAAGAAGGGCAGAACATTCGTAGAAACAAAAAGGTTATCCGGGAATAGTCTGAAAATTCATAGCGCCAAATGAATACTCCAATAACGGTACCATAGAACCTATCATTCGAACGGAAATGAACAGGAAACTACTCTGTCATTTCAGTAAAATCTGGCTCGTAGGTCGGTCGCCGTTGGATCTCGATGTCTATTCTTTCCTGACCCATTCTAGTGGTTTCGCAATCGCCGAAATATAGCTTTCGATTTCAAGGATGTCCTCCGGGAAGCGGAAACTATAATGTTCCGTAATTCGAGGAAGAGGATATCGCGTAGTTCGCGATGAAAATAATTATTTCTGCGGTGAGCAACGTCTGTGCCCTTCATTATGTAAATCATTTGAACCCTGCAATATAGGCGATATTTTTCATTGTATTTTTTACAATGAAGTGTTATTTATTAATTTTGATATTGAATAAGTTTTTGAAATTTTGTTCATTATTTTTGATATTCAATAAATTTTTAAAATTTTGTTTATTAATTTTGATATTGAATACATTTTTAAAATAAGGGTAGCGTCTCTTTGGGTGATATTGACGAAATGACAGTCGCGCATGACTGTGTGTGAGTGCACACACCGCTAGACCACGTATAGTATGCGAGGATTGCAAGGGTCCGGGATTTCACTTCTGATACGGCAATAATGCAAAGACGGGATTTCTTAGTAGTCAAAATCGCTAGATGAAAGATCAATCTACGGTGCTATTTGGCTCAAATGTCCTATTTTTACGTTTACGCGGTGTAATTGTCATTATTCGGCTGCATACCGACAGCCACGATAGGCGGCAGCACTGTCGCCTGTCACATTGCTTGTCGCGGCTCCGCGGCATGCAGCCGAATAATGACAATTACGCCGCGTAAACGAAGAAATATGACTTTTGAGGGCGATAGCACCCTAGATCGATCTTTTATCTAGCGTTATTGACTACTGAAAAACCCCATTTTTGTATTATCGAAAAATGAGAACGCGAACCCCGCATCCTTGCAATCCTGGAAACGAGTCTACCGTCTTAATTTAAAGAAAAAACCTCGCTCTATCTCATTTCTATCGAAAGTTCTTTGACTGTGACAGAAAATTCATCGGTTTAGCCCACAGTGGTGCCGAGGCGGCCAAAAATCGATTTTATAAATCTTCGATTTAAAAAAAAAAAGATTATTTTTGTATTACCAAATAATGAATGTATAATGTGCCAAAGTCCGATTTTTTCAGCGCCATAGTTATTTAATTATGGCGTCTATAATTGAATACTTACAGATCTGCTAGAAATTTCTGCAGAAATTTATAGGGGTTATTACACATGCCTTAAACTATTAACTGGAACAAAAAATTTTTCATTACGGTTTAACATTAACTAATATGGATTAATCAGAAGCCTCTTTGCATTGCGCTCATTGTTTATTTATAGAAGCAAATCTTAAGAGTGTTAAGCAGCTTCGGTTTGCCACTAATTGTATTGGTAAGGTGTTATATTGAACTAACTTTGTGTAAAAAATCTCGGCCCACTTCGAACCACTTTAGCCGCAATTTAAGTTTAAATATCAACTTTTAGAATTTCCAAGAATCAATCGCGCGGAAATTACGGTTATTTGAGGTTTAGGGTGAAAATTTTCAAGGATATATTAGTTAGTACAGTTAGTTATAATCAATTGTTTAAATTAATTTTTTTTAAATAAATTGTTTAAATAAAAAAACGTTAATAATAATTTTTTATGCTATATAAACAAAGTTTTCGTTCGTTAGATCTCTGTTTTTGCCAAAAGATGGAAAAAAATCCGTAAAGATGAAACTAACTAACAAATTTGTTACCGTTTTATCGTGCATTGAATGAAAAGTGTACCGCCAGCATTAGAATAATCTTAAATAAAAAGAAAATTGTGAAATTCATAATTAAAAGAATATTTATTCTTTCTTTTTTTCTTTTACTTAATTGTTATTACAATTTTTTATGTTAAATAAACAAAGTTTACATTCAATTTGCGACCACTGTCGCAAAAATACAATAGGCATTTTTCGGACAATGATTTAGTGACCTCTATAAAAATAATTTATGTATATAAATGTGTATAAATGTTATATAAAAAAATTGTTATTAAAAATTTTATATATATAAAGGATTAATAAATCATATGCATTTCACATTTTTCTTTATTATTTAAAAATATTCCTTAAAAATGTTTACCCTAAACCTCAAATAACCTTAATTTCCGCGCGATTCATTCTTGGAAATTCTAAACGTTGATATTTTTTTAAACTTAAATTGCGGCTAAAGTGGTTCGAAGTAGGCCGAGATATTTTACACAAAGTTAGTTCAATATTATATCTTGCCAAAACGATTAGTGCCAGGCCGAGGCTGCTTAACACTTTTAAGATTTGCTTCCATGAATAAAAAATGAGCCGAAAACAATTTCCAACTTCCAATTAGGCCATAGTTTCGGTTTCCCCGGATTTTTTATCCCTTTTTGGCCATTTGGCACCACTGTGCGGCGCGTCTGTGCGGCGCAATTTTCGTTTCCTACGACCGAGAGCAGCCGCAAAGAAGAACGTGCAAAGAGTTGAACGCGGTCAGCAATAGATAACCGTTTCATTGTCTCGGATCGAGGTTCTCGCGGTGTTGTGAGGCAAGCAAATGGACCGGCGAACAGGGCAGAGGAAAAAAAATTCCTCGAGGGTGGATCGGGCATGAATTCTTGAATGCCGTCGCCCGATGCACCTGTAGCCTGCACGGTTAGGTTCTGCATTTTTCGCCTCTCCTCTGGGCTTCTTTTCTTTCTCTTCTCCGGCATCAGGTTGCTCGGCCGTGTTCCGTTCGCTCCAACGCGGACGCACGGCTCGCCTCGTGTCTCGAAATCATTCCACGAGTCTACTACTCGTGTTCAAGAGCGCGACCGAGCGAGCATTCCTCCTTGAGAAGACGACGCGTGCCTGGCGTGTGCTTCTTTCCCCCCACCTGCACACCTTCGAAATTCGGTTTCTCTCTTACCTTTCCATTCCGCCGGAGTCGAAATCGTACCCTCTATCGTCGACGCTGAACTCGGCTCAAATCGAATTTGCATCTTTGATGCAGTCAATGTGCATCGGCTGGTCCCGGCAACCACCGCGGCGAAATTTAAACAGGAAATTGGATTGCTGTTTGATAGGCCGAAAGCAGGAGGAAGTGGCTCAACAAATGATGGTAACACAGCTAGTTTTCTCAAAAACTATAAAATAATCTCGGAAATAACAGGCATCAATAGGGAACTCCTTCAACGATTCTTTTATATGTTACCTGCTCTTTCTTCAGGTCACAATATTAGCTTAAATTTCGAGAAATTTGTTCGCGAAACAAAAGATTTACATTTAAAATTATATCCTTGGTTTTACATGTCCGTCACAGTTCACAAATTATTATTTCATAGTTTAGAAATATATAAATCATGCCCATTGCATGATTGGCATTATGTTTGAAGAGGCTCAAGAAGCTCGCAACAAAGATATAAGAAGATTTCGGGCCATCAAATACTAATTACGATTCAATGGCAATGCTGTTAATTACTTCTGATCCTATCATAAATTACTATAGGGTGATACCACAAAAAGACAGAAATTTGCTACCAAAAGGTCTACTATGACCGGAACTTCCGTTCCTGATGTACCACAAGTAACTTAGTTGACAGCGACAGTGATATTAGCGAAGAATTATTGTTATATTCTTATATTTAGATATTATTGTTATACTTATTTAATATTACTATTACATTTTTATTTCTTATTTAATATTACTATTACATTTTTTTATTTCTTTTTACATAAACGTCTTCTCTAAAAGACTTTTCTGACCGATATGATGGGACACAGCGCGCTGCGTTGAACCTTCCTCTATCTAATGAACCTTTGTGCAGTTCAAATAAGGACAAACAACGACATCCTGTAAACTCATGTTTCGACCCAAAATCTAGTTAGAATGTAGTTCCTTTCTAGTTATGTCACGTGAGTATCCTCCACCTTTAGGGGGGAATGGTACTCACGTGACATAACTAGAAAGGAACTAGAATCTAACTAGATTCTGGGTCGAAACATGGATTTGTGGGGATCGGCCTCTTGTCCGTATTTGAGCAGATTTTGGGCTGGGTGAGGGCTCATTATAAAGAGGAAGGTTAAATACAGCCCGCTCTGGTCATAATTTAACGAGATTATGTTTATATCTAATAATATGAGTGTCCAAAGTAACGAAAAAATCAAGAAAAAATCCGCAGATTCCAATATATTTTTCGGTCTCTAAAAGACTTCTCGTTAAATCATGATCAGAGCGAGCTGTATTTAACCTTCCTCTTTAGAATGAGCACTCACGCAGCCCAAAATCTGTTGAAATAAGGACAAAAAGCCGATCCCCGCAAAGCCATGTTTCAACCCAAAATCTAGTTAGATGCGAGTTCCTTCCTAGTTATGTCACGTGAGTACCCTTCCACCTTAAGGGGTTAGGACACAGTAGTAAGTGGGAAAAACATAAGATTTTTAAACAACAGTCCAAAAAATGAAAGATCAATTAATATAAGATTTTGTATTGCAGTTTACTATATTATGAACTATAAAAAATGCTTGTAATATTTAAAAAATAATTTGTTCTTATGCCTTCCGTCGTCTTTGCTCGGAATATCTTTTCTTCCAGATGGTCAACTGGTGTAGAGGATTCCTACAAATCGAATTAACTATATCGAAAATCCCAAAAATGTCATGAACTGTGATTATCTCTAGGCATTGACGATCCCACATTTCAATTTTTGTGAAAATTAACAAAATGGCAGATATTTTAATTTTAATGACTGAATTTCGGTAGAAAATTTCTTAATTTTTTATTTATATTTAACAAAATAATGGGTAAATGAAAAAAAATCGATCGTCAATGCCTAATAGATATTATAATGAAGATAACTGTAAAATTTTAATGTAATTGGTAAGGTAGAACTCGAGATATCTTGTACACCGTTTTGAAAAACGCAACTCTGAGAAAAACGCGTTTAAAGTTTACCAATTCACTTTCGAAACGTTACTTCGAGAAATAATTTGTATGGAAGCCTGAAATCCATGTAAAACCTTTTGCATTCTGTTCTCAAGACTTGAAACTGCTATTTAAGACAAAAGAAATATTTTCGATTATTTCTAAATATTACTGTGTCTGTAACCCCTTAACAAAGCCGCGAAGAACATTTTCGCAAAGGAAAAATTTACTCCAAATGACCTCAGGAACAACCTCACCCAAGGAAGAACACCATTTTTAGGACATCCTGCATATTACTCCTTTAGACATTATATGTATATGTATTATGAGACATTATATTGTATAGTATAAGATACTCTACTACACATTGTTATATTAAATCAGAATTGCAGTGTTAAGTAGTTTGTAAAAATTTTAACGAGATTTAGACGCAGTCATCGCAGTTAACGAGATTGAAAGGAATATTACAGCTTCGTCTTAGTGTTATTGTCATACGAAACGCAATATTATTGGAATGAAGTTAATATTAATTTAACGAAAATAATTGCAATATAATTTTAGCGTGGCTTGCATACGACAAACATAGCATCCTATGATATCATTGTGTTTCGTAGAATTTTCACTTGAACTCTCATTATCCGATAATTACCTATTTGACCATTTTTGCTTTAAACGGCTCAAATAATCGTTTATTTTTGTGAATCATCTAATTAATTTAGTACATAAAAGATGTTATCTCACATACTCCAAATAACATCGTTTTTAATTCAATTTTATTCGATAATTTTTCAGTTTTCTTTTGGAGCTAGTTTATATTTGTAGTGGCAAGAATAGTGTCACTTTAGAGTTAAGCCAGATCGAATTTACTTGGAAAAATATTTTTCCGAAAGATTAAAGATGTCTGTACTATTTCGATAGAAATTTTATAATTTTGTAAAATCGCTATTGTGAGAATGCTGCATTTTTTGATTATGTGACTATTCTTGCTGGGGTGCGATGTCACGAAATGAATTTATTAGTGGTATTGTGAGAACAGACTTCTCAAAATACGAGTAATAATGCAGAAATCGTATGAAACTTGATCACGGCGACGTTATCAGGCATGTTTCGTGTCATTGGGATTCTCGCGGTAAATTTGAATGGAAAAAAAAATTGAAAGAGGAGCCCGAATAGCGGAGGTGGAGGAAAAAAGAAAACGAAAAGGGAGAAAGAAGCACGAGCACTGTCAGCTCGACTTCCCTCACGGCAGGTTGGCAGCGACTAAATGATTTACCAAACAATAAATCCTCAGCGAGATACGATCGGATGCAACGCGCGGTCCGAGCCTGGGAACGAGCGAACCGCTTACATCGTCTTACTTGTCCGCAAAAGCTTCTTCTACTTCGTCTTCGTTTTGGGGCCACGAATCTCCATTTCTTTCTGTTTCTTCCGAAACATTTTTAATTTTCGGAATCGTGATGGAGAATCGGTCGATTTTCCAGACTGCTCAGCGGCTACATCCCTTTGCTGAAGTAACAAAAATGAATTTTTGAAAAATTATTTACTCTATTAGTTTGAATTCTCTAATCTCTTCTGAAATACTCTCGTAATGTTTTATTTGGAAATTCGTAAAACTGCTACAATTAAATAATTGAAACTTTAAACTATTCTTGCAGTGAAACCTTGATCTAAGAAAAACCCTCGAGTCCGTGCTGTTTCTTAGATCCTGTGGTTCTACTACTTCTTTGTGACCAGACCTGGGCAAAAAATTTCGAGAAAAAATATTTAAAAAGAGAAATACTATTCTAAATAGTATACTTTAATGTGGTTCAAATAAAATACTACTTTAAATAGAGCAAAAAATTGTGGCAAATAAAATATTTTTATTTTGATAACCAGATACATAAAATAAAATATTTCATAATATGTATTTCAAATATTTCCTTACAATGAAAATAAGTTGAGCAATGATTTAATATTATAAGTTATAATTTAAGCAAACTCTTCCTCTGAGTCTTTGCTATCCCGATACGGTTTGGACCTCTCCCTATACATATGTTGATAATTATAATCAGACGACAATGTCGTAATAACATTACACGCAACAACAGAAAAGTATAAGTTACTATTTACTATTTGAACTACTATTTTACACAGTCCTACAAAATAAGCCTCACCATTTTCAATATTTTTCAAATAAAATACTATGTATTTTCAATCAATAATTCAATTTATAATCAATTCAAATAGTATTTCAAAAACTCTTTCTTATAAATAAAATAATTTGTTTGCATGATTATAGGTATGCTTTAAAAATAAAATAAACTATTTACTATTTTCTACTTCAAATACTATTTTGCCCAGCACTGTCTGTGACCTCGCCAACGCGTGTAAACGCGGACTGCATGGCTGTTGAATTAAAACAGTTTTAAATTTATTTTCTAACTAACTAAACAATGTTTGTTATACTAGGATATATTTCCGTGTGGATTTATCTAGTACACACTGTCTAAATTTTACACTATACCATACTAGATAAAACCAAGCTAGTTCGCATCTAAGCAAATTTTTGAAAAGTCAAAGTTATTTCAACTGAAATATATAATCTTTTATGTAAATTTTCAGTTTCGTTTGTCCGCAAAAAGGAGTTGTTTGTCGCAAAAACGTACAAATGGAAAAGTAGCTTCGTCAAGGACTTTTATAGGGATAGAATTTTATTCACAAAATGGTCCAGTAGTCTTTCAGTTTTTTAATTATTTACTCAAATTAAATTACTATGAAGTGGAAGTTACAAAAGAATTCGAAAGAATCCTGAAGCTATTCTAATTAACAATTATTTCCTAATATACGATTCCTTGTAATGATCAATATATGGAATCTGTATAACAAAATATACACAAATAAACAACTCCATTCTAGTTTTCTTTTATTTATTTATTTATTCATTATTGCTTTAAACCAATTGGTTATTTGTTAATTTGCAACCATATAACTTATCATTATACTGCATTATAATGCATTTATGCATTTATCAAGAAATTGGTTGGGTGAGATATAAAACAGAAAAAATTTTCAATGTAAAAAATCTATTAAGCGATGGAATAAATTTTTATTTTGCATAAAGATCCGCAAGCATATCATGCTTTGTGTTAACTTTAACTGTCATTGCCCGCATATTTACTCTACACACGCACAAGGCGAAATGCAAGTTTCACTTTTTAAAATACAATTTTCTGTATTATGAATTTACATAACGATCAAATAAGAGGCTCCGAAAAATAAGCACAATAACATAGCAGGCTCTGAATTGTTGATGAGTATCTGTCAGCAGAGAGAAAATTACAGTGGTTGCGTTACTGCGTCCCAACGGGAGCCACAAATTCTCTTTCCGTTTGCACGAGAATGAAAAAAGAGATCAGCAAATATTCTCGGATTCTGTAATTTTTCTGTATAATTCAATAATAATCATGGAAAAGATAAACGAGATTAATCTCTTCCCTTCGTTTAACACATTCCAATTTACTTCAACTATTCACAAAACATTACTTTAATTAATATGTATTTATATATTTAATTAATTGATTTATATTGTATATTTTTCTTTGTGAAATCAGATCTACATATAGTGACTCTCAAAACTGTTGCAATGATTAGAATTATTGATTAAAAATTTTAAAAATATCACATAAACGCTTTTGAAAAATACGAACTTTATTGAAAATAAAGGTGAATTCTTCTCGGTCGAAATTTAAATATATAATAAATTTTATGATTTCGGCGCAAGGTTCGATCATTTATAGAAAAACAGCAAATGTGCAATTAATTAAACATGCTTCTCGACGTTTCGATCCTTATGTGGATCATTCTCAAAGAGATATTTTTTGCGTCTGAAAAATAATATATGTATAATATACTTTGAACAAATATTGTAGACAAAAGAAATAAAAAAACACACATACTTGCTGTGATAATAGAGATAACATTTAAACGAATATTAAATAGTTTCAAAAAACCGGACTTTATTCCGAGGTGGCAGATGTGTAACTGAAACATGTGTTAGCAAAACCGCTAGAAAGAATATGTCCTATAGGACGGCCCATTCAATGATTGGTTGGTCGATATCGACCGATGGTGATTCGTAATCATACTGGACTGCAATTTTGAACGGCGTAACTGAGCAGCCTTTACAAAATTTTGTATTCATGGTGTTTGTACCACATTTTCATAAGTAATAAATTTCAATATTACATCTAGTGAAAGATAAGAAAGAAACCTTCGGTAGAATCTAAATTATATTGGAAATATCATCATAAATAAACATTACTGGTTCAGTAATGTCGCGTAATAGTCATGAATCTTAGGTGTTTCGTATCTAAGATTAACGCTTTGTTGTTTAATCATATGAATGGTTTCCAATAGTAGCCTACGTTGTAAGTTAGATTCCCTGTCAATAATCTTCACATTATCAAAATCAAAACTATGGTCAAATTCCAATGAATGCTTCGTTAAGGCAGTGTGTTGTATTGTTTATTGAAAATTAAAGTAATATTATTAAACTTTGAAAAATACATAAAATAATCATTCATCTTGGTCCTTAATAGTATGTATAATCTTTTTTATTTTAATAATGCATTTCAATACTTTTGCACCTCAATATGTAGATCATATTTTTAGTATTTAATGTAGCCGCCTTTGGCTTTTATGATAACATTTAATCGTTTCGGAACACTGTTCACCAAACTGTTAAAAAGTCCTTCAGGAATACCGTTCCATACACTTTGAATTCGTTCCCACAGTTCATGAACAGAATTAGGTGTAACTGAATACTTAGCCAACTGTTGTTTTATATAAAACCATACATGTTCAATAATATTAATATCTGGCGATTGAGGAGGCCAGTCTAATATTGTCAAACCATGATCGGTGATGCAATTCATTGTTTTTTTCGCTTTATGCTTTGGATCGTTGTCCTGTTGGGAAACGATTTCTTGCTCCGAAGCATCGAAAATTCTTAAACTTGGTAATAATGTTGTTTCCAAAATGTGACAATAAGAGAAGAGTTTCCGCATTCATCCTTCCATCGATTTAAAAAATTTTTCCAACATTATTGCCTTTGATGCAACCCCATATCATAATGTTGCCTCTGCCGAACATCACGGTTGGTAAAACATGACTGTCGGTTAATTGTGATTTGTGACGCTGGCATTTTCCATATCCACTTACGACCATCTGATCCAAATCTGTTAATTTTGGTCTCGTCAGACCATACAACCCTTTTCCAGTCATCAGTTGTCCAATTAATATATTTTTCAGCGAACTGTAATCTCAGTTTTCTATATCTCGCGTTGAGAAACGGGTGCTACGAAACCTTCCTGTTTTAAAGCTCTCTCACATTTACTCCTACAGAATTTTTAAGGCTTGTACGGCAGTATCTTCCCCAGTTCTTATCAATTGCACTAAACTTCGACGATCATGTTGATTTAATTTTGGAGGGCGACCAGCTAATGATTTTCTACAATCCGGGAGAACTTTTCCACGAATGCGACTTACACTGGAGTAGTGTATCCCAACTTTTTTAGCAACCTGTCGCACCGACAAACAGCTAAGTAAGGTGTAAAAAGTATTTTTGCAAATTGATTGGCAACTAAGGTTGGCAACTATATTCGCGATCTTTTGTTTCGTTTAATTGTATCATTATAACCTCATTCAGTGACCATTCCTTTTGAACTTTATATCATTGGAAAGTTCTGAATTTTACGATTAATTTGATATATAATACTCGTGTTTAAAAAATATATATAAATGACTTTGTTTGAGAAAATGTGGAGGTCGCTAAATTAGTTGCCACCTTAATATGTTACTAAAGAAACATATGTGATTTCAATCATCTAGAATACGTAATTAATTATTGTATCTTCAAGATATTCAAGAATAGTTTATTTAGTTTAGCAAAGATATTATTTGTCGAAAAGGATATCGCAAATAAATGATTCTGTGCGCAGATAACTTGCGCGATCCCGAAACTCAGGCTGTCTAGAGTTAATCCACAAATCCATAAAAATATTTAAGTGGTCGGTTACTTGCCATCGACAATATACATACATACATATGTGCAGCAGTGCAGTGCACACGGGCTTAAAATCCACTGAAAAGGGTCGACTTTATGAGACGCGCGCCGAAGGAGCCGACAAACCGTCAAACTGTGTATGCGGATGTTCGTGTGCACAGGTAAGAAACCGAAAAGAATACATATTTCGCTTGTACGATACAAGCACATTAATTTGTTTACGTTAGCACAGGCCCACTGAATACAGTAATGCCCCGATATACAGTGACTCGAATTAATATTCGGTCGCTCTAAAAAAGACGATAACTTTTTTCATATTGTACTACACGATTTGAACTTGGCAAATGTTACATTAAGGGGAGCAACCTCGGATGAACTTGACCTTGACATATGTTGTCAAGGACAACATTCTGAGTAATCCCGAAGAGGTTTTAGCCGGCGCTCGGTGTTTATTAAAAAGTTATAAACAAAAGAAGTTTTGGTAATTATTTAGAAAGAATCTCCGAATAGAAAATTCTCCGAATTTGATGAAATTTAAATATGTTATAGATTTCGACATTTTGAACAAGTTTTTCCTTTTCATATATAAGGGGGTCGCTTTTAGTTTTCGAGATATTCGCAAAAAACTATTGCTAATACTGTATTCAATTTTCTGTATTCTTGCACGCTCCGTGGCAACGTAAGGCTGCTCCGACGCGGCGTCCGTTTATGCATCTTCGTTACATTGTGGTCTGTAAATTCTTTTCGAAGGTCATTTTCACCCCCGATTTTCAAGGTCATCGACATTAATATGTGTTTTTTATAATGCAATGTTGTCGGATCAATATAATCAATGTAATCAAGATGGATTAAACTAGTTTTTCCCAACGTGGGCTTACGCCCCACAGGGAGGCAATTTGGTTGCTAAGTGGGGCAATTCAGAAATGGACTCGTCCAGAGTTTAAGTTATAAATTAATCAAATATCCAAATTCAACCAAATGTGCAAGAAAGCTATTGTTACCATTTCCATCTTTATATCTAGCTGAATGTCGATTTAGTGCCATAAATGATTTGCTGCTAAAAAAAAGAAATCGGCTAGATATAACACAATGGAGAGATTTGAGACTGAAGCTAACTAAATTGGAATCTGACATAAAATCTCTTTGCAGCAAGCATTAAGCGCAAGGATCTCACTAAATGTAAATACAGGTAGCCCTCCTACAACACGGCATCTTGTAACACGGTTTCGCTCTAACACGATAAAATAAATTGCGGGAACTCGCCCCCCCAGAACCCATCATAGCACTGCAACCTATAACATTGTTTCACACTAACACGATAAGAAAATTGGGAAAACCTTTATACAACACTATACTTCTACAGCACTGGATAACATGATTTTTGTTTAACATATTTAAAAACTAAATTACCTTAAAATAATGACGGGAAGGAATAATGAACTATATGCCTTTACATAAAAATATATAAATAAATTATAATTTACTCATTTATAACTCTATTCCGTGCAAACAAACCAAAATTACATATTTTTTAAAGAGGATAGAAAGTGCAAAAAATTTAAATGAAGAAGAAGGTTCAGAAAGTGAAAGTGATATCGTTCAACCGAAAAAACTTTCTCGTTTGATTGTACTGAGTAGTGATGAGGTTGAAATTGATTAAATTAAAGTTACATTAAAGGAAAATAATATTTTTTATTTTTTTTTCGTTTTGTGTTATACATTTATATTTTTAATAAAAATTAAGTTGCTTGTATGGAATAAAAAAAATGTTTGTTTTTAATAGGTTTTCGGAACGTAATCCGCTTTTTGTACTGGTTCTGGGTCTCATATAAAATAGTTTCACACAACACGGCATTTTCTAGGAACCTATCTACCGTGTTATAGCAGGGTTACCTGTATTAAATAATTACTCGAATTTTACTTGAATTTTTAGTACTTTTAGAGTACTGTGTTTCCTCAAAAATGTCCTAGTGATCTCTTCCCAAAACCTATCATTTAAGTTTCTTCATTGAAAAATCAAATTTTTGAATATTAAAAATTATGTATATGTTACACAGGGGGCATAAGAATTTTAGGAAGGCTTAAATGGGGCATGGCACAAAAAAGGTTGGGAGACACTGAATTAAACAGTATACAACACCAAGACCTTGAAATGACCTTGAATGAGAAGATTCGCAATAACTCAACGAAGATTTAGAAAGTGAACATCCCTTGTTTTCCGTGAAAAATCTCTTTTCATTGACTTCATGGCATTTTCAAATATGTTCAAGGTCGTTTCAAGGATTGTATACAGGCAACATAAGTCAAAAATTATTGGACAAATATGTTGCAATTTTACACACACGTGGTGTATTATATTTTCTGATAGATGAACCAACAAAATAACTTCATTAATGACCACAAAAGCGTCTTTTGTATAGATCAAGGTTAACTTTTTTGGTAAAACTGTATTCATAAAGAATAAGAATGTTTTTAGTTTTTCGTTTCAGACTCGGAGAGAGTCACCACTAAAAATTGCTGTACCATTATATTCAAAATATTGTTTACATTATTAAATATGTTGGTATCTAATCACTTGCTCAACATTTAAGTATTGTATGAGGTATTATATCACTTCCATATTTATACAAAGAAAAAGTTTGATATAGAATGGAGTTATTCTAGGTCGAAAGAAATGTTTAATTTTCAAGTTAAAATAGCACCGATTGCAAAGGGTTAATATATGGGATTAAAAAATACAAAACGCTTCAAAATTATTAGTATTATTTCACTATTGATTTAGAAAATTGAACAGTTTAATTAATACCTTATACACATAGTGAGGATAGAAAAAATAAAAAAAAGTGACAACAGCACGTGGTGTTCCCAAGCGGTCACCCATCCAAGTACTAACCACGCTCAGCACTGTTTAACTTCGATGATCGGACGAGAATCGGTTTTTTGCAATGCGATATGACCGTTGTCTCTAGAACTACTCCAGCAATGAATGATATAGAACTTAATTTCCATAACATCGTACGTAGAAAAATGTTTAATATTTTCTTTGTAACATATACACTAATAGTTTAATCAACTAACAAGAATTCTTTCTCTACTTATTTGTCCGAGTTAATTTTTACTGTGCATTTACAAATGCATTCATTTTTATCTTTTTTTAGAAATGCATTTTAACCCCTTGCCGTATCATTTTCATTACAGTTCCAGTGATTAAAACATCTTTATCCCGAAAAATGTCGTAGAAGAAAAAAGAAAATTTATATTTTTTGTACGGCTACATTTGAATGCTTTAAATATATATTGATTACAAACGAATCAAATTTTATTTCATTTAAAAAGAAAAGCGCAACATTCATATTTGTTGGACTTTGCTCCAAAGGGATGTTTTTCTTGGTATGGGGTTGGAAATTTAGCACCCATCCATGGCATCATGAATGCAGATAAATTTATTGACATTTTAAATGAAAATATGGAAGAGTCAACCCTAAAAATGGACATCGATGAGGGATGGATGCTACAACAGGATAATGATCCTAAGCATACGGCGAAGAAAACGAAAAACTTTTTACACGATTGTGGGATAGATGTTCTCGATTGGCCTCCACAAAGTGCAGATCTTAATCCTATAGAAAATTTATGGAGCTTATTAGATTCGGAAATACCATTAGAAAAACGTCATAATAAAACAGTATGTTTAAACGAATTGCAATTAAAATTTCAACAAATTGATCGAAGTTACCTCCAAAAACTTGTGGAAAGTGGAAAACATCCCACGACGATTAGAAGCAGTAGTTACAGCAAGAGGTTACAATACCAAATCCTAATTGCTTATTTTCTAAATATTTATAAAGTGTCCACTTAATTTTATAGGGTTAAAGTAGGGCTAAAGTAGTAAAGGATGATGTATGTGTGTATTGTATGTGTGAGTGGTAATTAGGCAGCCCTATATATATGACTGAATTTGTAATAACAAAGAATCGCAATTAACAGTAGAGTTGTAGAAATACGATCGCCAACGAATCGCAAAAAGAAGATCAGATCAAAACGAGCAACCGCGACAAACACGTCTGTCAACGATTGGTTATCCGTGCGTTCTTACGGCTTTTTAATACAAATAAATACGACTTTTCCTTACAACGGCTCGGCTTTTCCTTACAACTTCGACTACCAAAAATTGTATACAATTTTGATTAATGATAATATATTCTATTTTACTAATTGTTATTATTGATATTGTTGTTTATTTCATTAAAGTACACTTTATTAACTTAAATGTTCCATACAATTCTGGTTTATTAAAATTATGTTTTAAACTGCATTGATTTTTTGTTGATCATTAAACCTGTCCATTTAATTTTGTCCACGACTGTATCTAGCCATTAATTTAAATAAATCCTGAGTACAGTATCAATTAGTATCAAAGTATTTTTTTATTTATTACATTTCAAATGAATAAATCTTTTGTTAACACCATTTTAACAAATATTTGGGTAATATTTATTACCTTTGGCATGAAGCTGTTTTAAATTAAGGGCATTGTGAAGTTTACAACGTTTCACAAGTGCATTTACAATGTAAACTCCTTTGTCTTTCTCAATTCTTCTTCCTTTTTATTTCTTAAAATCTCCATTCCTTCTTTGTTTCTTAAGGGTAGCGTCTCCTCAAATGAGTGTGAGTGCACACACCGCTAGACCACGTATACGTACGCGAGGATTGCAAGGATCCGGGATTTCACTTCTGATAGCGCAATAATGCAAAGACGGGATTTTTTAGTAGTCAAAATCGCTAGATGAAAGATCAATCTAGAGTGCTATTTGCCTCAAAAGTCCTACTTTTACGTTTACGACTCGTAATTCTCATTGTTCGGATTCATTTCGCGGAGCCGCGATAGGCGGCAGCACTGTCACATTGTTTCTCGCGACATGAATCCGAATAATGAGAATTACGAGTCCCGTCTTTGCATTATTGCGCTATCAGAAGTGAAATCCCTTGCAATCCTCGCGTATGTATACGTGGTCTAGCGGTGTGTGCACTTACACTCATTTGAGGAGACGCTACCTTTAAATTTTCAATTCTATCAGTAGATCTTTTTCGTGCACTTCACTTTAGTTTGTTTCTTATTTTTGTTACTGTTTTTTTCATTACTTTTCGATTGAATTTTTGCCATATCTTTTTATTTTATCTATAATACTCTTTATCTAGAATCGTATTCTATCTTCTTAGGTGTATCGAATAGGGACCTAGCCTAAAACGTTATGCTAAAGTGAAGCTCATTTGTCAGCGTAGTTACAATTCACACCGCAGTGTTAAGGACATTCCTTGTGCTTTTTTGCTGCAGTAATGAGCTCGTCCTTCACTTTAATGTACGTACTGATTCTACTGATGAGGGCATAATATTTTTTTTAGAATGGCAATGGTTTCTTTTTATATTTTTATTGTTTCGAAGTAGGTATTTAAATAATAATAAAACTTTCCAATCTTGTAAACAGACTTTTGGTGATCGTGATAGAAGAAAAATGGTCATATGTTCACCTTTTATGAAGAATGTTTTTTCAAATCCTGATATTATAAAACTATGAGAATGATTGACAAATTTATTTGCCTAGTCAACGAGGATACAATCTCATTGAATTGTACAAATTTATTCGGGGCAAAATATTCATTTTTACGTAGTTTAATCTTATAGGGAAAAAAGTCATACCTCGAACTGTTAAGCATGCGCGTTCATGTGAAAGAAGAGAAACCATACGAGCTTGATTAAGATCCTGTGGAAGTACCACTGCTGTCAGAAGAAATTGAATCTCGACGCAAACCTTTCTAAACTAGGAAAGTGTGGACTCCTTCGCTTCAACCTTCCTTGAAAACCTATCGCATTCGTCTTCTGTTTTTACACTCATTTCTTAGTCCGGACGAGAAGCTGTTAGCAATGAGAATTCATTGTAATAAATTACTCTTGGTTCTTGCTGCACGTTTTTGCACGCTCCAAGTGAAACGTAGACAGCATGAATGAAAATGCGCAGTGGCTCGCATTGGAAACGATTCAATATCATTCACTCTCTTCTGCTTATTCAATATAATTTGCTTATTTTCTAAAATCTGGCTGACATGCAGTGCATTCCAGTTTGTACTTGAACTCCACGAGCAAAATATCTCCGGGCAATTTGGCCTAGTTATGAAAGCAAATTATTGAGTGCTACACTCCATCTGTGCCAACAGGTTATGAGTAAACTGTCCGCTTCAAACTCTGTTAACACTGACACATTAGTGGTACAAATCTACATATACAGTGTGTAACGTAATGAACGAACTCTCAAAAAATTGCTAATATTTATACTGTGAGAATTTTGTGAAAAAATTTTTGTACGACAATTTTGGAGTCATTTTAAAGTTAGAACCCCCTTAACCCGCCGCCCCAAACCTAAACCAGACCTATTTAAAATTTGTTCAGAATGACTATACAAACTTTAACCCCTTGCCCTACGATTTATTTTACGGTTTCGGTGATTACAGCTTTCTTTGTAGTTCGTAATTTCCTAAAAGAGGAGAAAATTTATATCTATTGTATGCCTACATGTTCTCCAATAACTATACATTAACGAAACCAAAATAGAATTTCATCTCGGTTTAAAGGAAATTAATAACATACATATTTATTATTTTCATTTTTCTTGGAGTTACCAAAGATCACGGAGGGTTAGATTTCTATAGCTCTTTGAAAAGAATCTTGGCTCTGGGTTAGGTTGAACTATTAATTTTCTGCAATGATCGGGATGGATGTGGTCTCACAGTTCTTCAATTCTCCTCTGAAATTCATTGGTGGATGTTGGTGGTGATTGATAAGAATCCAGTACCCTTCTTTTTCAAAGTGCCCATAGATTTTCCATAGATTACCCAGCCTCGCCCAGACTCGCGATGACAGGAAAGAGAATAGTATAAATAATATAATTACACTGTCCAACAAATTCAAACTTTTTTTGACCTTTCGATTCTCACTATGCGATTCTTATAGAGTTTTTCGCGTTGATTCCGAATCTGTCCTTAATTGTTCTCCTAGACGCACAGTTTTTAAGAAATTTGAGTTTGAAAAAAGACATATTTTTCGACTTTGAACAAATATTGTGATGTTATTATAAAAGATTTTGTATTGTTCCTTACATCAAAAGATTCTCTAGACTTTCCCGAATCCAGTGATGTGCAATAGTAATACATTATGATTGTTTAAACATGTTTAAACAATCACTAAAGACGGAGAGGCACCACTTTTGCACCGTTTTTTTATGATATCTTTTAATTTATCTGAAAAAATAAGGGTCCAGCGGAAAATCGAACTATACCACGCGATAGAGCAGACTTTTATCTTGAGAAACCACCCTTTAAAATTACCAACATCAACATTACAGTTGGTAATTTTTTAATTTTTGGTTACACTTTACGTGCATACATCGTATTTATACATCGCGATTAAACGAAGACGCTATAAATTCTAAGGCTTTTTTTTGTCATATATGAAAATGCTTGTTTTGTTAAAATAAAGTTATAAGTTCTTGTTATTGCAAATACTCTTTTAATTTTGGTAACAAACCTTTGGTGTGACAATAAATCTTTCAAAAAATCCCGATAATAGGATCCTTTTTCATTAAAAACATTAGTTTTAAGATATTCTATATACAATATAGGATGGTCACTTTATTATGCCGGTCACTGTAGCTTATATAAGGGTAAGTCCTCAAATAATCTTATTACTGTAGATTTCAAAGTAGAAAATGAAAATGTGACCTCGGTTGTTCAAATATAATATAGTACTATCAAAGGTAATTTTGAATAGCGAATTATCAAGTTATAATTATTTAGTATTAATAATACGATACCTAACTCATCGACTGCTGTGTTAGTATAAGAAAATTATATCTAAACTCACAATATTTAAATCGCAAAGAAGATCCGTTACTATTTTGGCGTGAAAATTCAATGAAGTACCCCATTTTATCAAAAATTGCTCGTGAATATCTTTGTATAATGGCCACTTCTGTACCTTCAGAAAGACTGTTTTCAAATGTAAAAATTCAGAAATTCAGAAATTGGCTAAAACCAAATATTGTAAATGAAATACTATTCTTAAATAGTTACGAATTTAATAAATAAAGTGCTTAAAACCCACTATGCAGTTCTGACTTCCAAGATTCGAGTACTACTTGTGAAAGATTCAACATCGAAGTACTTATAAGTATCTTTCCAAAACTTGTAAGTACTTAATCCGAGGTTCGATATCAGTTTGTGTAAAATGAATACTTTTCAAATCGAAATCCATGAAATGAAATTTGGTTATTGAAATTGACTCGGATTCGTGAGTATACATATTGAACTTGAGCCCTAGCCGTGACGTCACACACTTAGCCAATAATTCGGCTAGAACCGAAAGTGCGAGTGGAATGACCTAATCGGACGAGTTACTGCCGCATTCTTTTCGAATTCCTGCCAGGAGACAACTTGTGAGGCACGGAGAGTACATATCTATGTCATGTTGTACGTTAGAAAACGGACTCTGTACAGTAGTGACAATCTTTTGCAAATATCTCGGAAGCGAACGTCGTCCGGCGGTAACATAAAGTTGTTCAGAATGATGACCTTAATAATACATATATTTCAAGGTCGTTGAAATCCGTGAGGAATTATTTCATATTTTATAAGAGCATTTAACCCTTGTGTACCCGGGAACCCGGGTGCTCATATACAGCATCTTTTTCAGCAATTTGTTAATGTTCCTCTAAAAATATTACAAAATGATTCTGAATATCCATTCTTTGCTCGCTAATAATGTGTTGGAGACAAAGTTTCTTCGTATTTTAATGCAGAAATGAATCAAGTTTTTTCCATATTTTAGATGAAGTTTATGAAATCAAGTATATGCCGTTTTGATCGACTACCTTTTGCCATTTTTGAGATAAAGCCATAATTCCGTCACTTCTGTGATTTCTGGGTGAAAAATTGCGACGCGTGTTTTTCACAGGCGTCTTTTGAAATCAACTTCACACCATTAAGAGTAGCGTCTACTCCAACTGACGACAGTCGTGAATATGTACGCGAGGATTGCAAGGGTCCGGGATTTCACTTCTGATACGGCAATTATACGCTTGTAAAGCACTATACTGACACTCTGAACGACTCGATGCTCACTCGGCGAGCGTCATTGCACAACTTCTCGAGAATCGGTTTTTTGCAATGCGATATGGCCGTTGTCTCTAGAACTACTCCAGCAATGAATGATATAGAACTTAATTTCCATAACATCGTACGTAGAAAAATGTTTAATATTTTCTTTGCAACATAGTGTGTACACTAATAGTTTAATTAACTAACAAGTATCCTTTCTCTTGTCCGAGTTAATTTTTACTGTGCACTTACAAATGCATTCATTTTTATTTTTTTTTAGAAATGCATTTTAACCCCTTGCCGTATCATTTTCATTACAGATCCAGTGATTAAAACAGCTTTATCCCGAAAAATGTCGTAGAAGAGAAAAGAAAATTTATATTTTTTTTTTCTAAAAAGAAAAGCGCAACATTCATATTTGTTAGACTTTGTCTACAAATATGGTAAGGGGTTAACAAATTTTTGTTTAATCAATTCAGTAGACACAATAGTGCCAATGCAACTTTCGTTTGAACTTTTTTTCAATATCATTTGTGGTTCTTGAGATATTTCACAAAAAAGAAAATTTTTCAACGGCTGATTTATTTGGACTGATTTATTTATCAAAGCTGAGTTGAAGAAGAAACTTTTCTCCCAACCCAATATATTAATTTATACTTAATCTTAAAATGAGAATTTGTGCAAATATGTTAAATACAAAAGGTTTTAAATAATCTATACATTTTGGTTGGCTACACAAGGGTTAATAAATAGATTATTGTCAGCATGAAGGCTGTTGCCCTCAAAAGATTCGCAGAATTGGCAACGACTTCATAAAAAATATGAATCGCATCAATGAGTTGTCTTATTTCTAAGTTTCGACGGTTTGCCCGCGAGGAGTGAAAACAGACAAGCACGAGGCACGAGGTGAGCAATCTGAAGGGAAAGAAAGACGAAAGAGAGCGTATTTCTGTTCCTGCAGAGCGTAAGATCGGTAATTGCTGGTCGTTGAAATCGCGTGCCAGCGATTGGGATCAAGATCGACCAGGTAAGGGGCGAAGAGAGGGCGTAAGAATGCACAGTGCGCGTGCCATTATTTATTTTGCATAATTAGAGGTGCTTTGCCCAGGGTATCGTTAGTCTGACAGGTTTTCAGCTCATCTTTCTTTTTTCTCCCTCGGTTTCCAAACGTTCTTTCTTTCTTTTTTCCGCATTTAATTGAGTGATGTGTTCGAGTCTCTCATCTTATCAAAAGAATTGTCAGAATATTCAACTATAAACTTACTAATCATATTTATTAACCCTGCAATGCTCGTATAGAAGATTGATTGATTAATGTGTACGATTAAAAAAGTAATCATTGAAAAATCGGCGATTGATTCAATCGATTGATGAAGTTAATCGTCAATCGTTGATTAAAAGAAGAAATCGTCGAAAAATCAGCGATTGATTTAATCGATGGATGATGTTAATTGTCAATCGTTGATTAAAAGAAGAAATCATCGAAAAATCGACGATTGATTCAATCGATCGATGAAGTTAATCGCCATACGACGGTTTATCCATAAATTGTAACAAGGAGGGAGAGAGAGACAGAGAGCGAAGATGAAGAATTGACAGAAATATATCTCAACAAAAACTCAGTTTACATTTTTTTCGGTATTCATACAGTTTTGATTGCGTATTTCATTTCAGCAGTTAATCATTAATCAATTATCCGATTGACGATTACAATTGAAAGGAATGTAATCGTTAATCGTAATTAACGATTAATAAGTATTTAATCGTTAACCGCAATTAACGATTAATAAGTATTTAATCGTTAACCGCAATTAACGACTAAACTAGGAGATTAATTGTTAACTGCGATTAACGATTGAAGTAGAAATTTATTCGTCAATCGTTGATTAAATTTTTGCCCAACTCTGGTGTAGATGACAACGGTCATCAATTGTGACTTTCATAATGAAATTATAATATGCTCTTACGTTCTTCAATTTTAACGGTACCCTGATATATTCCTGAAGGTTTTTAAGGTGAAATAAAACCGATTTTCTTTATTGAAGCGATGAACTTTAATCAATAAAATATTTTCTTATTTATTCTTTTTGGCAACTGATCGTCGAACAAAAGAGAAAATATCTTATGAGACATCTTATTTTATTACAATAGTTTCAAGGTCTCAAAGGATAACGATTGTCATCTACGCCATTGCTGCAGGGTTAAAGTTATATCTAGACTGCCGATGTTTATGCAATTTGCAATTTTTGTAGACGAATTTTAAGGAAGTGGAATCGAATAAAATCTTGTTTTCAGTGGTACTAGCCTTTGTATTAGGTTGTTGCATATGAAATGTCCGATTTTAGTTGTATAAGAAATGCTATTACAGTCTATAGGCTTATTATATAAAACTTTGAGGTACAAAGCTAATCCTTAACACTAACCACGACCGGTCAAATGACCGGTTTTAGATTTTTATTTCACAATTAATGAAATTGTAAAGATGCTTTCATAAGAAATGATTTCATATATATCTTTATTAGAGCACGTATTATAATAAGAATCGCGCAAAGTCTAAATGAATTAATTCTTGTCATTTTTATAAGGCAACAAATGGTAAAAAGAACTACAAAATCAAGATAACAATCTTGTAAGTGAAAAACGTGAATGACCATAATATCTTATTTTTACCGTAATACAATCAAGAAACTTAAAATTCGTAGATAGAATACATTGGGTACAAAATTGCGTTTGTTTAATGTCACTGCTAAAAATCGGACATTTCATATGTAACAACCTAATATATCTGAAACAAATGAAAATTGTATTAAACTCTGTCGAATTTTATATTCTTCATAAATGCATAAATCCCTAGAAGTTTCCTACAAAACGGAATGATAAACATGCAGGATGTCTCAAAAATGTTATACTTCCTTTAAAGGGGTGAATCCTAAGATCATTTGAAGAAACTTTTTCCTTTGTGAAAACTTTCTCCGCAGCTCTATTAAGAAGTTATTAACGAGAAACAAGGACCAATCAGAACACACGTTTTTTGCTAAGGAAAAAGTTACTTCAAATGATTTAAAATCTAAGGAACCAGCCCCTTCAAGGTTCTCCGACATTTTTGGGACACCCTGTATAATTCAGTCCCTGGTTTTCAATATTTACTGAAGAAATCTTCTACCCAGTAAACATGCGCGCGCCGAAGTAGCGCATGTTGCTGGCAGAAAGACGAGCAGAATTTCGGCCGCTCGGTCCTGGATTCTGCACGTTTCCAGGATTGCGGGATTCGCGTTCTCATTTCTTGATAATACAAATAACACGGGTGTTTTCAGTAGTCAAAAACGTGAGATGTGAAAATAATCATTCATAACTTGTATGTATAAAATATCTTTATATAGTCATCCCTTATTTACCAAATAATAAGTGACCAATATTTTATTTTCTTAAGTAGTATATATAAATATAGTAATATACATAAATTTTTGTACGCGTTATAAAAAAGGCGCCCTAATTCTGAAACCTAGCTCTAGAAGAGGCATAAAAGACTATTCCGGATAAAATAATAAAAAAATTAATACGACGCATGTCATAATTAACGAAAACTGTAATAAATGCCAAAGTTGAATTTTTCGACGAAAAGAACAGTTAGATTTGAAAGTTATTAACTTATTTCTGTTTGAATATTGTTTAATTATCTATGCGTAGCCGTTAATTTTATACTTATAACATGAAAAATTGATTAGAAATGAAATTATTTTGCGCTAGACATTTTCTGTTCTAATTTTTTTTCTTAATATTCAAGTGTCCATGAGCGGTAGTGTATGTACATATAGTGCTAATCCGTGAACGGTGCTTATTATCTTTTCCGGACCCACGTTACAGACAGTCTTTCAAATAATTTTCGAATGACAGAGCGAATGTACCATCGTGGATAAGTGGTAAGTCTATTTGCATCTCATTTAGCTGCCAAGGCTCGGGAATATCACAATTTCCGTCGCTTGCCATCAACGTTGCCTCTTTCGAACCGTAGAAACTGGTAAACTTCCACCTTTCTCTTTAATTTCCCTTCCAATTTCCGTAATTGCGCGCCTTACACGAACGGTAGCTTATGTTAATGATCGCGTTGCAAAGTAGAGCACGAACGTATGTTTCACAGTGAGAACATGTTTTGGGTGCGCCAGTGAATTAGCGATATCGCCTTTCGTAAAACGAACAAGGCCGGGCACCAACGTGTAAAAATTTGTAATCAATCATTTCAATATCTGACCGTGCGTTCTTAGTCAAATTGCACGGTGTCGACGACTCGCCTAAAGCATTCGTTTCCTACGAGAAACATTATACTGCATCTTATAAAACGATCCGTTTAAACGTCTTACATCAAAAGAATAATTCAATTTTAAATATAATCTTTATACAGGATCTTGCATTATGAAGTATTATTTTAAATTGTTAAAAAACGCTGTTTTCTTACAATTAGCAATTCTTTACAATTTAGAATTTTTTGCAATTTTACAATTTACAACGTTTTTACAATTTTTTTGCAATTTTACAATTTACAACGTTTTTACAATTTTACAATTCTACAATTTCACACAATTATATATCCAATTATATATAATTGATATTGGAATAATAAATAAATTGTATATATATACAATTTTACAATTTTACAATTCCACAATTCCACAATTCCACAATTCCACAATTTTACAATTTTACTAACATATATATCACAATTTTACTAACCACTGTCGAAGGCCAACTCTAATCATCACAAATATAATTATAAATAATATAGCGCGAAATTGAAAATGACACCTCTTAATGGCAGAGCCTTCTTATTTAGTACAGAACAGCAATAAATTAATTGTAGCACATTTTTCGAAAGAAAACACGAGCTGCACAATTGGAAATGTAATAATAAATTTAACAATGATAATCATAAAAGCTGTTTATTCTACTTTAGTTATTTTAACACTTGGACGGCAAAGCCTAGGTTCATTTAACCTATAGAATTAAAGACGCCATTGATTTATCACTTTTTAGCGATTAAATTGAATGAATGAAATGTTACATTAGGAAGATTAGAAATAATAATGGGCGTACAAGTAACATGTTGAAAAATATGTTTTTAAAATTAATAAATAACACTGTGAATGGATTTAATTAATTATTAATTTTAATAATGTAAACGACAGCATACAACACTAGAAAAAACTATGTAGAAATTATACTTCTCATTACGCTGATTAATATTTCCATTACATCATACGTTACGTAGAAGATCCGTAAAAGAATATGATGTGCTTGGAAATTGTTTGAATTCTTATTTTTCACAAAGATTTTCAGACGATGTTCGAAATAAAATACTTCATTATACGTATTAGCATATCTCATGCATATTTAATTAAAACATTTACTTTTTAATTCTACGTATTTCGAAGAGAATGGTCCACAAATCAACGTTCATGCGTCCGCAGCGTATGCAAATGTCGAAAAGTGGAATAAACTGAAAAATTTTATTTTATTTTCAGGATAATGAAACATCAATGCACAAAGTAAACTGTTTACCTTTCTGCCTGTGCAAATCGGTAAATTGGCTGAAAGAAATCTAACTGTACAAATTCGAATTACGAGTATCGTCTTTACCCCGAATAAAATATTGGATTTAATACAAAATGTGGCAGGCAAATGTTGCACTGGGCAGCGGCCGAATGAAAAAGGTGGTCGTCGGTTCGCTTAATCTTAACGACGAGCTTCAATGAAAGGGATCCTTGGGAATCGAGGAACGGTCCAAAATTCCGTCGGGGATCGAAGTTAGCGTTCATTAGGGATCCAGCGAGATTTCCGACGAGTCATGTGGAAATAATTAAGGTAAATGTGGGGTCCGTGCTCCGAATCGACGCTAGCGTCTTCTCTCCTTTTTCTTCGAAGGCGTGTCTTCTTTCTTCTTCGCCGTTCGTCTTCTTACCGGTCTTATTCACTTACGCTTCTCTCAATCAATTTCTCTTTCACACGTCGCAAGTTATCCGCTGCTCTCCTTCCTCGTACTTTCTTTCTCAATATCTCACTGTCGCGTCGCTCCGGCAATTAAATGCTTTCAATTCCGTTACACTGGCGAAGCCGTTCTTCCGTTTACCGGCAATCTTCCGAACGATCCGGTCAATTAATTTTTCTTTTGCGTAACATGCACTTTAATTGTTCCTTAATGAATTTCTTTCATTCTTCATTCTTTCTGGATACTGACGATCGTTAGTTTTATCGTGTCATCGGGGCACGATTTCTCCGGTGCTTATATGCTGTTTGTGAAATTGAGTGGTCGACGGGGAATCTCGCTTGTTGCTACATCATCACGGTTATGCGTTTATTGTAGATTCGTAATAATTAGTCCATGTTTTCCATGCATTTATGGTAGGCGAAATATTCAGCCGCGGAGACTTTGGAAGTGATTACAGGGTGCCCCGAAAATGTCGTGCTTCCTTCAAAAGCGTGATTCTTAATATTCTTAATGTCCTACTCGTCAGATCTATCTACGGTGAAGATATGTAAACTGACCTACTCGTTTCTGAATGACAGTGAGTTTATTTTTTATTAAGCTATAAAACCCCTATGGGATTATTAACAACATGCACATTGCTCTGCATGCTAACATTACAAGAATAACTTATTAAGTCATCCCATAAGGCGGTAGACTCGTTTCCAGGATTGCGAGGGTGCGGGATTCGCGTTCTCATTATTCGATAATAGAAAAATGGAGTTTTTCAGTAGACTAGCTAGATAAAAGATCGATCTAGAGCGCTATCGACCTCAAAAGTCCTATTTTTTTGTTTACGAGGCGTAATTTGCATTATTCGGCAGCATGTAGCTATGAATATAGCTTGTATGCTTCCGAATAATGCAAATTGTGCTGTCGAATAATGCAAATTACGCCTCGTAAACGTAAAAATAGGACTTTTGAGGGCGATAGCACCCTAGATCTTTTTTCGCACCCATCTTTTATCTAGCGTTTTTGACTACTGAAAAACCCCATTTTTGTATTATCGAGAAATGAGAACGCGAATCCCGCACCCCTGCAATCCTGGAAAAAGGACGCTACTCCCGTAATGAAATCTATGTGACCAGAATTAGTAGTACTCTGAATTACACGACTTTCCCATAATGAAATTCGTTGTTAACCCTTAGCACCCGAGTGGCAACTCTGAGGCACCGCTAAATATTGCTATATCAGTAATGTAAAATAATTGTTACGTTATTAAATTATTTAATATGCATAAAGTGAAAAAAGGTCGTATAGAATAGAAATATTCTAGGCCAGAAGAAATGTTTAGTTTTCGTGTTAAAATAGTTCCGAGTGCAAAGGATTAAAAGACGAACTGCTTCAAGAAAAATCCACTATCCAGCAATCAGAAATGCTAGGAGAAATTTTTCTTTCCCCAAAGGGTGCTACTGGAACATTTCTTTCTCGCGGCACGCTATAATGACGGTCCCTCATAAAAATGGAGATTTCAACGCCCGGTGATGGGTGCGCGTGCAAGGAGATTCCTTCTTTCAGTTATATCGGAATTTCCAAGAGTGGTATGTCGCGTCTAATAAACCCTAATCATACCTTTTTGTGTGGGGACCTAGACGTTTGCCGTGTGGAGATACCTGCCGCCTTAAAGGTGATCTACGACACCACCTGTCCCTTTAACCTGTCCGTGTGCATCAGCCCCACTTTCCGTTTCACAACGGACCAATGAATTTTATTGCTAGTCCAATGAAGTCGTTTTCAAATCGTCACCCATGGCCGCGATGATCTTATCGCGACTTAATTGGACGAACTGTATTTCATCGGGCTGAATCTGCAGGCTCAGCCTTTGAACTTGTCCAAATCGACAACGCTTAACGCGATGTACCAACAAATTGACGAACATAAATCTAGCGGTTTTGCTCGGTAAGCGGCGCGCGATTGCCACTACAAACCAATATGGCGATACCAATATGACCCTACCTGTCAAAAATACCGAAATATGCTCAACTTTAAGCAACCATAAATCCTGAACCATTGATCCTAGAGAATTGAAACTTGGACTGAAGCCGCGCTACAAATCTACTGAATTACATACCAAATACATCATAATTTATTGGAAAAAGGCAGAAATTTTGAGTCCGTCAAGGTAAAGTTTACCCATTATATGTGTATCTGCTTACCCATTAAAACTTTTCTGTGCTAAGTTTTATGTCTAGAAAAGAAAAAGTTAAAAATAAGAATATGTGACTCTTGATTCATTCTGTATACTCCTCGCAGTTTCTCGCAGCTATTACATAAGTCAGGTCTGTCTAATTTGTTCTTCGTCACGAGCCACACGGTCCCCACCATCAATCAGTCCGTTCCCCCACTACTTAATGCCATGCACTTCTGGCGGTACGATTGTCGACTGTGTCAAATGTTGGGGAACGTCACCTCCCACCTTCAGAATGCAAGAGTGGGGGAACGGGCCAAATGTGGCTCGCAGGCCGCGAGTTGCACAGGCTCTGACATAAATAACCACGCATTACCGTAACAAATCCTTTCATATATTTCTTGGTAAGAAAAAAAGTTGTTCTGCTGTCAAGAATTTGTACCGAAAGTTGTTTTCCTAAGTGTGGATCTTACAAGACATTACAGAACAATTTTTGCTAATTTCCTTCAATACTGTCCTTTTCCTCGTTCCAAGGGGAGTGTACCTTTACTCATACATTCCTTATTTCGTGTGAAAGTAGTTTACCTTCCTTCTTAGGAGTAGTCCCATTTGTGCATGCAATAGTAGTTGTGCGTTAATTGGTCCTCTTCCTCGTTCTTTTCTGTTAATTTCGATTCCTGTTATTAGATCCTATTATTTATTATTTAAACGATCAAAATATATTCATGTAATGACAAATTTTCGTAATTTAAATTTTTTAATCTTAATTTCAGTTCGATTTTACCCAATAATGTAAGTGACCTTATAAGCAATGCGAATTTATTTTCTTAGCTTGGAAGGTAAAATGCGAAAGCGTAATCTCAACTATTAACATCGTATACGTATATCTTCTTCCTCATTTTTTACAATCTTGAAATGATCTATTTCATATTCTGAAAATATGAAAGGAAACTCTTAGTCGAATGGATTGGTTACATAAACGAAACGTAAGATGTTAAACAAAGATTTACTGTATTGAGATAAAACAGACACCCTGTCTAGGAGTTAATTAATTACAAAACTAGCTATGCACACTCTAAACCAATCTAAGAGTTTAGAGAGTTTTATTTTTAGCATGTTTCAAATTAAATTTCAGGTATATCTTGAACATAATATTAATATTTCTTAAAATTATTGCTCAAAAATTGAAAGAAAACTTATGTAAGGTTTTAAATTATTGTTGATAAGATATTGGGCATGGCAACATTTGTTTACATGCGCTGTCCTTTTCTACGTTCGGCGCGGTCATCGGTCGGTGAGGTCATAAAACAAATAGTAGCTCTACACGATCTATGTCGAAGCATGGACCCGAGGATCCGGCTTAGCTAGATCAAGACTTTACTGTATACGTTACAGTAAATGTGATTAATCCGGTGATTATGTATAATTGCCGGTTATTATATATTTATAATTACCACTAAATTTGGTAAATATGATAAATTATTGAATATTTATCAAATTAACCGGCGAGTTTATATACAGTCGGTCACGAAAATATTCGGACACTAGGTATAACTAACTTTATGACTTGATAATTCGTTTGTTGATAAAGCAATCGCCCTGGGAATTGTTTCTGGCAATAAAACATTTATTAATGTTGATAAACATATATAATTTATTTGTAAAATATACATACGTTTCATAAAAAAAATTATTAAACGAAATAATGGACCATTTGTGGCTCACAAAAATATTCGGACACGTATTATATTTCTCTGGCAATCGCCTTCTGGGAACGCGATATTCCAAGAACGCGAAAACGTTTGTTTACAAACAGAATCTCGTGGACCATTAGATGTCCATGCCACCTCACTATTGACACACACACATACACACACACACACACACACACAGTAGTAAACGTGAATTCGTTCAAAATGGGTCGCAAAGGGAAGAATACGTATTTCGATGTGCGGCAGCTTGTAATTTTTCATCGAGAAAAAGGAAAAACCTATCGCGAAATTAGTGCAATGCTTCGTATAAGTAAGAGTACTGTTGCAGATATCTGTCGACGATTTTATATTGAGAATCGCATTGATTCTATTCCGCAAACTGGAAGACCAAGTCTCTTATGTACGAGGGAGAAAAGCAAAATTATTCAAAAAGTGAAAAAAAAATCCGCGTTTAAGTGCTCCAAAACTAGTTAGTGAGCTATTAGGAGAAAACTCCAAGAATGTGTCAGCCGAAACAGTTCGGAGAACGCTGAGGCAAGCTGGTTACAATGGAAGAGTAGTTAGAAAGAAACCATTTATTAACGAAAAGAATAGGAATAAACAAAAAACCTTTGCAAGAGAGCTAATTTCTAAGGAGACATATGGTGGAAGGATGTCATATTTGCTGAGGAAAGCAAGTTCAATCTGTACAATTCCGACGGAAGAACTATGGTGGAAAGCGAATAAAGAGTTTAATTTTGAAAATACAAGAGGTACAGTGAAACACGGTGGAGGCAGCGTAATGGTCTGGGGTTGCATTTCGTCATATGGAGTCGGTAACCTAGTGTTTATTGACAATGTATCATGGACAAAAATCATTATTTAAATATACTCAAAAATAATTTAGTTCAAAGTGCTGAAAAAATGGGGCTTAATAATAATTTTAAGTTTTACCAAGACAACCACCCCAAGCACAAGTCACGTATTGTGCAAGAATTTTTATTATACCGCTGCCCAAAAATTCTTCATCCTCCGCCCCAATCACCGGACCTTAATCCTATTGAGAATTTGTGGGATGAATTGGATAAAAAAACTCGATAAACCCCAATTACATCGATAGCCGAATTAATACAAAGACTTGCAACTGAGTGGTCGAATATAATTGTTGAATATTTAAAAAAAATTACAAATAATATGCCAAACAGGTTAAGACATGTTCTTAAACAAAATGGTTATGCCACGAAGTATTAAACAAATTTTGTAATGCTAAATTACATTGTCTAAATAGAAAAATTAATATTGTCCGAATATTTTTGTGAGCCACAAATGGTACATTATTTCTTTTAATAATTTTTACTATGAAATGTATGTATATTTTTCAAATAAATTATTTATGTTTATCAACATTAATAGATGTATTATTGCTAGAAACAATTCCCAGGACGATTGCTTTATCAACAAACGAATTATCAAGTCTATGATAACTATGGCGCGAGAGGCTGCAAATAACAATATTTTATAATTTACAATTAAAAATTCAATAAATGGTTATTTTAAGTCACATGGATGTAGCCTGAACGAAATTTGAATAAGGGACTGACATATCTTGTCAAATGAAAGATCTAAGTAGAGAAAATAATTGTAACCCAGACCCAAACTTTTTTTTTTTATAATATTTCCCACAGTTTATGAATATAATTAAAACCTCTACCAAATTTAGAACAACTTAGATCGGTTTTATCCGTACCTAACCCAGACCAATGTCCAAAATAAAACACTTTGTTTTAATAAACCCCCGCTGTTAGCCTCGGTCGGCTTACTATCGGTTTTCCTTACAATCTATCGCTATTTTTTACTATTCTAATCCTACCTACTATTCTAAACCTATATTGCACATACTCTCTCTATAACTTATAGACTTTTATCACATTCGCCATTACGAGTTGGGAATTATATAAACTTGCCGGTTAATAACCGGCAATTATACATAATCACCAGTTTATTACATCTACCGTAAGATATACACAAAATAAAAAACGATTCACATAAAATAAACGATGCTCTTGATAGAAATGTTCAAGATCCATTGAAATTTTCAAATAATGTTTATTCCGCCAGCAAACGCATCGAAGCAGCCCAGATAGCACAGAGACATCTCATAGACAGCTGTAAGAACCCTGCCGCAAGACATTCGGACGTCTTTCAGACGTTTGAACGGCTCCCGAACGGCTCCCGAAAGTCTCCTGAATGTCTTAGAACGGTACGTCTTAGAGACGTCTTTTTAGATGACATCTCCGAAAAGACGTCTTTTTGAGACGTAAGACGTTCAGACCTAAAAACGACGTAAAACAGACGACTATGAGACGTCGGGGAATACATCGGCAGCGAGCTAATGCATCAGCGAGTGGAGCAACTTGATATATGTACTGATTAGTTACGAAACATTTCGTTTCTTCGAGGGCGTTCGGTTTCTCTTCGAGTGGCTCACCATTTCACGTTTACCGCGTCAATATTCAGTAATGCCATTCTTGATTTCCCGAAGGACTTCTTTTTAAAGTGAAATTATGACGCGGAGATATATCCACAGAGCGTAGAAAATGCAGAGGCGCAGAAAAATGCTGGCCGATAGAGACGTATCAACAAGGAGTAATGATACAGCCTGGCAGGACACGCGTCCATGAAGCTTCCGCGGTGCCGTTTATATCCAACCGGTCTCCGACGACCGGCAACCTGCCCTTTTCTTGCTTTATTTCGCTGAAATGAGATCAAACGGTCAGTCATCGGCGAAACTCATTCCTGCTACAACGAATTTCTGTATCGACGGTCTGCTCTAACGAGACTTCTTCGCTCGTACCTCGAGAATACACATACTCACCTATCTTTTTTTATTTTTTGGAACAATAATTATAGAAACTGAGTCTCTCGAAAAACATACTTTACAGCTGGATTGTTTGTTTTATATCAAGATTACAATATTGACAATTACTCAAGCACAACAGTTGCTTCCCAGATAGCACACGACGTTTTAAAGACGTTCATTTTACGTCCAGCTGAGGTGGAAGAATTATTATAGACAATGAGTCTTTTGAAAAACATTCTTTACAGCCGGATTGTTTGTTTTATATCAAAATCATAGTATTGACAATTATCCAAGCATAACAGTTGCTTCCCATATAGCACACGATGTCTTAAAAACGTCCATTTTACGTCCAGTTAAGGTCTGAACTTCTTATGTTCTAAACTGGACGTCTTAAAGACGTCTCCAACTGAACTTCTCGTCTTCAGATAGGAAGAAATGTTTCAGACAAAAGTTGTTTGGTTTCGAGGGGTCCATTATGTGTGTTGTGCAAACCTATTTTCAGGTTGAGATGCTTAGGAGAATTGAAGGTGAACTTAGTTTTTTGAAATGGAACCTCATATATTCAAGATCATTTAAGATCATAGACGTAAAAAGGGATGAAAAATATAAATTCACTGTATAATTTTAAGTAATATTAATATTATGTTTCGTTAAAGATATACATATCTGACATTATTTGAAACGATTAAAAAATAAAATCCTTACATATCTCAGATTGGTTTAGAGTGGACATAGCTGGCTTAGAAATGAACTAATTCAAATAGTTAAACAAACTAGGAAAGTACAAAATGACGCATACATGTATCACATATTGTCCTACAGATGATTTAGACACTTATCATTTTGGAACATCAAAAATTGATGTACCAATTTTTTCAGTTGGTAATTATACATATAGTAATATAAATCACACCATAAGGACATTAAACGACCGAGCTTGTTTCTCGTTTTTGTTGCATAAAACAGTGAAAAAGAAATGTTAAATCAATTTTCAAGGTGTCGTTGTAAAGAGGAGGCTTCTCTGTAATCTGTAAATCTATGGCAGTTTCATTCCCAAGAAAATTTTTTCAATGTTTCTGGAGACATTTGAATTTGCAGCATTTTGAGGGAGAATGGATCTTCAATGTCCCACTTGCTACATCCTGTAAAAATGTATCAGTATCGCAGAAAAATGAACAGTGTTTTGTGAAAGTAGAGGCTTCAAGCTTTTAAACGAGTGCAGGCTTATGGTTGTATGTGCTATGTGGTTTTACGAAATGATCACAACTTAAACCTTTGCAGTCGGAGCTATTTTACACTCGAAAATTAAACATTTCTGCCGACCTAAAATAATCCCATTGTACGGTTAAACCTTTTTAACTCGAACCTCTTTAACTCGAAAACCTCTATAAGTCGAAAACTTTGTTCATTTCCTTCCGTTCCACTTTAAAAAGATATATAAATAAAACTTCCTTTAACTCGAATTATTTTCCACAAGTGTGGAAGCTAAACAAGTCAAAACAGCAGTACATAAATGTTTTACGAAGTTTCGGGAGATGAAATGATATTGAAGAAAATATATTCTCTACTTTGGTTACCGTTGAAAATACCATTGATCAACAATTTGTTAATTCATTAACGCAGATTAAAATCACATTTCAGCCATTAAGAATATTTAAAATTAATTATTTATTTATTTAGATTAAATTAGATATTTATTTAGACACACGTGAACGGTGTCATTACTGCGAGGGAAACATACTTAATACTCAATACGCTTCAATAAATACATATATGTACTTACATTTCTTAAATGGCTACTGTGAATATACATACAATAATATCTACACACAGTTTTCATACATTACAAAGTTAATGAGGTGGGAATTACTTATAAATAAGTATTTTATGTACATCTTTGCAATAAATGAAATTTTGAATTTCTTAACAATTAATTTAAAAGATTGAAATTGATTTGCAAAGGGGTGAAAGTGATTTGCAAAAGGATGGATTTGCAGTGCAAAACCTGTATGTAAGAGCCTAGTAGATTATATTTACTACACTAAATAACTCATCATAAAAAATTGAACTTTTCTTTCTTTAAAACTATTACAATCAGCAAATTATTAACTCTTGTACAACCCCCCGGTAAGTCGAATTTTCGTAAGGTAAACCTCTGTTACTCGGAGACTTCTATAAGTCGAAACCTCTATATAACTCGAAGATTTTAGTTCTTCCCTTGAGATTCGAGTTATCGAGGTTCTGTTTCGTTCTATCGACTGTTTTTCATTTTGTTGATACGAAATTGATATAATACATCATACAACAAATACAAATACATTCGACAAATAAATAGAGGAAGAATTCTTGTTGGTTAATTAAAATATTAGTGTATATGTTACAAAGAAAATATTGAACATTTTTTTACGTACGATATTATGGAAATTAATTTCTATATCATTCATTGCTAGAGTAATGCCATAGACAACGGCCATATCGCATTGGAAAAAACCGAAGGCCCAGACGAGTCTCTTTTTCTCTCTCTCTCTTTCCCTTCTTCGTCCCTCGTCTCCTCCTTTTCGTTTCTGTTTTGCTTTTCTCCTCGTTCCTTCTTTCAACTACATGGCTCCTCCCCATCACTCCGACTCGCTCTTTCGTTGCGTACTGTTTCCTCCTTTGCCGGTCGGCTCAACCGAGTCGACCATAAACAACGGACGTTTTAACAATTTCGCTGTTGCACGCCGCTTCGAAACTCATTGTGCCGCGAAAAACAACCCCGCTCTCACTCTCTCTCCGCTCGAAATCGCTTGTTTCGCGATTTACCGTCTCAGCCCGCGCAGAATTAATTTCGCATCCCCTCCCCACTTCTGGCCGGCTCTTTTTTTAAACCTCGGGGATGGTTAATGCGGAGTACTTTAATTGCCTACTGACCGTTTACGTGGATCCAGAAATACGGTAATGTTCACGCGCCTTTCTACGCAACGTTGAAAAAAGCAAACTGGCTTACAGAACCAGAGTTTCTCCTATCATTCACAATTTCCCAGAAAGAAATACTGTGTAACTGTATCGAATTTAATCTTACATTTGACAATTTTTGTTAGGATTTTTGCGGAGTTCAGCGGCAAGTTTTCAATGTCAAGCGAACAGAACAGTGCCAATTAAATTCGGAGCCACTCGAATTAAAGAGCTCACGGGACCGTTTGCGACGGACAAAGGCGAGGAAAAAGTTTTCCTTGAGAGAAAGAAACGCGAGAAGCGTGGTCGTCAGAGGCTGTCACACGCACAATCGCGAAAGATAGAAACGATTCGCACTTGGGAGGAGAGGGGAACCCCTTCCATCCCTTGCGATCCCCTATCTGGCCACCGACAATGGTCCACAGGGAGAAATTGAATTGGCAACATCAGTAAACGACGCCCGGAGTTCCCGCAGCACCCCCGAAAAGGAGCGAGGAACGTGAAGGAGCGGGACGAAAGTGAGCACTTGGAAGGGGTTGCTGGCGGAAGAGGGAAAGAGACGGTGAACAGGGACGCGTTTCACGCCTCGTGGATTTCAAACCGTTTGAAATCCAGGTGGAAATAATACAACTTTGCGTTCCTTGTTAAAGATCAAAGGGAACTTACCCCAATCTCGATTTCGACGGTTCTGCGAGTTTCTCTTTCTCCGTTTCTCCCGTTCCTTTCGATACATACAGCCACGGGTAAGACGCTTGATATCCGTGGGCTCTATTCAAAACCATTTACGATGGCATCGCATTGTTTTTCTCCGGTACAACCCCGGCTCTATTGTCTCGATTGCGTGGATACGCGGGCCTATTTCTTTCTTTCCTTTTTGTTTCACGTATGTATGTAATCGCGCATACAATTTCAATCGCAAGCTTAAACCCGTGATCTTCAATCAATATTTCATTTCGACAACGCTAGGGCTCAAAATCATTAGCATTATGCTGTGATACTCCGATAGTCGCCGCTATGGCAGGGATAATACATGACCTAATTGTAACGACAATGGAACTACAATTAAACAAGGTAGATTTTTTTTTATGTATAGTATAAATCATATTGATCTGAAACTATCAGAGAAAACTAACACATAGAGACTAACAGATTTTGGAGTAACAACCGAGTAGGACCTCGAGATTTTCTGGTGTTTCGAAGGGAGAGAACTTGATGAACTGTAAAATGTTCTTACTAAAAATATAAGTTAGATCACACTTCTATCAGTTCCGAATTTAGTCATTCGCCAACGGCCATATCACGTTGCAGAAAACCGATTCTCGTCCGATCATCGAAGTTAAACAGCGTTGAGCGTGGTCAGTACTTGGATGGGTGACCGCCTGGGAACACCGCGTGCTGTTGGCTCTCTTTTTTTTTTATTTCTATACAATATTAAAATTATGTAAGTATAATGAAATTTTTTGCATTTCAGAGCGTTCTCATTTCTTTTAACAAGGTGTACATATTTGGTGTACATATTCGTGAAATGTGAAGAGAGGATACATCGATCTTCATTCGCAGAAATATTTTTTGAAAGGAAGCCTCTTTTTTATTTCTTTCCAGTATTAAAATTATGTTAGTGTTACGGAATTTTAAATTAAATAAATAAATTAAATGCTCCCTGAAAGTTAAGTGCCCAACAGTTCTCTTTTTGACCTGCAGTCAGTTCGTTGTAGGAGATCTTCGAGTAAAGACGTTCTTTCCGAGTCGGTGAATGAAGCATATTCAGTATAATCGTAATAGTGTTTATTTAACTCGTAATCCAACAGAAAATATCATTGAATGAGGAATTGATAAATTTCGGAATAACGAAGAATTAGAATAATAGTATTTTAAGAATATTCAATTTCATTCAGTTCTGAATTTATTCATTCGCCAACGGCCATATCACGTTGCAGAAAACCGATTCTCGTGGATTCTCGTGGATCCTCGTGGAGTGAGCATCGAGTCGTTCAGAGTGTCAGTATAGTGCTCTATTTACAAGCGTAGTAGTGCGTAATAGTGTGCGTCCCAGTGATCTATCAGTGGTGTAAAAGTGTGTGGTGTCGTACACAGCGGCCCAACCTGCCCTCGGCAGGCTTGTGCCATTTTTCGCTGGTTGCCACCGGAATTCATCACCGATGGATCCCCACAAAAATCATGGCGCCAAACGAAGTATTTCGCCGGAGTCCTACGACAAGGAGAACGAAAGTACGACTCAAAACATAAGACCGAGAGAGCAAAAAGTCCCCAAGCTCAATTCTTTTCAACTGGACAGACTATACAAACAATCCATTAAAGAAATCAAGGGCAACAACAACAGTAAGAAAATAGTTCCTAACCTCACTGTTGCACGCAAGGCGATTCAACCACCCACACCGCCCCCAACGGCATCGCAGGAAACCATAAGCTCTGACGAGATCCCTACCTCACCGACCGAACCCTGGATAACCCCCAGAAAAACGGTCAAAAACCAGAACGACCATACCGACAAAGAGAACGCAAACCCAAACTGCAGCCCCAACATATTCCAACCACTAGCAGACACACAGAACCAAGTACAACCGGACAATGTCCCTGCAGCAGAAAAACAGGAAGCGTCCCCAAAACGAACATCCAAACCCCCACCGATATTCGTAGTCGACTCGGATCTAACGACAATCATCAACACTATAAAGAATCTTCACATCCCCAAAACCGACTTTACAGTAAAGGAAATAAATAACAACAACCACACGATATACGTCAACCATACCGACCATCATCTGACAATAATCAACAAACTAAAACAAGTCAACGTACAGCATTACACCTTCACTCCTAAAAACCTCAAACCAAAGTCCATCCTCATCAAAGGAATAAAAGGGAATTTCACCCCAGAAGAAATTGCAAGCGAAATTAACGAATTAAAACTTCAAAATGTGAAGATAATCAAGCTCACCAAATTCACGTTCAACAAAAACCAACCCGATAAATTTCACCACCTCATTCAAATCACCGCCGACAGCAAACCGGCCGAACTCTTCAAAATTAAATCCTTGGCCCACCAACGCATCAGATGGGAACACGTAAGACGACCGGCAATTTTCCAATGCAAAAAATGCCAGAGGTTAGGCCACTCGAGCAATAACTATGCCCTTAACTACAGGTGCGTTAAGTGTGCACAGTCCCACGAGCCGGGTAAATGTACAATAACACAACAAGAGGACAGAGCAGCCCTTAAATGCGCCAATTGTAACGAAACGGGACACCCGGCATCATACAAGGGCTGCCCCTACATAAAGTTCGCAATGGAAAAGAAGAAGGCCATCACCACCCGCACCAACCTCAACACATTAAACAGAATAAGGAACATCTCCTCCACCGTAAGAAGTAACCTCTCATACGCACAGGCAGCTACCAGGGCAACTTCGCAACCGCCCCCTCCCATAAACACAAACATACCCAAAGAAAGCAACGCTAGGTACGAACCTTCCCCCCCAACCCCCGGAAGAGATAGCAACACCCACACATACCAGGAACAACCACATCTGCCTTCATGGATCCAAGAACTGAAAAAAGACCTCACAACAATGTTCAACTTACAACTCCAAAATATAACAAACCAAATAGCAGCAAACACTGGAAAGATAGAATTCATGATGAACTCCTACTTCTCCAGCTAAAATGGCTCCCACGGCACCACACAAAAACCAGATCAGCGTTGCCGCCATCAATGTCAACTCTATCATTACACACGCTAGACGACTGGACTTATTCCAATTCCTACAAACGTACGACCACGACATACTACTACTGTCGGAAACCAAGTTAAGCGAAAAACACAAAATCACACTCCAAAACCACCATATCTACAGGACGGACCGACCCAATTCATCACGAGGAGGAGGAACGGCAGTCATCGTCAGAAGAATCCTACCCCACGAGCTGATCACTTACCCCAACTCCCGGGTAAATGAAATTCTAGAATATACAATCATAAAAGTAACGTTGAGTAACAATAAGAACCTAGTCATAGTTAGTATATACGCGAGATCCGACAATAGGAAACTTTTCTGTGACGAACTATATAAACTCTTTAACAACCTAAAATTAAATTATGACAACAACTACTATATATTAGCTGGCGACCTTAACGCCAGACAGAAAGCCTGGGGAGACAGGGTAACCAACCAGCGAGGTAGACTCATAAGACAATGGGAAAACGATTTTGGCCTCCAGTTCAAATTAAAGATTCTCACTCCGGCATCCCCCACGTTCAAACCCGCCAACTCATTTCTCGACATCTGCCTCGCCGACACTAGACTCAAACTGACAAACAATATAAACGGTAAAATACAAACCCTGCCCTACGACAGCGACCACACAGCGCTATCACTAATATTCGAAATCCACAATAATAATATACCCCTGTGGAATACGCCTCCCGATCACTATCGCTTCAACTACAAAGCCACAAACTGGGAGAAATTTACCAAAAAACTAGCCTCAAATTATTCCAATAACCTTCCGCAAAACCGCAACCTCTCAATACCCGAAATAGACAATAACCTTGAACTCATCAACAACACTATAACCAACACAATAACCAACACCGTCCCCAAATTCAAATCTTCCAACAACACACATAGATACCACATTATTAACCACATTATCCGCAAACTCCTAAAAACAAAAAAGTACCTCGTCTCTCTTCTACACAACCTCCACCGAACAGACCCTCAGTCGACCCAAACAGTTACTTTACTTGCCAAAAAAGCTCTAAAAGATACCAACAAAGCTATATACCTACAACTTAATCTTGCCACTGAGCGTTACTGGACCAACAAAATAAAAGAAATAGACTACCGCAACCCAGATTCATTCTTTCCCAAAATTAACGCGATATTCCGAGCTAAACAACCCCCTCAAATCAAAGAAATTCACATTAACGAAAACGAGACCATCACCCTAAATAGGAACAAATGTGATCTGTCGAAAACTCACAAGACTACCACCGACTATATCTTCACAGACCCCCACGACAAGCTAAACATAATCGGCGCATTCTATGAAGCGATCAACTTACCCCGCTACCTGAACACAAACACACACCTGAAACAAATAGTAGATGCTTCTGCCGAAACCATTAAAAACCAGTTCGAAGCAAATAGGAATTCATCCACCACCTTCACTCAGTTCGACGATAACAACCTATCCACCAACCCGAGAAAAAACCTCGACGGCACTCACCCCTTCAGCAGCCCCTTGCTAGTTGCTGACATCCTCAAACATCTCCCCAATAAAACATCCAGCGGCCTCGACAACATCCCGCCTATAATACTCAAACACCTGCCGAACCAATTGATACTAAACCTAACGATTCTTTTCAACAATGCGATGCAAAACTATTTCCCTAGAGCCTGGAAACAGGCCAAAGTCTTACCCATACTAAAAAAAAACAAAAACCCCTGCGACCCATCCAGCTACCGACCAATCAGTCTAACAGCTAGCATAAGCAAGGTATTCGAAGCAATAATCAACACCAAAATAAACGAATTCTGCAGAACGAACAACATAATTCCAGATCACCAATTCGGCTTCAAACACAAACACTCCACCACCCACGCAATCCATAAACTCATATCAGACATTACCACATCAATCCCAACCGGCCAGTTCGTTGGCGCAGCCCTGTTAGACTTGGAGAAGGCGTTTGACTAAATCTGTTTGGTTAAATGGCCTCCTCTACAAGCTACACAAAAAGCACTGCCCCTCCTGGCTCATATACCAAATATGGGACATGATCCAGGGAAAAACTTTCCGCACCTGGGATGGGAGCCACCTCTCCTCAGAAGAATTCACAATCAGCGAAGGGCTGCAGCAAGGAACGGTCAACTCCCCAATATTATTCAATATATTCCTGAGCGACCTCCCCAAACTCTTTAACCTAAACCAAGACGGAAACTCCTCTGCCCTAGCCTTCGCAGACGATTTGATCGCTTACACCACCAGCAATAAAGCAAGAACGACAACCTTGAAACACTTGTAGAAAAAATTAACCAATACTACATTGCTTGGAATCTAAAACTCAATCCCAACAAATGCGAAACAATAGTATTCAGAAAACCGCTTTACCACTACTCCCGAACCGCTAAAGCGGACGACAGAACCTTCCAAATTAGCACAACATCCCCCGGCACGAACAACAAAGAACCCATTCCCCACAAGAAAATAGTGAAATACCTAGGCGTACACTTAGACCACCTCCTACGCGGAAACAAACACATCGACGTTCAAATTGATAAAGCTAAAAAAGCATTTCAATCCAATAGCAGAATTTTTTACAATAGACACCTAACACGCAAAACAAAAACAATCCTATACATGCTCCTCATCCGACCCATACTCACTTACTCAGCTCCCATCTGGTGGAACTGCAACCACACAGTCATGGAAAAAATGCGCTGTTTCGAAAGAAAATGTCTAAGAGCTTGCCTCAGACTATACAGAACCCAACACTCCAACTGGCTACACTACGTGAAAAATAAAACCTTATACGACAAAGCGGAAATCCCAAGAATCGACTCCTTTATAATAAAACTGACCAGAAATTACTACAGCATCCTCCCACACATTGAGAATACGGTAATCCAATCTCTCGCAACGCAAGACCCCACCACCACTCACAGACAACTCGCATCCGGATACATCTCTCCACAGGCCTTCATACACTGCGACAAACTTGGACTAATACAAGACTCGAACAACGTCAATCTAATATATCATTGGAGGAGAAACAAAGCCGATAAAAGAATCACACACCACCACACTGACCTGATAACAAATCCTGACAAATTCAGATACTCAATGGTAATTCCCAAAAGAGACTACGAAGACTTCCATAGATTAAACCGCAAAAAATACTGGTGGCTAGCGGCAAGCGACTACCACATAGCAGACCTCCACAACCGTAGAGCAAGATTACGCCGTCCACCCCAGCCTTAAACCAAACCCACCATACCGTCTGCCATTCCTTGGCCAAAACGCATCTAAACGTAAGGCATTCCGCTCATAATGTAAATTATTGTAAATACGAACCCCCCTATTCCCCCCTCCCCTTCCTCCCTCCTCTCCCTGCCACTGTTAAGTTTCTAAGTTTTATTAATTAGTCTTAAGTGTTTATACTAGAATTAGTGCTTCGATGTAGATTATAAGTTATCACAAAAGAACAAACTGCGCATGGGGTTTTTGTGCCCTTTTTTCCCCCACCTGACCAAACCCTCGACTGATTAGAGATAAGATCCGTTACTCTAGATTTAAGCAAAACGTTTTTAATACTAAGCCAAACCGCCAAAGAAAGTTTATCTATAAGTTACGCACGCAAACGTACAAATAGATAAGCACTGCAATACCCGTTTGGTAATTTTTGTATGTTTATTGTTACCTCCCCATACAAAAGATTGTAATCCCTTATTCCAATAAACATGTTTATTAAAAAAAAAAAAAAACCGATTCTCGTCCGATCATCGAAGTTAAACAGTGCTGAGCGTGGTTAGTACTTGGATGGATGACCGCTTGGGAACACCACGTGCTGTTGTCACTTTTTTTTTATTTTCCATCCTCACTATGTGTATAAGGTACAAATTAAACTGTTCAATTTTCTAAAACAATAGTGAAATAAGACATGTTGAAGCGTTTTTGTTTTTTATTCCCATATATTAACCCTTTGCACTCGGTGCTACTTTAACTTGAAAATTAAACGTTTCTTTCGACCTAGAACAATTTCATTCTATGAAATGTGAATAATGGTACAGCAATTTTTATGGTGACTCTGAGTCGCCACGCGAGTGCTAACGGTTAATTAAACGATCAAAATATATTTATATACTGACAAATTTTTTCTTTTTTCTTAATTTAAATTTTTTAATCTTAATTTCAGTTCAATTTAACCCAATAATGCCTGCAATAAGCAATGCGAATTTATTTTCTTATTTTGGAAGGTAAAATGAGAAACCGTAATGTCAACTATTAATATCCTTCTCATTCTTTACAATTTACAATATTGAAACATAGAAGATTAATGCTACTGGCTATGCTGATCTATTTCATATTCTGAAAATATGAAAGGAAACTCTTAGTCTAAGGTATTGGTTACATAAACGAAACGAAAGATGATAAAATATCGACAATCTTTCGAGAATCTGAAATGTTTAAATATTTTTTGGATCCACTATATGTTAGGATAGGGTCGACAGGGTTGAAGTAATTCACACCGCGGGCGTGTGCTAATCGTTTCGTACAGTTGATGCATGCCTATTAAACATGTAGCAAGCGCCCTTTTAATTGAGCGGCCTGGTCTCGGCAGAATGGCACGTATTTTTGGTTTCTGGCACGCGCATCGCTGGTCGACGAGTGGGGGAAGGGCCACGGGACCCACGGGGCCCATGGGAGCTGGTCCCCATAAGAACGAAAAGGGAGGAAACTGGGATGGGGTGGAGGGAAGGAGAGGGAGGAAGAAGTTCACTTAACTTCCCCTCAGCAAGTTGTCTTACGTTTGCCAACGCTCTTGTTCAGGGCGAAAGGGCCACGATACTGTATGTAGTAAGGCGGCAGATTCTTTCGGTTATATTTTATAGCCGTCTGTTTAGGAGGAAAAAAGAGGGAAGAGGACACGAGAGACGAAGAACGAACAATGCAGTGGCGTAGTTTGCTAGTCCCGTCGATCATTTCATCAGCGAATCAAAAAAGACATAGAGAAAAACTAGAAAAATTTCTCATTTTATAAACACAACTACATACTTTCACTAACAGCTACAGTCCTTTGCAGCCTATTCATTTTTAAAAGAACCAAAATGTTATGAGAATACTGCGGAACTTCATGCAAAATAATAATTATCTTCATTATTTGCAAGACACAGGAACCACATGGAAATTTCTTCTTTAATCATTTTTAGATGTTGACAGTCATAAATCGATATCCTTACACGTTCATTTAATTCTTTTTACTGCTGATCTTTGTGCAAAATAAAAATTGTCTACATCAATTACAAGGTAATATGTACATGTATGTATATATAGGGTGTCCCAGCTAACTTGAATATCTCGCTTAGTTTTAGTAATAGAAAAAAACATTATAGGACATTATCAACCTAACCGAAAGGACAATATAATGATTGGGAGAAAACTTTTTTCAAGGTCATTTTTTTCTAGATATCAAGGTCATCAATTTTTTTGGTAATGGAACTATATATTTTTTTCATCGCGATGTAATAGTAAGGGTGAAATCCTCTTCAATGATATATTATACAGTGACCTTCGTGTGACTTTGGGTATGAAAAATCCAAAAAGCATTACAGGTATTATCAGTGATTAATTTACTACACTAATTGGTTTGGTTGAACTACTTTATTTCAATAAATGTTCGAAATGCTCGTAGATACCGAACAGAAAGGTCTTTGGACAGAGGAAGAGATTTTACTGTAGTAAGTCATGAATGGAATGTATTGAATGTTAGTAAATATTAGTAATTTACTACACTATTAGTGTAGCATTACAGGTATTATCAGTGATTAATTTACTATCTGTTCCTCTGTCCAAAGACCTCTCTACGATCGCTGCTTGTTCAGGAGTTATAAACACGGACCAATCAGAGAGTTGGCATTGGCCGAGCCGGACTCCGTCCGCAGAAGCCGGGATCTGGTTGGTCCGTGTTTTTCGTGCACAGCTCCTTAACGAAGCCTCGGAGAACAATTTCACAAAGGAAAAAATTATTTCAAATGATCTTAGGCATCATCCCTTTTAAGAAAGTGCAACATTTTTGGATCACTCTGTATATGTATCACATATATTTTGTATTATAATAATAATGTTTCCATGTGAATATAAAATGCTATGTTGACGTTGTTTAAGCTTCTTCCGGTTAACTAATTTTTGCTTTCAAAGCAACTAAAAAGGTGGCGAAACTTTTCAATATAAGTAAAATATTAACTTCGCCCATTTTTGTTATGAACTTTAAATCACCAATTTATATTTTGAAGACATACTACTTTTTACACAAACTTAATCATACGTTTTATCAAATGTATTTAACTAACAAGAAGAGAATAGGCGAATTTCTATCTAGAGGAATGTATAAAAGCAAAAACAGTTGAATTTACTGAAATATTTGTACGCAAAACAGTCTTATAAATAGCGTAAGTGTACATGCAATTACAATCTCCAGTTTGAGGAAAATGCACCGTCTAATTAACGAGGACTGATTGTGCACCGAGTGAATGCTGAGCGATGTCGTTTAACGAAGAGTAAAACCATCATTGATTTGGTGGTCCTTGAAGGAGCACGCGGAATATTATCGTACGCGATGCAATGTTTAGAGAACGGAGGAATCACATCTTCCTGCCGGTTAATAACTATTATTGCTTACTTTTAGGGTCCACGAATGATACGTTACTGTGGATAGAAGGGGTGAGGAGAGGAGAGGCCGGAGAACGGGCAGGTGCGCGCGTTTCATTTCGTGTTCCGGCAAACAGCCTCGGTGGTTCCGACCAAAGGCGCGCTGCGATTCGGCTGTTTGCGATTTTATCCTGAAACGTCTCGTATGCCAAATCTCTCATTCGATAGAATAAAGGGCCATACTCTGAATAGCAAGAACAGTCGTATTTCGCAGTGGGAAGTATCGCGGATCACCAGGGATTTCTGGCCCGCTAAATACGTGGCCCTCGGACCTCACAAAATGAATACAAACACCTGATTTAGTAGCGTAGTTTAGCTTATTTCAATATTTTTCTCGCATTAGCATATACATTTGTTGCTATCGCCGACACGGGACGATCCAATCATTTATTTAGTACATTTATTAGTACACAGGGAACAAACACACACACAGACAGTTTATGGTCTACAGAATTTCATTTCTAATCAAATATCTAATAAAACGAGTATTCGTCGAAGCAAATATTTACAAATATTGTGTTAGAGCAGTCGTCAGCAAACTCGTTAGTCAAAAGAGCCAAATGTCAGCAGTACAACGATTCAGATTTCTTTCGAGAGCCAAGTTTCTTTACAGGAACCCTGTTTTTAGCAGTCGGTTAAAACTAGGTACACTGAATGAAATTAGACATACATACTTTTCATTTCCGATATTTTTCATTGTATTTTTTACAATGAAATGTATTTATTAATTTTGATATTGAATAAGTTTTTGAAATTTTGTTTTTATATTGAATAAACATTTAAAATTCTGTTTATTAATTTTGATATTGAATAAATTTTTGAAATTTTACTTATTAATATCGATATTGAATGAATTTTTGAAATTTTATTTATTAATTCTGATGAATCAATTTTTGAAATTTTATTGATTAATTTTGAAGTCATTCTTCAAAAATTTCAGGTATAGATAATTTACACGTGTAGAATACTTTCGAGCATAAATCCGATTACGCTCTACATTTCTACACGATGGCATGGTCATAAACCTCCTTCATTTGAGTTTATTATTACTAGACTGCGGATCTTTATGCATTTGTAGCAAAATTGAGTAGATGAAATTCAAAATTGTTGGAAAATTTTTGAAATTGAAGATGTCTATATATATGATTTCTCTTCTATTGAAATTATTAAGGGAAGAAATAACATTTGATTTAGTTTCTGTTTCTTGCAATCGATGCAGACAATTTTTATATGGCATAAAGATCCGCAGTATACTCATTAATCACTTCGTTCTCACGGACGTGTTATGTCGCACATCGATACCGTTCGTATAAAGTCACAGACGAGTTATGACGCGCCGCCGATACTGTTTGTACAGATCACAGACGAGTTATCACGCGACGCAATGCCGCTTGCGCCATGCCACGGACATGTTATCCCGCGATGCAATATCTTTATGCATTTTTATAAATGCATAAAGACCCGCAGTCTATTAATGAGTATATAGGACAATGACAATTTAAATGAAATGTCACATCCATGTATAAATTATTAACCAGATTAATAATCTGTGACGTCGAATGTATTCGCTGACACGAGGCACGAGAACATTTTCGTCTCGTCCTTTTTTAGTATACTCGGACCCACGAAGGGTTCCCGTATGAAAAATTCGTACTCGGCCAGGTGAACACAGGTGTATGAGCTAACGAGCATGGTTTTGCCTCCCCTGTCAGGTAGAATAAGACTACAAGGAAGAACTTATAAAAACGAACAGAGACGGCAGTAGGAAGCACGAGACTAGCAAACAGAAGAAAGAGGACAAGAGAAAATGGGTAACAAGGAATAACTCGGGTGATAAGATAGCCGAAAGGACAATAGATAAATTATGGACAAATTATTTTCATTTTGTCAACTTATAAAAACGAACAGACGCGGCAGTAGGAAGCACGAGACTAGCAGACAGAAGAAAGAAGACGAGAGAAAATAGGTAACAAGGAATAACTCGGATGATAAGACAGTCAAAAGGGCAACAGACAAATTATGGATAAATTATCTTCATTTCTTAAAACAGTTATTTTTTACACATATGCAATATTCTAGAATAGTGCTCAACGCAAAGAAGTAGTAAATACTATCTTTTTTATTCTTCTTTTCGTTCAGTCTACATTTATGCAATTAAGTTGTCTTTACTCTATACCCTATGTGTATGTAGGTACATGTGTGGCTTTAGTGCATACACTTTTATTTCGAAGATATTATTTATTAAGGGAAACTACTTATTTACTTTCTAAACGTGAAAAACTTTTACGCAAACATATTTTCTTCTATTTTTTTATTGTTTATCGCGCAAAGGAAACTTATTATATTAAATTCGAAAGTCAACAGAACATAAATACTTCTATCAAAATAATTGATACCACGAAACGTTTACTTTTTAAGAGAATCATTTTTTGCAATCGTTAGGAGATTAACGTAGAACACTAGAAGATTAACATTAGAACATTTGAAGATTAACAGGAATAACATCTTGAATGGTTTATATTAATATGAAAATCGATTTTCAGTTGGCACGAAATATCGAAGAACATAGACAAAATGCTATCTTTGTTATATCTACTTTCAAATGTTGAATTTTCAGAAACTGTTCTCTATTTTTCATTATTTCTTTAAGGACCATGATGTATTATTGTTACGTTGTAATACATATTTTATATTCTGCACACTTATAAAAGCATAACACATGTACCATAACACTGTTCAAATAACGCATATTGTTGAAGATAGATATAATTATTTTCGTTGGTGTTTGTGTACGCGTTGGCGCTGTCTTGTCTGTATACATATATACAGGGTGAATCAACTTCCGCGTGATTATAGCAAATTTTTTGTAAAAAAAATTAAAAAAGCAATTTTTTTAATGTTATGATACGTTTCCGAATTCGCCTTAAAATCCTCTAATAAATAGGCGTAAAAAATTATAGGTGTATTTGCAAAAAATTGGAGATGACCTTGAAAAATCATAAAAAAAATTAGTTGACGAAAAATTTGCTATAATCACATGAAAGCTCTCTTGACACCATGCTATACCTGATAAAAACATTTTCGATCGGACTGCTAATAACAGAGTAATCTCTACTGATCACGATTCGTGATTCACCCTTATGTATAAATATTTATTAAATTCAAAGACAAACACTAACTTACAACACATATTCCAGATCAAGAATACTTTGTATAGTCACTGTAACATAATTGCCTAAACTAATTAAAAGATTGACACGTGGCGTAAGTTATTTATTACTTCGATTCCTTTAAAAAGCTTCTACTTTTCATACTTCAATATGGTGTCTTTGAATGTTGACACCATTTCGTAGCATCCCAAAAGACTGTGATAAAAGTAGTACATAACCGTAAATCTTAGTTGGGCTTTAGACATGTTTTAGTCCCTGGCAACATTTAAAGGCGAATGGCACTGCAAAATACCATCAGGACTTAGAGGGTTAATTATTTTCCTAGAAAGGAGTGCAGAGATTCAGATCAAGGAAACTATTGTCTACCATGAGTAGTTGTGAAACTATATCTAAAAACTAAAAAGATTCATTTTTTAACTCTTAAATATTGATCATTTTAGTCACTTGTGTCTTGCAGTAAATGGCTCTAGCTTCTTTCAATCAAAATAAATTGAAATAATGAAGTCATAATTTATTAAAAGATATACGAAAGAGAGAACAGAACAATGTCGGTTGGATATGAGCTCAAATTGAAATAATTTTCATATGCCCCCCCCCCCCAAACTTCACGAAGACTGTCCCACATAGCATTGAGACATCTCAAAGATATCTGTAAGACGCCTGCCGCAAGACATTCGAACGTCTGAACGGCTTCCCATAATGGCTCCCGAAAGTCTCCAGAATGTCTTGTGTTACAAAATGGTACGCCTTAGAGACGTCTTCAGACGTCTTTTAGACGCCTACCTGAGGTTTAGACTAAATTGAAAGACGTCTTTAAGACGTCGTTTAAGCGTCTTTTTAGATGACATCTCCGAAAGACGTCTTATTTCAGACGTAAAAACGACGTCTCCAAATAGACGTCTTAAATATGACTTTTTGGGACGTAATACGTTCAGACCTAAAAACGACGTAAAACAAACGTCTATGAGACGTCGGATGCTATCCGGGGTAAAGTTTCTGAATCATGCTGTTTATATTAATGTACTGTTTCTATCGCAATTGACTTATTGAAACTATAATTTATATTCTGCAGACACTGATTATATTTGAGATAAACGTAACAATGAAAGCTAAAAATGATAATTCAGGATTCACAAATTATGATCAACGAATTCTGAAGAATTTGTAGATGATCGACTCGGCAACCTTGTATACTCGTTGGAAGACGGGTTGCCATAAGTTAAGGCTCTTTATATATTTTAATAAATTCAGTGAACTCAATAAAATCAGAATAATTTACTTAATAGCATAAGAATGAAAAAGACAAAACTTATTGTAGCTTTTACTTTAGTATGCTTCCTACGTCTTGCAAATCGTGACAAAATTATATCTACTGATTAAATTGTAATAAAAATTCATTTTCAAGCTTGATAGAAAAATCGTGTTAACCATAGGGTAACTGTACCGATTACTGTGGTATCATGCTTCGATCGTACTTTATTTTAATACTATTCCTAATTTATCATGAAATAATAATGTGTTTAAGCAACTTACGGAAGAATGATGTGTTCTGAATACAAAAAGAATTGGTGGCCCTCAGAACCTAATATAATATAAGAAAATATTAAGAACTAGAAAAGATACCATTTTATGCCTATTACTGCGGACGAAAAAGAGCCATGTACTAATTACTGCATACCCATTACTGCGGATTACAATTCGAAATACATATACGAGCGTACAGAAATAAATTACGTATCTAGGCAAATAAGCTAATTTAAATAAATCCTGAGTATAGTAACAAATAATTATTTTATTCATTACATTTTAAATGAATGAACCTTTTATCAATTTTAACATTGTGGTACATAATATCACATAAAAAACTGAATACATTCTTTTAACAAATATTTGAGTAATATTTATTACTTTAGTTTGAAGCAGTTTTAAATTAAGAGCATTGTGAAGTTTACAACATTTCACAATTGCATTTACAAAGTAAACTCCTTTGTCTTTCTCAATTCTTCTTTCTTTTTATTTCTTAGAATCTCCATTCTTTCTTTATTGTTTCTTAAGTTTTCAGTTCCATAAATAGATCTTTTCACGCACTTCACTATACACTTTGTTTTTTAGTTGTGTTACTTTTTTTTCATTACTTCTCGATTTAATTTTTGCCATATCTTCTTATTTTATCTATAATACTCTTTATCTAGAATCGCATGCTACCTACTTACAGTGAACCGGATTAATATTCGGACGCTCTAAAAAAGACGATAACTTTTTTAATACTGTACTATACAATTTGAATTTTTCGGAGAAGCTATAGAGCAATTAGTTTATTACAGGATGTGAAAAGAAATTTTTTCAAAAATTGCAAATGATTGGAATTGTAGAAAAAATACTAAAAGTTGCATTTTACAACATTTTTATGTGAGCCTACATTGAAAATTTAAAAGATACGTTTTGTAGATCTGTGTCAATTAAGCATATTCTGAAAATTTCGTCAAAATCTGTTGACGTTGCAATGAGCTACAAACGTTTCAAGATAGTAAAAATTGCAGATTTTCACGATTTTCGACCTCTAACTGCAAAAAATCTAAGGATTCTTACATCTTTCAATGCCTGTCGTTTTTTCCCGCGTCAACCGATTTCGATGAAACTTTCACAGTGCATATAATTCACACAGATCTACAAAACGCACTTTTTAAATTTTCAATGCAGGCCCACATAAAAAAGTTGTAAAATGCAAGTTTTAGTATTTTTTCTACAATTCCGATCAATTGCAATTTCCGAAAAAATTTCTTTTCACATCCTGTAATAAACTAATTGCTCTAGCTTCCCAAAAAAGTTCAAATTGTATAGTACATTGTTAAAAAAGTTATCGTCTTTTTTAGAGCGTCCGAATATTAATCCGGTTTACTGTACGTGTTTCGAATAGGTAGCTGTACTCTAAAACGTTGGGCTGAAGTGAACCCAGTTTCTCATCGTAGTTGCAATTCACACCGCAGTATTAGGGATATTCCTAGTGATTTTTGTGCCGCGGTAATAAGCTCCTCCTTCGCTTTAATGTACGTAATGCTGAGGACTTAATTTTTTATTAAAAATGCAAGAGAGTTTCTTTTTATATTTTTGTTGTATCGAAGTTGTAAAGAATGTACAATGTACAATCATGTGAAAAACAGTCTTTTGGTGATCGAGATAGAAGAAAAATGGTCATATGTATACTTTTTATGAAGAATGTTTTCTCAAATCCTGAAATTATAAAAATGTGAGAATAATTGACAATTTTGTTTACATAGCCAACGAGGATACGTTCTCGTTGAATTATGCAAATTTATTCAGTATGAAATATTTATTTTTACGTATTTTATTCTCGTTGGGAAAAAATAGCGGAGTAAATTAAAACATCCGCGGTAATATGTACATTTCCTCGATACGAGCGACGAGTGTTAATAAGCTGCATCTAATTTTAAAAGTTTCTTTTCACTTACAGATACACTATTCCACAGTTCCACAAATTGAGTAAATAATATGACATATATTGAACACTGTCATGACTAAACTGCGGATCTTTACTTATGCATTTATGCGTTATTATAAAATTATAAAATAAATATAATATAAAATTATAAAATTGTCAAAAAATGCTAGAATATAAACTTCGATAGAATTTAGTAAGATTTTTATTTGTTTTGGATCTACAAAGGCTGTTCCCATTAAAAATAGGATTTTATTTCATGCTCCTTTCTTAAAAGTCTATAAAAATTGAAAATTGCATACACATCCGCAATCTAGTCATGACTGAAATTTTATTGTGTTTCACGCAGTTGCGTGTGAAAAGGTACTATGTGTGAACATTGACCAACACTTGGTTGTTCACACATAAATACCAACTTTCCCAAAAAACCGCAGAGGTTCTAAATTAATAGTATCACTTCGTCACGTGCAAATTATAGGTGTACATTGTACATGGCCGTGATGCTGTGTTAGGACATCGAGGATTGTGAACTTTCTATACCAGGAAGCACGCAGCTATAATATAGGAATTTCCTTTTTCTATATAATCGAATTGGCGGTAATTGGCGCTGGCAAGGTTTCTATGCCTGCATACAAACCGTGCGAGCGACTTTTTTACGCACAGTTGATGGTCAGTGGTTTACGTGAAATGAAAATTGCGTGATGAAAACTGTAGATCTCACTGTTTTCAATTGCACGTTACTTACAGACGTTGTGGTCTTTTTATGAAGTTACGCACCAAAGAAACCCAGTGGCTTTCTAGTTCGCAATTCACTGGTGTAAACAATGTGGCGTCGTTCAAAAAACGATTATGCTTCAAGGTACCTGTTACGTAGAAAAATGATCGTTGTTATCGAATCGCAATTTCCGTTGCACCATATTATTACTTTTCATTACTATTGTCTGACAATTTGTCAAGTTAATTTTCAGTTTTTTTATTAATTTTTGCTTATTTACTAGTCTACTCATTATTCATTTATTTATTATTAAATTGTGTGCATTTATAACGAAAATCAATAGAAGAAACACAAAGCAATAAAAATGTCAAAACAATTTAACTCCTTGACGTACCATTTTCTTTACAGTTACAGTGATTAAAACGTCTTTATACTCAAAAATGTCGTAGAAGGGAAAAGAAAATTTATATTTTTTGTATGGCAACATTTATTCTAATGCTTAAATATTGATTACAAACGAATCGAATATTATTTCATCTAAAAAGAAACACATACCATTCATATTTGTTAGACTTTGTTAAAATCGCGTTAAAGACTTAGTTAGATTAGACTTTGTTAAAAACGAGTCTGACTCGTTAAAATACGGCAAGGGGTTTAAGGCTACTGTCACCTTTTATCCAATTTTGTAAAATTATTAGGAAAAGAAACTCTATTTGACTTTTATTCCTTGTAAATAATGAAGAAAATTTTTATTTTACATAAAGATCCAGGGTCTACTTATTATCAATTATTGTACGTATTCGTGATTTGTTTAATGCATTGCTTAAATTATCAAGCATTCATTTCTATCGATGCACACAGTGATATTCTTGTTCATAGAAAAATAATAAGAAAATTGAGTGCATTGTTGAAGGTGAAATTGTTGAAATATACTATACTTAGCAGTATAATAAATCGACTTCACGTTTATGAAATCTCGTATTAGTTTCGCACAATGCATTATATAATACATCGCAAAAATGATCAAAGAAAATGTAGCAAGACTTGGAAATCCATGAGAATCTGCAACGCAGATAAAATCATAAATAATATCAGTTTCCGAATAAAACGAGATAACCTCCTTAGACAAGAGTCAACAATACCTACCGACGCAGAATAGATCGTAGCTGCACAATTCGTAATTTCACGTTACAACATGCTGCATATTAACTAAACACACGAAATTTATTCGAGAAACAAACGGAGACCGATCTGAAAGAACTGCTAACGACGTCTAGGAATTTCTCATGAATTATTGAGTTTCTTAAGAGGACGAAATCACTGAATACAAAACTCCAACAAAGGCAAACTCGTTAATAACTAGTGGTACTTCATGGAATTGTAAACGCGTCTATGTAAGAACAAGTTAGTATTGCGAAATGTGCGATGACCAAAGGAATGAACTCGGTGCACCGAATAGTTCGCATAACGACAGGTTCATAATCATTGAAATTGAAATTTACACGCTGTTGATGGCGATTCGCATTAATTTTCTTTCTTTCACAATTGAACGACGAGACTACTCTCTCTCTCTCTCTCTCTCTCTTTCTTTCTATGTGTGTCTTTCTCTCTCGTTTTCTTTGACTCGTACCACTCGTACCTCCTGCGAATCGGCCGAAATCCACAGCTGTGCGACGCACCGCACAGCGGCCCCAGCAATAATTTCATTACAATCAAAGAAGTTTGGGAGACTAATGATTGCAATTTGCTCGAAAGTTCTCTGTTGGGATTCGTACGGTGGAATTTCAATCTCGGAGGTTTATAGGCCGCGAAAGTGAAGCAGCCGTGCCCGCAGTGAAATTAACGAGTGACACGTACAGGACCGCATGTTTTCGAGGATTTCGAGATTCCGTTACAAATTACAGGGGACGTTTAAGCCCACGATCGGCACCGGTACGCAATTTATCGTCCGCGCGTATTGAACTTATTATGCGCGATCTCATTCGCGGCTTTTATTGGATAATTAGTTAAGACACCCTTGCGAAACTTTGTCGCAACTCTAGATTACATAGAAATGCGCGAAGTGACGCAACGTGTGCGAGCAAACTTGAAGATGCACATCGGTCGTAAACGAAAGTTTTAGCAAATGCGGATCGAAAGAGAATTTTTATTTTAATTCGGTTGTATTGTATCGAAAAGAGCGACAAGAATTTCCAAAAATTTGCTCACAAAGTCTGTCGTTTTCTTATTTATTTATCCATAATTCTTCATATGTAGGTGCTTCGTGTTTGTGATAAAACGATATCATCGAGCGAACCTAACCTATAAGATGTTGCATGTGACACACGAAGATGCCCAGTAAGCAATCTGCTCTTGATTTGCCATGGATTTGGCACCAAAGTTTGCAAGTAAATACTGACCCGTCTGTTTCCGCATTAGGCTCGGTATCTGCTTGCATAATTTAGTGCCAAAATTCCATGCCAAATCGAGGGCAAGACGAAGGCAGATCCTGCCCTCGTTATAGAGGGCAGATCGGTCGCACTAAAAGCGAACCTAAGCAAAATCGTTATTGTCATTATTTGAACACTTGTAAATATTTAAATTATGAAAATGCATGAAACTTAAAATTATACAGGGTGGTCCGCTTAAATAAGGCCATCTAAATATCTCTTCAAGTTATCGTGATGCAAAAAATATTTGTTACGTAATGTGCATGGTGTCGATGGACCAAATATCTGGCAAGAATATTTTTTTCCGTAGGTCATTTTTTTCGGAGTTGTCAAGGTCATCAATGTTTTTTTTATAAATAACTACATTTTTTTTGTATTGTATCATGTAAATGGTTGAAAAATACATTCAGATATGTATGATAACATGACCTTGAAATGACCTTGATCTTCGAAAATTGGCCTTCCTTAGCGTGATTCGTTAAAGTAAATATATCTTCAGGTTATTGTGATGCAAAAAATATTTGTTACGTAATGTGCATGGTGTCAATGGACCAAATATCTGGCAAGAATATTTGTGTCCGAAGGTCATTTTTTCAGGAGTTATCAAAGTCATCAATGTTTTTTGATAAATAACTAAATTTTTTTGTATTGCATCGTGTAAATGGTCGAAAAATACATTCAGATATGTATAATAACATGACCTTGAAATGACCTTGATCTTTTAGGTCAGGTGCTTCTTCTCAAGGTCATTTCAAGATCATGTTATTATGCATATCTGAATGTATTTTTCGATCAATTACACGACGCAATACAAAAAAAATGTAGTTATTTATCAAAAAACATTGATGACCTTGATAACTCCGAAAAAAATGACCTCCGGAAAAAAATATTCTTGCCAGATATTTGGTCCATCGACACCATGCACATTACATAACAAATATTTTTTGCAACACGATAACCTGAAGAGATATTTAGATGGCCTTATTTAAGCGGACCACCCTGTATAATTAAAAAATTTAAATAAAATTCGATTTTCCCTCCTACAGCAAGGTTTACTCCGATTTTGTCCGACATTTTAGAATTTTAGATATTTTAGATATATTTTGCCCTCTACTTGGCACCAAGTAAGCAAATACCGAACCATCTGTTTCCGCATTAGGCTCAGTATCTGCCGACAGATTGTGGTCGGCAGATTCAGAGCAAAAAAGGACCAAATCCTGCTCCAAGTCCTAATCATCCTATTCCATCCGATTCCAAATCCTACTCCTAATCATAATGATAATTATGTCAAGGACAAGTTGTAAAGTTACAAACACACGCTTTGAATCCTAATAATGTACGATATTTTCTCTTAAAATCAGTTGTGAAAATAGCGATTCTATAGAATAATATAATACTACAATCATTCTCTAATGTTTGCTCGTACGAATTGTGTGTGGTGTCAATTATCACTTTCATATATATACAGTGACTCCCACTAATATTCGGAGTATACGATTTGAACTTTTTTTGGGAAGCTAGAGCAATTAGTTTACTACAGGAAAAAAATTTTTTCAATAATTGCAATTGATCGGAATTGTAGAAAATATACTAAAAGTTGCATTTTACAACTTTTTTATGTAGGCCGATATTGAAAATTTAAAAAATACGTTTTATAGATCTGTGTCAATTAAACATATTCTGAAAATTTCGTCAAAATCGGTTGATGTTGCAATGTGACAAACGTTTAAAGATGGTAAAAATTGCAGATTTTCTAAATCGGTAAATTTAAGATTTTTACATCTTCCAATGCCTTTCGTTTTTTTCCGCATCAACCGATTTCGATTAAACTTTCACAATGCATATAATCGACACAGATCTACAAAACTTATTTTTTAAATTTTCAATATAGGTCCACATGAAAAAGTTGTAAAATGCAACTTTTAGTATTTTCTCTGAAATTCCGACAACTTGCAATTTTTTTCAAAAATTTTGGTCACGTTGTGCAGAAAACCAATTGTTTTAACTTCCGAAAAAATTTCAACTCGTATGGTCCGATATTAAAGAGATGTTGTCGTCTTTTTAAAAGTGCCCGAATATTAGTGGGAGTCACTGTATGTATAATGTTAGAATATTAGTTATATTGAGTATATAGTCTGCAGATGTCGGAATCAGCTCGCGTGAATTCCATTTTCGACGGCTCCTTTCATGTAACACTCGACTCGCATTCATGGAAGTGTTTTGAAACTGACAAGTTCTGTTACATTTACCGCAATTGCATCCACCTTCCCTCGCAATTACGTCTCACCTTCTACTGACATTGAAATGATAGTTCTTATTAACTTTCGTTTCTCGGCAATCGAGTATTTCCTAGGTAGAATATATTACGAATATTTCGTTTCATAAAAGAATTGTTCAAACGTGTTCAAACATAAACGCACTTAAGCATAGGTAATTATGATCTTAAAAGTCAACTATAAACTTTAAATATGAGATATGAAAAATACGTTTTTTTTAAATTACTAACAAAGTTTAACCTGCGTCTTATTTCTACAGTGCAGTAAAGCTTTGATCTAAGAAAACGGAAACTGTAGGATCTAAGAAAAACGAATATCCCCTCCACAGCCGGGCATACCCCGCGAGGAGCCGAAAAGCTCGAGCTGCCTCGAACGACGAGCAGTGTAAAGTGTAATATAAACACGCCGCGTAATTCGATACAGGTTCGGGTATATCGGTGTGAACCACTACTAATCCAATTCTTTATTTTTCATTATTCTTTCATAGGACTTTCACCAACTTATTTGTGGCATTTTTCTGATTAAAAGGACACTAAACGCGATATATTTTGAACTATATTTAGTGGTTTAAGTAACGGATACTATAGGATCTAAAAAATAGCATGGACCCGAAGGTTCTTCTTAGATTGAGACTGAATATTTTCTGATTATTTTTCCGCTTTCAGCACGTTAAAAAAATGAGGAAAAGCGACGAATTAAAAAAATTTTGATTAAAACGATAACAGGCTAAAATTAAAAAACTATTTTATTTTTTTATGGGACTTTCACCAACTTATTTATGACATTTCCCATATTAAAAAGACACTAAACACTATATAATTTGTATCGTATTTGGTGGTTTAATTGAGGTATATATCATTGAGTAATATGACATTGTTAGTAATATGTTTCGTTAATAATATCGGTATGAACTAATCCAGTTACAAAACTTCATTATCTTTCTATGAGACTTTCGCCAGCTTATTTGTGGCATTTTTATAATTAATATTACACTAAACAAGATATAATTTCAACTGTATTTAGTGGCCCTCGGCCATGCGGTCCGTGTTTACACGCGCTGTCCTTTTCTACCTTCAGCGAGGTCATAAAGAAATAGTAGAACCACAAGATCTGAAAAACAGCACGGACCCGAAGATTCTCCTTAGATCAAGGCTTTACTGTATTTAGATATACTAATTGTATATCCTGTATACAACCGAAATTGTTAAGAAAATTTTATATAATATTTGACAAAGAAACTTGTTCGAATCATATTTGTTCACAAATAGTAACTATAAAGATTTCTTAATAAAATAAATCTTTTCATCCTCTAAAAAGGAATAGAATTTTGTGTAAAAGTAGAAGCAAATGATCTGTTTAAAAAATATACCTATTAAGATATTATTAATAATGTTTTATTTGAACAGAAAAGATAGCAAATATTAGTTGCTAGATGAGTCTCATTATTGTGCAAAATTTCTAAGGTTTCGCGTATTTTTATTATTCAGTTGTCAAATCGATGACTAATATTTCTCTAACATGAGTAATCTAAATTCGATATTTAAATGAATAATATGGTACAGTATTATTATCAATAATCTTCACTATTTTAGATACGCAAAACATTGGCAATAAATTTATGTTGGACTCCCACTAAAACTATTAAAATTTTGTAATTCTATAACGTAAATAGTAACATTAAAATATGTTATGATTTTTACGTACATTTAGTGTTTTAGGTTATGTCAAAATAAATTCCTTATTAAGCAACGAAACCTTCTTCAATTATGCATGTATTGTGTTAGTGAAGCAGCTCACTAAGATGTAGAATGGTGTAGCAACAAACAGGTTCTAACATATGTATAAAAATCAAATTCAAGTTCACAGTTGCAGATTTGGTGCAAGGTTAGATGCAGTACCTGTTTTATATTGCATCTAAGAGGCATAACAGATACGTAATATGTATTTATAATATTTATAATATTTTCATACTAGCTTATGTGACGAACGTATCTGCCTATTAACACTTCTCATTATAATCTTATAAATTATATAAATAGACTGCAGATCTTTATGCAAAATAAAAATGTTCTGCATTAATTGTGGGAAGCAGAAGTGAAACAAAAATTGATTTTATCCCCTAATGACTTTGTTACATTAAAAATCATATTAAAATGTTTTTAAATTTTTCTAATCTTTTACTGTTTTACATTTCACCCAACCAAGTTTTACATAAATGCGTAAAGATCCGCAGTCTACTTATAAACATGCATACACTCAGTATTTGTTACAAATAGCTTACAAGTAAATAGTAGTAAATAGTAACAAATAAGAGAGAGGGAGAGAGAGAGAGAGAGACTTTACTACCATAAACATTGCGTTAGTAAATATTGTGTAAATCTATTTAACAACATTATACTAGACTCCGGATTTTATGCGTTTATAACAAAAATGAGAAAGTGCAATTTAAAACAGTGAAAATATTAAAAGACTTTCAGAGCATTAATATATTATTTTCACCACTTTAAAATTATTAATGAAGAATATAAATTTATATTTAGCTCCTGCATCTTGCAACTGATGCACAAACGTTTTATTTTGCATAAACATCCGGAGTCTTATTATTACTTGTACGTCTGATATGCAGACTGTGGATTTTTATTGCAAAATAAAAATTCGAGGCGACAAGTGCAAGGAATTCATTTCTATCATTAATCATTTTAAAATGTTGAAAATAAAGTTCTTTTATATAATTTTTCCACATTTTTCAATTTCACCTTCACATTATTGCAATAAATACATGAAATCTGCAAGGTACTGTATAAAGTGCAAAAAGATAATTGCCATTAATTATAGCATTAATATGATAAAAATAATACATTGATATTTCATAATACATTGATATATTGATAATTTCACCTATAAATTAAGTACTGACATAAATGCATAAAATCCGTAGTCAACTGGCACACATGAAGCTGAAATTGAAATGTAATCCAGAGCGAACTTAAGAATCCTCCGGTTCGTATCAAAATGTAATGACGATGTGCTCGGCGTAATTAAAGTGAAATTGTAATATTTTTTTTCGTTGTGTGCTCCGTGCCCGCAATTAGTCATTTCAAGAAACATTGATTGTACCCCTGGATAGGGCTCCTGGCGTGATTAATGACGGGACAACGAAGGAAAAGGGTTAAATAAAATTTCATACATCTCTCGTCAGAAGAAGATGACGAGTTGACCACGGGAATTTATTTCTCGGTGCCAATCATACGGAACGTTACGCCATTTTAATGTCGCTCCATTAAAATTGCCGAATTAGTACCCCGAAATTTGAAATTTGATTATACCCCACGATAACTGGTTCTTGTCTTAATAGGAATATCCTGGTTTTTCATTCTCAAAACATCGTTTCTTGGCATTTTCTTCAAATATAATTGTTATAGATTGTTATAGAGTATATGTATGTGTCGAAGAGTATGTTTGAATTCGTATAATTAACTATTGCGACGATATCTCAAATTCAGGATGACCAATTGACTTTTTGTTCCAATCAAAATCTTTTTAATCCGCGCTTTTCCTCATTTTTTTAACGTGCTGAAGGCGGAAAATATTTAAAAAATCAGTCATTTCGGTTGAAAACACCATTTTGTAAATAAACAAAATTTTGAATTCATTTCGGTTGAGACCGTAGCCACATTCATACTGCTTAATATACACTTAAGTCTTGATCTAAGAAAAACCTTCGGGTCCGTGCTGTTTCTCAGATCCTATAGTATCCGTTACTTAAACCACTAAATATAGTTCAAAATATATCGTGTTTAGTGTCCTTCTAATCAGAAAAATGCCACAAATAAGTTGGTGAAAGTCCTATAAAACAAAAATGGAAAATGAAGAAGTTTTGTAGTTGGATTAGTTGTGGTTCACACCGATATACCCGATCCTTTATTGAATTAAGAGGCGTGTTTACACTTCTTAGCCCCTCGCAGCGTATGCCCCCCAGTGGAGGAGCTAGACGAAGTTCCTAAGATCGTACAGCTCCGTCTGGCTTAGATCAAGACTTTACTGTACTTCCATCTTTTTGTTTTCGATCAGCGGAAAGACCGGGATCATGGAAACAATCAACACATGTTTTTCAAAATATCATCAAAAATATATAACTCGTGTAATTTTGATTATTTTGATTTAAATAAAAATTAAGTATGTACTTGAGATGTATTAAGTATGTATCATGAGTATGTGTGCAAAATTTTAACCCAAAAAATATAACAATTCCTTCGAAAAAAACTGTAAAAATTGGTAAAAAATCAGCCTGGAAAACCAGAATACCCCTCTAATTGAGCTCCTTAATCGGTACTATCTAAACTTGTTGATTTAGGAAAATTTGAAGCTATTCACAGGAAGAATCATTCCCGTTCCACCATTAAGCAGAGTCGCGTGCCGAACACCACTTTCTAAACACTCGTGAAGCAATTCCACGTGCGACTTTGCACGCTCTGCAGTTAAAGTCGAATCTTATTACAACTCGTGAAACATTATTGCTTAATAATGCACTGTAAAAAACGCAATGAAAAGTTTATTACTATGAATCATCGATTCTTATTAACTCTTGAGTCAATAAATAATTTTTGTGCATCGAGATTTTTGACTGTCACGTTGATCATATTCGTATGGGTGACATTATTCTTCCATCAGACTTAAAAACTTTATGTTACGGCTAAACCGTGGATTTTATATTTGTACAAAAATGAATAGATCAAACGCAAAATAGTATTACTATACTAATACTATTGTATTAGTTTCCAATTAATAAATAAATTAAAATAAACTAATTAAAATAAAAACTAAAATAATAGTCTGGTCATGAAATATTGTTATTAGTAGTAATAACTAATGTACTACTAATGTACTACTAATAACAAATGTTATTAGTAGTTGTAGCATACCTCAACTTCTTCCTAAACTGCTTCGGAATTGTGAATTTTTTAAGAGATGTAATGTTGGTTAGTTACTTCGCGATTTGTCAACAGGAACATGAAGGATATATTTTTTATATAGGGTATCCCAAAATGTTGTACTTCCTTGAAAAAGAGGAGATTCCTGATATCATTTGAAATAACTTTTTCCTTTGCGAAAATGTTCTCTGGGGCTTTATTAAGGAAATATTAACGAAAAACACGGGCCAATCAGGCGCTGCAACAGCGGACGGAGTCAGCCTCGGCCAATGCCACGTCACGAACAACTGTAGCCGCATCCTGACTGGTCCGTGTTTCCTGTTAATAACTTCTTAACAAAACCGCGGAGGTTACTTCGAATGACTTCAGGAATCTCCCCTTTCAAGGAAGTACAACATTTTTGGGACACCTTATATTGTGTGTGATGTATAGACTGCGTATTTTATGGATTTCTGACAAAAACGTATAGATAAAATACAAAACCGTGAAGTCATTAGAAAATTCATAAAACAGTGATTTTGTATTTTCGACTTATTAAAATTATTAATAACAAAACCCCTTCTACCTAAATGTTTTTCTTGCAATTGACTTGGAAAATGTTTAGTTTGCATAAGAATCCACAGTCTATGAATGTATTTAGGTATTATTAATTTTCTATGTATTTATTAGACTTATATAATTCAAATAAATGCACTGATATTTTTATTACCGATATATGTTTTAAATATGATCTTATTAACATTCTAGATATTAAATATAATAGAGAAATAGATATTAAAAAACATGAAATTTTAAAAGCAATGTATAAGTTCGTCTTTACTTTAATTCAATTCAGTTTATTATATTTTAACACTAAATGGCCAGAAATTGTAGTGGAAGTTTTAGAATTGTAGTTTTTAATAATTTCCTTGAAGAAACGGAAAATTTGCCAATTTGCTAATTATGAAATTATGAAATTTCTTCATGGCATTCTAATCACATGTACATGATAGACCCTAAAATTCAATTGCAGATATAACATGTCCTATAATTCCATATTTTATGTTTTTAAGTCTTCTACATTTTTTAAAACAATTTATAAAACTAAACGTATGGAAAGTACTTGAATCACTGCATACATTCAGAGTCGCCAGATCAGGGGAACTGACTCGAATCAAGGGGAAAAAGTTACCCTCTCTCTGCCAATACCGGATTAGTCACGTGACATTGTGACACATGCACGGCAGAGACGAAACGCGTCACGTGATAGGATCGCGAAAGGGTGTGGGAATAGCGTCGTAGAAGGGGGAGATAGAGTGGGGAGACAAGTCTTAATCTGGCGATTATGAGTGGAACATGTACTCATTGCCTTGACACAAAATTTGAAGGGAAAACATGCCGCGTAGTTGGAGAGTGAAATCATTAACAAAAAGTAGAGTAATGTTATCTAATAAAGTACACGCAAGAAACATATTTAATATAATTAATTTAACGTGTCTTGTACTTAAGTAGCAACTTCAAGCACTTCTAAGATGCTCACCACTAGAACGGGCGTTCGCTGCGCCGTATCCCGTAGAACGACCGCGCTAGTGGCAGAGCACTACTGGCGGCGACTCGTGTCGGGCGATGATATTTTGCTTTCTGATTCGGTAAAAACGTCGACGTTCGAAACTTGAAAGGTTGGTTTCTCAAGATAAAAATCTGCTCTATCGCGTGGTATAGTTCGATTTTCCGCTGGACCCTTATTTTTTCAGATAAATAAAAAAATATCATCAAAAAACGGTGCAAAAGTGGTGCCTCTCCGTCTTTAATGATTGTTTAAACATGTTTAAACAATCATAATGTATTAGTATTGCAATCACATTAGTATTCCACAGGATTCGGGAAAGTCTAGAGAATCTTTTGCAGTAAAGAACAATACAATATCTTTTATAATGACATCACAATATTTGTTCAAAGTCGAAAAATATGTCTTTTCTTCAAACTCAAATTTCTCAAAAACTGTGCGTCCAGAAGAAAAATTAAGGACAGATTCGGAGTCAGCGCGAAAAGCTCTATAAGAATCGCATAGTGAGAATCGAAACGTCAAAAAAAGTTGGAATTTGATGGACCGTGTAATTCAAGAATAGAAAAAGCAAAGCTTATCATTATAACGATTTTTGTATCTTCCTCACACCTTGCAAATCTTAATAAAATATAGTTTTTTCATAAATTGTAGTAAAAATTGATTTTCAAGTTTAATAACAAATTTATGTTGATCATACATGACCGATGTGGTATTCAAAGTGTTAAAATAGATTTTTTAAAAATAGATAGTCGAACAATAGAAAATCGATTTCAAGGAAAGACCGAAATAAACAATTATCTTTCGTTGTTAAAAAAATTCTGTTCAAATTTATATGTCTCGTTCAAGAAAACGTTTGTACATGAAACAGATATTTTAAAATCTGCATAATAAAAGCTCTTTGGAAACAAATTATTTTAGAACTTTTATTAAAAATGGTTTCACAAACAATTTTAGTTTCATAATGATTTTATATCGCTATTAAGTGAGTAGTATTCAAAATTTATGATGTTGATTAAGAAGTTTGTTAATACTGATGAATTCTGGCCTTGTTATTGAAACTTAAGGCCCTGATCTAAGAAAAATCCACGGGTCCGTGCTGTTTCGTCGCTCTACTATTACCTTGTGTCCTCGCCGCTTTATGTTACAGATTTACAAAATTCTAATAGTTTTAGTGGGAGTCCAATACAAATTTATTGCCAATGTTTTGTGTATCTAAAATAGTGAAAATTGTTGATAATAATACTGTACCATATTATTCATTTAAATATCGAATTTGGAGTATGTTAGCGAAACATCAGTCATCGATTTGACTACTAAATAGTAAAAATACACGAAACCTTAGAAATTTTGCACAGTAATAAGACTCATCTGGCAACTAATGTTCACTATCTTTTCTATTCAAATAAAACTTTATTGATTGAGGTATATTTTTGAAACAGATCATTTGCTTCTACTTTTACACAAAATTCTATTCCTTTTAAGAGTATAAAAAGATTTGTTTTATTGACAAAGAGTGATCTTTATAGTTATTATTTGTGAACAAATATGATTTGAACGAACAAGTTTCAAATTTGTCAAATATTATATAAAATTTTCTTAACAATTTCGGTTATATACAGAATATACAATTAATATATCCAAATACAGTAAAGCTTTGATCCAAGAAGAACCTTCGGTTCCGTGCTGTTTCTTAGATCCTGTGGTTCTACTATTTCGTTGTGACCTCACCGAAGGTAGGAAAGGACAGCGCGCGCGTGTAAACACGGACCGCGTGGCCGAAGGCGCACTACATACCGTTAATTAAACTACTAAATACAGTTCCAATTAGATTGTGTTCAGTATCTTTTTTATCATAAAAATGTCACAAATAAGCTGGCGAAAGTCTCATTGAAAATATTGAAGTTTTGTAATTGCATTAGTTCACACCGATATACATAATAGTGACATCTAACCGAAAGATATTAGTAACATCAATTAAACCACCAAATACGATTCAAATTATATCGTGTTCAGTGTCTTTTTAACCCTTTGCACTCGGAGCTATTTTAACTGGAAAATTAAACATTTCTTCCGATCTAGAATATTTCCATTCCCTATGATTTTTGAAATTTTATGGATATGAAATTGGTATAATATCTCATGCAAGACCTAAATGTTTAGTAATTGGTTAGATACCGATATATTTAATAATGAAAACGATATTTTGAATAATGGCACAGCAATTTTTAGTGGTGCCTCAGAGGGGACAACCGAGTGCAAAGGGTTAATCATAAAAATGTCACAAATAAGTTGGTGAAGTAAATTTTTTTAAAGAAATACCACATTTTTAAGACGGACTAAAAAGTATAAAATAATTTTTCCTAGCCCCATTCAGATTCCTAACCCCATACAGATAGTCCTGAAAATTTGTGATTGTGAATTTTTAATAGCTATGAAATACTTGTAAGATTTAAAATGGAAAATGTGGGGCGCAAGACTTAGATGAACTATTCATGCATCACTTATCTATTGCATGCGTCCTACGAAGTACTCTAAATTTCGCATTGGGTTCGTCCGCGTACCTTAACTAACAAATTGATACCATATTCCCAGGGTAACAACTCTTCGCCGGCCACTCGTGCTGCTCGCGGCCCTAGCTCGTAACAAAGTCTCTAGCTCATTGGGAAGTTAGTTTAAAATCAATTGCAGAATTTATACCGAACAGACAAACAAACAAACAGACAGACAAGAAAGCGAGTTAATAAAAACGTGGTAAAAAGGCAAAAAGTTCTGGTTACGCAAGGAAAAGTTTACCCTATTCAAAAGTTGCAGAACTCTTTCAATTTTTTATGCCAAGATATTTTGGCTCGACAATCTCCACCAAGTTTAGTTTGTTCGATAAGCACTAAAAGGGTTAGAAATAGTTATTTAACTCGAAACATGTGTGCAACGATTCTAATAGACCTCACGTCAACCGAGTCTATAAGACTAAATAAGACTATCTCGTAAGAAAAAGGGACCATAAAGACATCATGTCGGAAACGGCACCAGTTTTCCAGGCAAGCGAATGTATACTATACTTATGAACCTGAAACCAGGTGCGCATTTGTAACGAAAGACCGCGCAATGTGATCAAATAAACCGAGTCAAGAAAGTAACGGTTATTTAAGAGTTTTGTCGCTCAATAAAGTAATTCTGAGCACGATCTTAACACTAAACCTATCACCACAGGTCCAATAAACAGCTTTATATGTATAATTGATTTTCAAATCATTGAAATTATAAAGGTCTTTTCGTGGGAAATACAATAATTAAAGGAATTATTTCATTTAACCTTTATGTAGCCAACTAAAATGTATAGATTATTTAAAACCTTTTATATAAATATAATTTTACATAAATATGTTAAAACATAATTACACAAATTCTCATTTTAATACTATGTATAGATGAATATACATATATATGTATATATATAATAAATATATATATATATATAGATGAATATACATATATATGTATATATATAATAAATATATATTTCCCACGAAAAGACCTTTATAATTATATTTATATATATATATTTATTATATATATACATATATATGTATATTCATCTATATATAGGTATATATATAACGTATATATAATGTATAATGTATATATATATGTATATATATAATAAATATATATATATATATATTCATCTATACATAGTATTAAAATGAGAATTTGTGCAATTATGTTTTAACATATTTATGTAAAATTATATTTATATAAAAGGTTTTAAATAATCTATACATTTTAGTTGGCTTTTAGTTGATTTTTTAGTTGACCACTTTTAGTTGATTTTTTCGAGTGTCTCGCAACTCAACCACTTTTTTCAGGAAGCTAAAAAACATGTCCTCGGAAAATTAGCCATAAAATTTTACTTGTTGATCAAATCACTAAACATTTTTCGTATAAAAGTTGCACCTTTCCAACGGTACACATATAAAACTCTTTGATATCTTCATCAAGCAAAAAGTTACAGCCCAAAAACAAAATCCGTCTCACAACCCAATATATATATATATATATATATATATATATATATATATATATATATATATATATATGTATATATATAATAAATATGTGAATTTCCAACGTCTATTTGAGTTAATATTTCATTTATGTTTGATGCGATGTTTTGTTGTTAATTTGATATACACGTTAAGGCAGACAACAATTGCAGAGCATGAACTTGTAATAATAAATCTTTAAGAAAAATAAGCTGTATCGCATTTATAATGAGTAGACAGCAGACTTTATGCATTTACGACAAAAATGAGAAGCAGCAATTTAAATGAGTAAAAACATTATAAGAATTTAAAAACACTATTATATTATTTTCAACTTATTGAACGTATTAAAAAAGCAAAGAAATTTCTATTACACTCCAGTTTGTTGCAATTCAGGTAGAAAATTTTTATTTTGCCTAATAATCTTTCTAATAATAATGACCGGACTGTAAATAATACTATACTGTATAGAAATATGTATAGAAATATAGAAATTATGACTTTTATATTATGTAATAATTTACAGAATACCTAAGATCAGTAATAAATTTATAATTAATTTTAATTATCGCAAATTGGACAGTGTGCCGTGGTAATTTATAACTAGACTATGGATTTTATACAATTATGACAAAAATGAGAAGGTGTAATATAAACTATAAAAACATTAGAAGCATTTAAAAATATTATTAATGTATATTACTTTGAACTTATTCAACATATTAAAAGAGAAAATAAAGTTCTATTTCTCTCCAGTTTGTTGAAATTCAGGTAGAAAATTTTTATTTTGCTTAAAGATCCGCTGTCTAATAATGAGAAATAATAGTCTTCGTTGGCAGTCGTTTGTCCACCCGTGCTTCGAAACAACAAATGAAATAAATTAATTTTAAGTGTCGTGTAAATCTGAAACTATTGGCGATAAATGTCAAAGTTAAAATTTTGCTATCTTCATTTCATAATTGAGCTCTGGTATGCAAAAGCACGAGTATGATTCCATTAGGATTCCTTCGTAGCGAAATGGGTTTAGTAACTGCAACGATTCCGTCAATGTCTCGGTAGATTAAGTATGTAGTATGTAATAATACTCATATTGGCCTACCAACGGGCGCATACCTGTTATGCGCCTTTCCATAACAAATTTCGGAAAAAGTCACTTTGAACTGGCCCCTTGATCAATTGGGGAGAACTAGATTTCACAGGTTTACTCTGACACGTGTACACTCCCGTGCATAAATACATAATTAAGCTAATATTCTCTCGGGTAGCGCGTCTCTCTCTTTCTCTCTCTCTCTCATACAATGATTCCAACCTTCCAATGAATTATAATTTGTATATCATTGACGAAACATTAACCCTTTGTCGACGAGGATTTCTTTAAATAATCGGAAGCTAAATCTTATATTAATCCCTTCAGTTATTACAACAAAATAAAAATTCATCTTTTATTACTCCAATAACTAATTATTTGTTTACAACTTCAAGAATTAAATAGATGGACCTGTTACCGCCTATACGACGAAATTCATTCTCGAAGGGTTAGAAAAGCTAAAACTGTTGTAAACTCAACATATAATAATAATCAATGTCAACAGTAGCAGATTGTTAATATCATCATTTTAAACGCCATAATTTAGAAATGTTATAAACAGACTGCGAATCTTTATGCAAAATTAAAAGTTTTTGAATTGCAATAAACTGGAATGAAAAAGGAATTTATTTTTTTTCTTAATATGTCTAATAGGTTGAAAATAATATAATAATATTTTTACATGCTTTCATGTTTTAATAGTTTCTAATGTTTTCATAGTTTATATTACACCTGCTCATTTTTGTCATAAATGTATAAAATCCACGGTGTAGTTGTAAATTACCTCGATATTGTCCAATTTACGATAAATAAAATTAATTATAAATTTTTTTATTTCTGATCTTAGGCATTCTATGAATAGGTTAGTTGCCACATAATATAAAAGTCATAACTAGACTGCGGATCTTCATGCAAAATAAAAAATAAAAAATTAAATAAAAAATTTCGACCAAGCTTAATTTTCTTATTAATCTGGTCAAATAATACACTGTTGTCTTAAATCTTTTTAATATGTCCACTGCTTGAAATTGTTGTACCCATTTTTGTCATAAATACATAAAATCCGCAGTTTAGTCATAACCGTTTAAGTTACTTCTGTAGAGTATAGTATTATTTACAGCCTGGTCATTATTATTAGAAAGGTAATTAGGCTAGATAAAAATATTCTATCTGAATTGTAACAAATTGGAGCGAAACAGGAATTTATTTTCTTCCTTCCTAAAAATAATATAACAGTACTTTAAAATTCTTCTGATGTACTTCTAATGTAAAAGCATAAAATCCGCGGTCTAATTATTATAAGCCTTATCGGTGAAATCCTGGAATTCCCATGGCTTTTGTTATCGTTTCAACAATAGAGATATTTAAACATTTAGTTTATAGTTCCATTGTATTTCCGAATATTTATGGATCAGAGTGTACCAACACAGGTTTAGACGAGTGAATGTCTACGACCGGGCACGTGTCACACGAACTGAGTACATATATACCAGTGCCGTTTTGCAGGAACCAACAGTTTACTTCCACTGTTTGCCACTACCTTTCTACGAATCGTGTGTCTATTCGTCCCAAAGTTATCAACTATCGTTACCAATTTTTGCCAAAGAGGTATACACACAAGCGCGACAGGTTTAAATAAATTATTCATTTATGCATAATCGTGCTGCTTTCGGGTTAACAAGTGTACAAGCGAATTAGAGATAGTAGAGAGCGAATTAGCAATAAATACAGTGTGCACCAATTTCTTCAATTAATCTCAACAATGGTTTTTAATATTTTCTAAGTTTTCTATTTAATTTCATACATCGTCTCATGAAATAATTGGTTTGGATCTACTGTTATGTTATTGTGAATTGTAAAAAGGTGTCGAGACGTTCAGGCAGTTTAAATCACGCGCGGGTTTCGAAGAAATTTTTTCAAACACCAGTGAACTGTGTGCAGAAATTTCATCGAGAAATAATTATTTGAAGAAGAACTCTAATTTCTATAAAATTTTCAATATTTCCTAGGTTTTCAATCATTTTTCATTTTTAATTTCATACATAGTCTTATGAAATAATCGGTTCGGATCTACTATTCTGTTATTGTAACTTGCAGAAAGGTGTCGAGACTTTCAGGCAAATTTTTTCAAACACCAGTGAACTATGTGCGGAAATTTCATCGAGATGCGCAGCTTTGAATGAGAAATTGAAATAATTATTTGAACAAGAATTCTAGTTTCAATATAAAATGATTAAATATTTTAAAGAGATTTTAAGCCATATAAAACCGTTTAGAATAATCAATAAAACTAAATTATTTACTTTTTTCTACGTCAGAAAAGAGCCGTGTCAATTTCATCCTCAAGAGTAGTTTTGTTGCTATTGTTGAAGTGTATATGTTTATACAAATATCGAATCTAATAAGACTTTATTAAACTTGTCACTAAATCAAGTTTCAGGCAATTGCGTATAGTGTAAATACGTGAAATTTCTTATTTGTTTAAGTGGCTTTCATGCATTTATGAAGAAAAATGCTCGAATTAAAATTGGTTTCGAAAAAGAATTATTTTTTATTAGGCTTTATTAAACCATTCATTAAATCAAGTTTCAGGCAATCGCGTACGGTGTAAATACGTAAAATTTATTATTTATTTCATTATTATTCATTATTTGATAACATTTGTAGCTCAAATTCAAAACAGTGAAAATATTTCAAGAATTTAAAAATACTGCTCCATCATTTCCTACTTATTAAAATGATCGAGAAAAGAAATAAACGTTTTGTAAATATTTTGTATAAAAGTCCTAGTTATTATTACTAGGCAGCGAATCTTTATGCAAAATCATAACTTTTCTACTCCAATTGCAACAAACTGGAATGAAATAGAAATTTATTTTCTTTCTTAATACGTTTAATAGGTTAAAAATAAATTCCTGTAAACTCTTTATTATTTTAAATAACACCTTCTCATTTCCGTCATAAATGCATAAAATCCGCTGTCTAATTATTACATTACAGGTCTTAACTTACTTTCTGTTTCTTGATTAAGTTGCATCGCATCAATAAAAGACCGAGATTGAGATACCGAGATTCTTTTGATAAAATATATTCGAATAATAATCTTTTTTCATTACTGATTTCGAGCGAGCGAGTGGATATCGTTGAGCACAGTTGATTGATGAAGCCTTAAATTATCCTACGCTCTTGATCGCACTGTGGCAGAATTTTTTTGGAAATAAAAAAAACCCTACGGCTGAGAGTATTGGTGTTAGCGCGAAAGTAAATTATTCGTTCAAAATAAAACATTATTGAGTTCGGAGAGAGGGTAGCTAACTGTTCATTCTCATTTTTCGATATTAACTTGTTACGTTCGTGTCGAAATTTTAAGTGAGTACAATGTTTTAAGTAAATAAAATAACAATAACGGTTTATAAATATTAGCCCTATACTATCTCATTTGTAATTAATTATGCTGGTGTGCAAAATTATAAGAGCATTCAATTTTTATCGACTTCTTTTTATTTAAACTGGTTTAACTAGACTGCGGATTTTATGCATTTATGACAAAAATGGGTGGATGTAATTTAAAACAGTAAAAACATTAAAACGATTTAAGGACATCCATATGTTATTTTCAATGTATTACAATGGTTGAAGAGAGGAATAAATTTTTATATGGTTCCTGCATCTTGTAAACGACGAAGACAATTTTTATTTTGCATAAAGATCCGCAGTTTAGTTATAACTTCGTGACAAACAATCATACATCAATTTTTCGAAATTGTTCACTGTGATTCTTATCCTCAGAAAAATTTTGTTCCTAATCCTAGCGATTAGGATATATCACAGTTGTCATTCAGTGATTTTTGGTAAATAGTTCTAAAGTAGTTTATTTAAAAATTAATTTCTAAAATTGGATGTTCGAATGCAAAAGTAAGAGACACTATGAAATATGTTTATCCCAGTTCATGTTTGTCTGAAAATGCCTTCAGTCAATTGTATTCTGGTAAAACAATTTCCGAGAACTAGATCAATGACGAAAGCATAATATACAAATAAGCAATATTATATGATTAGAAAACTATAAAAAACATAATCACAAAGTTATTTAATTTAAAGCATAGAAACTTATTAAGCATAGAAGCATAGAAGCATAGAAGCAAATGAAATATAAACCTTCTTTTCAAAATCGAATGTCTCTACGTCATTAATAAAATTATTTGTAGTTTGAGAATTGAAAGAAGCAGATCTGAAAATTACATTCGTTTACATTAAATCGATCTCGTTAGTTACATATTATTTTCTTCGCGAATTTTTCCCAAGTGCACTTAAGTTAATCCCTAATTAATTTTCTGAAGTTGTTAGGTAATTACGCGTGCGGAAAGTATCTCGGAAGCAACGTTACCGTGGTCTGGTTCACAGGATGATTAGAAAACAAACACTATTTCCTTGGTTAATTATGGATTAGGAAGCCAGTAATTGATAGTTAGATTGCAATGGCCGATGATCCGTGACGATTCATCTGTCAGGCCGTCACGGTCCGCGCCTTTCGTCTACGAAATTAAACAATTTCATGCAAGATACGAATCAATGGATTATATTTGTGAGAACGTGTTCGTTATCGTTACGCGTAATTTCCAGTACTCCCTCGGATTACTGCACACGACACGGTTCTGTGGGCTTGCGCCTGGTAGCTATAACAGATAATCGCACATACCAGCTAGATATGCATCGTGCATTGTGCACGCGAATTAAGTGAAAAATGTGCCGAAGCAAATTAATCTTTCACTGCGACTTACGCAGATGGGGGTTGAATAATGTAACAGGTTTCTGATAAATCGTTGACAATTCAACGGCGATATACGTCTAGGAGTGTCGTTAACACTTTCGCTGCCACTGATGCATGCATTTCGCTCGCTTTTTCATCGGGTTCTTATTGCTGTCCTGTTTTTGCATTTAGAAAGTAACATTTCCCCGCAATCATACACGCCCACTCATAGAAGCACCAGAATGTTTGCGAAAATGATCGAAACGTAGCATTACTAATCCTCTTCTCTTTGAAATATCTGCTTGCATGATTGTACAATAGGGTGGCTACCTGTACGGTACCTTAGCTACAACCCATGTCAAAAAGTTTCCGATCGGAGACATTGATACGGATTTTACAGAAAACATTCATGTTTTAGAAGTATAAAATATCATTTTATTTTTATTTTTAAAACTGATGGGAAATTAAAAGGCGCTTATTAAAGAATGAAAAACAACAAAATAACATAAGCATCCATTTATTTTAACAAAGAAACGAGAAAATAAACAAAATGTTACACGGAAGAAAGTTTCCGATTAATAGAATTGTTGGAAGAAAGTTTCCGATTCGATTTAAGGTAAAGGTACCAGTAGTTGACCATGTACCAGTAGTTGGCCATTTTATAGAAAAACATAAAAAATAAGATTTTTATAAGCTGTACACTTTTGATGAAAGTGAACCTCGGATGCCATACCATCTGTTGGTTAAATTTCAAAACAATTACATGCGAAGTATGCATAGTAACAACGGACATCTGAATTCATTAAGGTTAGTAATATGCTGATATATTTCTATTTCCTTAACGTTTCTGTTAAGAACAGCTGTACGGTTCAGGTAAAAAAATCCATACGTTATGAACTTTTCGCGACTGAATTATTTGCTTTTTAAATTCTCACAGAGTTTTATAAGTGATAAATGCATCGTTTTTGTTATTCTAACTTGGAAAACAATAGTATATTAGGTGGTCAAATATTGAATATCGTTTTTGAACAATTTTCAGAGGTTGATAGGCTTGGTCAATTACTGACGTGACTCATTTTTTGTTTACGATTTATAATGTATCCATTTTACATCTACGATTGTTAGGAGTACAAAATATAATTCTAAATTTTGTGTAACTAAAACTAAAGCGACTATTTCATCCATGGAAATGTATGAGCGATTATGGAAGTGGCCAGAGAAGCTGGACTACGAAATCGAGCAGAACTCGCAACGTCTACTCTGTTCCTGAATCGAACTTTTTATGGAATTGATTTGTTTTATTTCTTATTTTATTCTTTAATTGTAATTTGTGCTGGTAATTGTTGAAACTAAATGATAGTAAAACGATTCCCAACATTATTGCTTTAACCCTCTTTCTAGTATAAGTGGTCAACTACTAACGAACAGAAGGTCAATTACTAGATTTTTCATTTTCGAGAGTGGTCAACTTCTGAAGCAATTACTGAATTTTTAAATATGTTTCTTTTTGTATAAGTAAACTTTTTTTAAAAAGTGACCTTGGTACATAATCTAGAAGACTTAAAGAGTGTCTTCAGGCATCGACTCTCGCTATTTGATGACAGAGCAAGTGGTTACTATTGTTCGCGTGGAAAACTTCTCTTAACTGGTCAACTACTACCTTTACCTTACACAGTCCAACATCAAATTTGTTCAACAATTACTGTCGGGTGATTCTTATAGAGTTCTTCGCGCTGATTCCGAATCTGCCCTTAATTTTTCCCCTAGACGCACAGTTTTTGAGAAACGTGATTTTGAACAAAAACATATTTTTCAACTTTAAACAAATATTATGATGTTATTATAAAAGATATTGAATTGTTCTTTGCAGTAAAAGATTCTGTAGACTTTCCCGAATACAGTGATATCCAATATTAATACATTATGAATGTTTAAACATGTTTAAACAATCGTTAAAGATGGAGAGACACCACTTTTGCTACAATTTCTGATGATATTTTTTAGTTTATCTTAAAAAATAAGGGTCCAGCGTAAAATCGAACTATATCACGCGATAGAGCAGACTTTTATCTTGGGAAACCAACCTGTAAAGTTAGCAGCGTCGACGTTTTTTACTACGCTTATATTAGTTTGCCGAGTTGTTGTCATTGTCGATGTTGTTGTATGCGTAAAATCTTGAAATCGAATTTTAAACCACTTCCCGATGAGCTAGAGACTTGAAACTTTAAACATAGCTCAGAACTGGGTGACAATGCAATATTTAAAAAAAAATTAAAAAAAAGACTGTGCATTTAGGAGAAAAAAGATATTGAAATATTAACCGTCACATACCTCGCAGCGCGACGCACGGTAGTGAGTCATCGCGTTCAGCGATCCCCACTCCGCGCGCCAGCGCTCCCTACTCCACTACGCGTTCGCACTCCGGCTCATCCCCACTCCACTGACCCACTTCGCACCGAAGGAGCTCAGTCCCATTTCGGACTTCATCAAGAGACGTCGGATTAAAAAGTAGAAAATAAAAAATATATATAAAAACTTTTTAAAAACCACGCTTATATTAAAGTGCACTAAAAAGGAGAAAATAATTTTTTTAGACATTAGCGACAATAAATAAAAGCGTGGAGCGCCCACGAAGATTGCGTTAATATAGTTTAGCGCTCCACGCTTTTATTTATTGTTGCTAATGTCTAAAAAAATTATTTTCTCCTTTTTAGTGCACTTTAATATAAGCGTGGTTTTTAAAAAGTTTTTTTATATATTTTTTATTTCGAACCAGAAAGCAAAATATTTTCGGCCGACATGAGTTGCCGCCAGCGCCGCGCCGTATTGATGAGTTAACATTTACATCATAGGTTTCTCGGTTATGTGTTCCACATTAAAAAAATAAAAGTCACGAAGTTTGGGGCAAATTTACCTACAAACAACAGAACAGTATAACTTATTTCGGGAAAACTGTGTCAAATTGACACGAGGGAAGGATGAGGGTTAAAAAGGTAGTGTTTAAAATGTACCGTTTAAAAAAATTAAAGTGACCTCGATGTCTCTAACAAAACGACATGAAAACAATAACTTTTATGACACCGTGTGTACTCCATGAAATCGTTTAATTTTGTCCTCAAGACATTTAATGTATCTTAAAAACAACAAAGAATTAAAAGACATTACTTTTATTAAATAAGATTCATATGGATCAACTAATCTTAAAAATAAAGGTACGATGTTACTGTAGGGCACCATCGAATATTTGTGGACAATAATGTATTGAAATGACCAAATTGTTAGTACAATCATCTGGGAATTAAGTTAATTATTGCAATTTGCGGGGAAACGAATACAACTGTATCGTATGAACATATAAACAAACCTATGAAAAAATCAAAAATATGTTTCTACAATATTCGAGACAATTTTCAAGACAATTTTCGAGACAATTATATTTCATAATTTATATATTATTGATCGCATCCCTTAATGATTTTATTCCAGCCCATTTTTTCATAAACGCATAAAAATCCGCGGTCTATTTATTACACATTCAATGTACTTATTAAATTAAATATAACTTTATTTACTATTGTTGCGGCTTATTCTCAATTTATGTAAAATAAAATAATATAGTCCAAGAAAACAGTTATTAAAAATTCTTCTTTCATAATTAGCATACTACTATACAGGATGGAAATTATAAAGCGTTACAGCCGAAAATCTCCGAAAATATTGATTATACGCAAAAATGTTTCAGATGAAAGTTGTTCAATACATCAGCCATCAAATAGTGCGTTTCAAGACGAATTCAACGACCTGTGACTCAAGGTCATTCAAGGTCAAACTTGCAGAGAAATGCAGAAAAGGTGTGATCGCTTTATTTGTACTTTACTTCGTGCCTTCGAACTTTCACACCAAAACGAGGACTGTCACACCAAAAACTTCACTACAAGTTTGACCTTGAATGACCTTGAGTCATGGGTCGTTGAATTCGCCTTGAAACGCACTATTTGATGGTGGATAAAAAAAACGTATCATTCCATTTAAAAAAAGAAAGTTGACTTTCATCTCACCTTGATGTGTCCACCGGGAAAAATAAAAGTTCCACCACATAATGTCCCCCTCGGTATAGAACAACTTTCATCTGAAACATTTTTGCGTATAATCAATATTTTCGGAGATTTTCGACTGTAACGCTTTATAATTTCCACCCTGTATATTTATATTATTAAAATATCACAGAATCATTGCTTTCCAGCATTTTGAAAATTTTCGAATTTTACAGGTACCAAACCATAATGAAAATATATTGGGGATTACTTTGCGTGAGTTTGTTATGTTTGGGATCCGAAAGAGTGGAAGGACTTCAAAAATGGGGCTCTCAGTTTGGGAAAGCTCCTCTCCTCGAGAGATTCTTCTGGAGAACGTTGGACTTTGCTTATCCAGACGAATCAAGCAGACAAATGGCGATGATGAGAGGAGATTTCGTACCAGAAAATGCGTTACCCGTTGGTATCGAAATATGGCGGAATAAACTGTTCGTCACCGTACCAAGATGGCGGAACGGTAAGTTCGCATTAAATATACCCTTTCTATGCAGCTGAAGGATCTTCCATTAACCCTTTGCACTCCTTTGTCGAGTGTGACTCGACATCAGAGAAAGAAAAATGTAAAGGGAACGGGTTTTTATATGTACAGTAAACGCCCCTTTACTGTCCGGGTTCGTGGGCACGATCACTGTTCAGTGCCTACCCACTCCACTCTTCTTCTGTTCTTCTCTATGTTCGGCTCTCTATTGAAGTCTCGCTCGGCGCGGTTGGCGCGATAGACGCAGTCATAAATCAAGAATCGTGTCTGGGTACGATCACTCTCCGTGCAAAACACGGCTGTTGGACAATAAAGGGGCGTTTACTGTATTTGGTTCCCCTTTATTTATTTAATTTCTTATTTTTTAGTTAAAAACAAATATAAGTTCCACAAATATAAATTACAACAATGTTTGAGAGCTATATTTAATATAATTAGCAAGCAAAATTGTTTAAAATAAGTAGCAGTCAAGGAACTGTCCTTTGAAGTAAATTTCAAATAAAACACTTAAAATAGTAGGGAATTGTTGGCAATAAAATTGAAAAATAATTCGGAGTGCAAAGGGTTAAAAGGTGTTATTTTAAATTTCGCGCTATTTTAGATTAGAGTTATCACTTGACAACATATGTAGATGGTTGTAGGTGGTTCGGAACCCACCTTTATAAACAGTAGGTCCCGTCGCTTTATAACCTAGCAGTTGAAGAAGCGACGTAAATGAACAAAGAGATTAGAATTACCATTCTTCGATACGTGGTTAGTTAAATTGTAAAAAATTGTTAATTGTAAAATGGAACAGCGTGTTTCTATAATTTAACCCCTTGTCGTATTTTAATGATTATGATTTTAACATAAAATGACATTGTAAATCAGACATTTCGACTGGTGTGGTAGTTCTAGTAAAATATAATATAATATAAATTAAACCAGTTTGATAATGAAAAGACTTTATTATGCTTTTTTAAGAGAACGGTTAAGTTTAGAAGCATGGAATAAGTTACAAAAAATTGTTGAAAAATTCTTACATCAATTTCCATCAAATCGAGGCTGTAGAATCACGCTACGATAGTCGTGCCATATAATTTCTTTACACCCTGTACATTAACATTGTTAACCTTTTGCACTCGGAGCTACTTTAACTCGAAAATTAAACATTTCTTCCGAACTAGAATAATTCTGTTCTGTATTAATTTTTTTATTTGTATGAATATAAAATTGATATAATACCTCATACAATATTTAAATGTTTAGTATTTGATTAGATACTGTAGGTGTTACATGTTAGATCAGCTGGGACGATCTGGCGATCGTCTGCTCGTCTCGTTGGTTGTCATTACGAGCCGACGATCGATTCGTTAATAGCAACCGATGTCGTCTGCTAAATAATTTTCGGTAGCGAGCGTCAGATTGTAACGAACCGTTAAAGAATAAACAACCATTTAAATAAACCTCCTATAATACCAACATTATTTCGATTCTGAATAAATTAAACAAAATCAAAATTCATTATATTACACCTTTAGTTATCACTGCAAAAGTCATCACATCATTGCGGATAAAAAACGTAACATAAAGTAAGAATTTTCAAATGAAATTGTAAAACCAGTCATTTCAACTGGTGTGGTAGTTCTAGTGTTGAACATACAGTGAGCCACGAAAGTATTTGAACGCAATTTAAAACAGTATAACTTTTTTATGATAGTACCAAACGACCTGATGTTTTGTAAGCAATTAGAAGCATTGCTTTACTAAATGATCAGCAAAAAAGATTTTCCAAAAATTACAATTTACAAGGTTGCATGCAGAAATAAAAGAAGCATTTTTTTAAACTTTTTTAATTTGGGCCCTTAATGAAAATTTAAAATATATGTTTTATAGATCTATGTTAGTTATACATATGCTGAAAACTTCATCAAAATCGATTAACATACCCAAAAGCTACAAGTGGTTAAATATGTGGAAAATCATAGCTTTCCATGTTTCGATGCGTGTCGTTTTTTTCTGCATCAACCGATTTCGATGAAATTTCCAGCATGTGTATAACTAACATACATCTACGAAACGCATATTTTAAATTTTCATCACGGGCTCTAATAAAAAAGTTATAAATGATGACTCTTTTTTTGTCAAAATCTTTTTTGCATGTCATTTGGTGAATCAATTCTTCTAATTGCTCAACAAAAGTCAGATCGTTTGGTCCGATCATAAAAAAGTTATACTATTTTAAAGTGCGTTCAAATACTTTCGTGGTTCACTGTAGCTACATTCATTTCCCCACGAATTGCAATGGTTAACTAACTTTCCGAGGCGACTGTGTGTATCATCTTTTTCTTTATTCTCTGCCGGAGAGAAGCCCAGATAAAAATCTCGAGTAGAAAACCGGAAACTGACACGAATATGCTGCGTAAAACGTCAGTAAAACGTCGTAAAAGATCACTGTGGTCGGTGCACGCTTCGAATCTAGTCTGGCTGGCTTCCGGTTTCCGACACAAAGTGCCGAAAACCGCGCGAGCGATTACAATACAGGACTTCCATTTCTCTTTACCTCCGCCTTCGCATCGACTAAAATCTAGAAGGGAACTGGCGGATGAATGAGGCTTATTCACTTTTATATTCTCGTATTTCCGATTTCTTTTCTCAGTACTCTAAGCTTATCATAAGCGACGGCGCACGCCAGGTCATTGTGCATGGAGAATCTCGGTCGACAATGGTCCCATAATATTTCGTATTCCCAAAACTGAAACCTATATATTTTCGAACATGTTTTCCATATCTTCATTCATTTTCTATTGGAAACTAATTTCATCTATGTACATTCTGAAGAACGGTAATACCGAAAATATTCAATTAATCCTTAGCACTCGAGTGGTGACTCAAGTCACCACTAAAATTGCTGTGCCATTATTCAAAATATAATTTACACTCCCGCTTATAAGTCTTAGGACACCTTTAGTTTTTAACAAAACTCTGGTATTTCGTATAGATTATGAACCTTTAACTGTATTAACTACATAATATAAATATAATGACAATGATCCAAAACACACGTCAAAAATATGTGAAAACTATTTGAAACAACTTCAATGTAATAATTCATTAAAAAATTAAAATTATATATTTGAGGTCCTTCCCTATCCCTCATAATACCCACCAAGTTTCATCTCGATCGGCCACCAGTGCCTTTTGATCACCGATCACCAGATTTGAACCCCATAGAAAAATTATGGGATGAACTGAATAGACAGGTACGAAACTTTCGAAAACACATTTATGGAATATATTGGAACGAGAATGAAATAATATAACAACAAAAAGTATGAAAAAATTGATCACGCCGCGGCCAAGAATAGTGGAAATTGTAATAAAGAAACGTGGCGGATTCTTCGATGAAAAGAAAATATAAATATTTTTTTATTTTTTGACTTTATTAATTATTTTTTTTTAGATTTTAAACCTATAAAAAATTAAGGAAAAATTTGTTTGCATCCTTCAACGATTATTTCATTTTTACAGAGTTCAATACAAATATGATCACTGTCCTAAGACTAATGAGCACAGGACAGTACGTACAGTGACAGGAGTGTACATTATTAAATATGTTGGTACCTGATCTCTCTCTCTCTCTTTCTCTCTCTCTCTCTCTCTCTCTCTCTCTCTCTCTCTATCTCTCAATTACTAAACATATAAGTATTGTATGAGGCATTATTAAATGATAAAAATTCCTTAGTAGAAAGGAATTGTTCTATTTTATTTATTTAAAGAATAATATGAACTCTTATGCCGTAACTTTTAGAGTTTTGGTTATAACAGTTATGGTCTCGTTATACACTTCCATATGACCCATACTACTATGTGTATAATGTGCTAACAAACTCCGTCATGAAACATTAAAAAATTTAACAGAACACACCCTAACCTAACCCATGGAATCCCTAAATATTGTGTGCACTGTGACTTTAAACAACAAAGTGTTATAATATTAATTTAAGTGTATAAAAATCATAATTTGATCTTTACCTTCTAAATTTTCAAAAAACGTCAGAATACAGCCTTCGACAGAATTTAGTGAAATTTTGATAAACAACAATTATGATATATATACAATTATGTATATATCAGATCTACAAAGTCTACTACCACTGAAAATGATATTTTATTTGGTTCCCCCTTCTTAAAAATCGTCTCGAAAAATTGCAAATTCCATAAACTTCCGCAGTCTAATGATTATAATTAGAGTATGGATCTTCATGCAAAATACAAACTTTCCAGGTCGGTTGTAGAAAACAGATGATAAATAAAAATGTATTGTCTTTTTTTAACAAGTTAGATGGTTCGGAACCCATCGTAATAGAAAGCAGGTCCCACTGAAATTAGGCGATAGTGAGAGTGGGAGAGGGGGAGAGTGGTAAATGGATTTGAAACCCTGAGGGGACCAAATATCATTACTACTACTACTTTTTTAACAAGTTCAATAAATCAAATAAATCAATATTTTTAAATTCTTCTAATGACTTTACAGTTTTGTGTTTCACTTATTCACTTTTGTTACAAATGCATAAAATCCGCAGTCTAATTATAGCACTACTAATTAGAATAACGAAATGAAGCAGTTAATTATATATTTTTTATAACAAATTAATTATGTCAAGTGTATTGAATTTACACTTTTTTTAAAATAAATCTTAAACGTTGTCCAGTTTCATAAATTTTATAAGATCGCATTTAAAAATGTAATAATTGATGAAAGGAAATTATGAAAATAAACGGAATTGTAAAATATAATTCATGTTACGTATAGGCATTTTTTGCACGATAAATACGATTGTTCTAAGTTACTGTATTTTTAATAGTTCTGCAACGATAATCGATCTAATACTCAGCAAGTCATCGCAAGAAATTGGATAACCTATTCTCACTTTCTTTCTAGGAAGAATGAACTATTGTTTCTGAACTACCTGTTGATGAGCCTTATCACATCAGATTTTCCTCTCGAAGATTTTTGTCTATAAATAATATCTACAAAGTTATGTATCTACATAGCTAGTGCAATTTAAAATAGTAATAATATTAGAAGAATTTAGACGTATTGTTATATTTTCAACTTATTAAACATATTAAGGAAGAAAATCAATTTCTGTTTCACTCCAGTTTGTTGCAATTCAGGTAGAAAATTTTCATTTTGCATAAATATCCGCTGTCTGTTTATTACAAAAATGAGTGGGTGTAATTTAAAACAGTAAGAAGAGAAAATAACGTTTTCTCTGACCTTGAATGATTATAGCCACTGAATTGCTAATGAAAAGAACTATCATCGCGAGTGCTTAAAAAGGTAGTGTTTAAGTGTTTAAAATGTACCATTCAAAAAAATTAAAATGACTTTGATGTCTTTAACAAAATGACATAAAAATTACTACATTTTTAATAGTTTCGCAATGATAATCGATCTAGTACTGAGCAAGTCTAGTGATAACGAACGTATTGAATCTTACATAGATTTAAGGAATTGATCTTCTCGAATCGGAGATTTATTTATTCTTTACAGTTTGAAATCTAAATTATTTTTACTGGACGTTTCAAGCCAATGTTCTCTCTCGAATGATTTCCACCTCGCTTCCGCTGGTTCTTTTTCACGTTTTTCGCCTTGTTCCGGTTCCGATCTTCCCAGCAGTCCCCTGAAAGTTCTCCAAACGCGTCAAAGCCCGCGGAGGTCGGCATTGTTTTTACATGAAGGTTTTATTTGCCCGTGGCTTTGTTTGGCCGAGTCTTTGTTCCGACGTCAGCTTCTCCCCAGGCAGAGGATATGAAATATTAAGAGAGAAAAGAAGAAAGAGGGTCCTGTCACACCGTCCGAGGCAGAATGGATTCGGAACGTTCAATGACTTCCTTCCTGAGCCCGGGAAACGAATTGTTTTACAATTCGGCACGCAATCAAAGCAGAAAACAACTCGATCCGACCTGGTCTGACCTCCGCATGCCATTATCCTAGCCCCCAAAGACCTACTCTACTACTCTACTCACTGCGGAACGTGTTAAACTATTGATCCATCGATTCTATCTTTAAAGATTTGCTCATTTCTCCTAAGCCCACTTCAATATTTTCTGTTTGCTAAAAAATTGAGGCGATCGTATGCGTCGATCGCACGTCAGACTATCACGTTCACCGATTTTTCCCATCGTCATCTTCGATTTTTGATCTCGCAGCCTTTCTGTTGACCTTTCTTCGGATCAAGACTTGTCTTCCCACTCTACGATGCTATTCCCCCACGCTTCCGTCACCGCCCCGTCACGTAACGCGTTTCGCCTCCGTCGTGCACAGGGCTTGAAGGAAACTGTTAAAATTTTCAATTAGTTCTGATATAACAGTTATTTTTTGACTTTTAATTTTTCTGTTCTAAGAAAACAGTTATAAATCCACTGAAACTTTTACTCCATATATGTAAACATAAATAGAAAATTTTTACTCTTCTCTCGTTGGACAGTAACAGTTATTCTGCTTTGAAAAAGTGAAACTACTTTCAAATAAACTTACCGTTTAGTATTACATAGGTTTGAGGTAGAAAGCTTGAATCATTCTATGTATTTCATTAAAGTACATTTTGTTAACGTAAATGTTCCATACAATTCTGGTTTATAAAAATTATGTTTTAAATTGCATTGATTTTTTGTTGATCATTAAACCTATCCACTTAATTTTGTCCACGACTGTATATTTTATCCGTTTTAAGTGAAAAATAGTTTAAACTTTTACACTTTACTTCAAAATATCTGTTAAGAAATCAATATTCCTTCAAAACTTTTATTAACTAAGTATAAAATAACTATTAAAACTAAACTTTTATAACAGAATTAAAGTGTTAATGTACAAAGTTAACTTAAAACAGTGAAGAAATAATTTAAAAGTTCAAAGTTTACAAAATAACTTTTATTTATAAAAGTTTACAGTTATAACAGTTTCATTGAAACCCTGCTTGTGCATGTGTCACTATGTCACGTGACTAATCCGGTACTGGCAGAGAGAGGGTAACTTTTTCCCCTCGATTCGAGTCAATTTCCCTGATCTACCGACTCTACTTGGGCTGTCTAAATATGTGCCTTTCAAAACTTTACTTCTATTGTCAGGCAACATATTTCCGATAAAATCGGATTGCGTGTGTTCCCGAGTTTCGATAATGTTCCGAATGCGACCACCATGTGTTTCTTGCGTGTACTTTATTAGATAGGATTTATAGAATTTTTTTCAATGAATATAGTTGATAGTGTTTAATGGATTTATAGATTTTTAAAAATGAATACATATACATGTTAGTGTTTAATGGAGATTTATAGATTTTTCTTAATCAACCTACAAATCCATTAAACACTAACATGTCTATTGAATCTATTTAGAAAAACATGTTTCCTTTATTTGAATTCAAATTCTAATTTTGGTTACACTGTTTTGTAATGAAGCATTGTAACGAAAAGTAAAATTAAGTTTCGATCGAATTGAGACGTTGCGTATAGATTGCGTTAAATTAAGTGCTTGAAGTTGCTACTTAAGTACAAGACACGTTAAATTATATGTTTGTTGCGTGTACTTTATTAGATAACATTACTCTACTTTTTGTTAATGATTTCACTCTCCCACTAAGCGGCATGTTTTCCCTTCAAATTTTGTGTCAAGGCAATGCATACATATTCTAGTCAGAATCGCACGGATTAAGACTTGTCTCCCCACTCTACCTTCTCCTTCTACGACGCTATTCCTCCCACGCTTCCGTCAACGTCCTGTCACGTGGCACGTTTCGCCTCTGTCGTACGTGTATCACAATGTCACGTGACTAATCCGGTACTGGCAGAGAGAGAGAGAGAGAGAGACTAACTTTTTCCCCTCAATTCGGGTCAATTTCCCTGATCTGCCGACTCTACTTGGGCTGTCTAAATAGGTGCCTTTCAAAACTTTGCTTCTATTGTCAGGCAACATATTTCCGATAAAATCGGATTGCGTGTGTCCGAGTTTCGATAATGTTCCGAATACGATCACGCTATTGTAGGATTGGGTGGCGTGCAAATATTCGTTCATAATTTAGGACGTTTGCAATGCAGTTTAGTGAAGCTTGATACTACCTATTGTAGGAATTCCGGCGACTTTGAATTATATATCGCTTGACACAAATCGGGGAGGATCGCCTAGACTCACTCCTTATCCAAACTGGGCGCAAAACAAAGCCGGAGCGTGTGGTACTGGCATCACTACTGCTTACAGGTCAGTATGATCGAAAAATATATAATAAACTGTGATAAACAATGAACCATTGATGTACGAAAATTACTAGAAGACAATGAATTTTTATATACTTAAATTCATATTGCAGGGTACCAATTACTGCGGTATCATACTTCGATTGTACTTTATTTTAATATTATTCCTAATTTATCATGAAATAATAATATGTTTAATGGAATAATATGTTTTTATGGAAAAATGATGTGTCCTGAATATAAAAAAATGGTGGCCTTCGAAACCTAATACAACATATAAATGTATTAAAAAATAAAATCGATAACATTTTGTACGTATTACTGCGGACGAAAGAGAGCCATGTACTAATTACTGCGCAACCATTACTGCGGATTAGAATTCGAAATATGCGAGCGATACGGAAACAAACTACGTATCTAGGCACCAATTTAAATAAATTCGAATACAGTGACAAATAATTTTCTTACTCATTACATTTTAAATGAATAAACCTTTTATTAATACCGGTTTCTTTACACCGTAGAATAATATCACATAAATAACTAAATATATTCTTTTAACAACTATTTGAATAATATTTATTATCTTTACTTTGAAGCTGTTTTAAATTAAGAGCATTGTAAAGTTTACAACATTTCACAATTGCATTTACAATGTAAACTCCTTTGTCTTTTGCAATTCCTCTATCTTTTTATTTTTTAAAATCTCCATTCTTTCTTTGTTTCTTAAGCTTTCAGTTCCATCAGTAGATATTTTTCGTACACTTCATTCATACACTTCACTTTAATTCGTTTTTTAATTTTGTTACTGTTTTTTTCATTACTTTTCGATTGAATTTTTGCCATATCTTCTTATTTTATCTATAATACTCTTTATGTAGAATCGTATCCTATCACCCAGTATCGAACATGTGCCTGCCCTAAAACGTTAGGCTGAAGTGAACATCGTTTCTCATCGTAGTTGGAATTCACACCGCAGTATTAGAGACATTCCTAATACTTTTTATGCCGCAGTAATGAGCTCCTCCTTCGCTTTAATGTGCGTACTGCTGAGAGCTTAATGTTTTTATTAAAAAGGCAAGAGAAGTTTCTTTTTATATTTTTGTTGTATCGAAGTAGATATCTAAATAGTAATAAAACTTTCCTCTACGCAATTTAAAGCAATATAAAGAAATCGTGTAAACAACAGTCCTTTGGTGATCGAGATAGAAGGTAAATAATCTTATGTGGAAAGACTTTTATGAAGAATGTTTTTTCAAATCTTGAGATTATAAAAATATGAGAATGATTGACAATTTTGTTTGCCTCGCCAACGAGAATACATCCTCATTGAACAAATTTATTCAAGGCAAAATATCTATTTTTACGTTTTCTAATCTCATTGGGAAAAATACCGCAGTAAAACGTACACTCGCAATAATAAGTACATTTACTGTACATGAATATTTAACACATTACATATGCATCTTTAAATTCCTCATACGTTTGTCTTAAAATGATTGGATAAAACTAGTCTAGTTATGAATAAATACCTCAAATGTTCTCTTGTAAAATACGAAGAAAGATATTGTCATAGGAAAGCTATAAATTATGTCCAATTATTATGCAATGCATTATAGTTTTAAATACTACATGCACAAAACTAATTTGACGTTCTTTATGTAACATACATATAAAAACTTTTTTGAACCCGATGGCACCACTTTTCTTCGTTTGTTGTTAATGTAAAATATGATGTCAGTTTTATTATTGTAGAATACACGCAGACGCGTGCGACAGATTGTGGGTGCTAGATACTGGTACTATAGGCATCGGGAACACAACGGTGCAAGCCTGCCCTTATACCTTAAATGTATTCGATTTGACAACGGATAAAATCTTAAGACAATATAGATTGAGACCTGAAGACATCAATATGGTATATCGTTCTTGAACCTTGTGTTGAAATTCTGAAAATCTGTCGGATTGGGCTCAAATTTTGAAAAGCATGTTTCCCAAAAGGTCTTTCGCCGACTCGAAAAACTTTTTTTATCATTTTAGTGTCATTTTTCATCTTACCAATGAATTTTGGTTGGGTCTGGGCTTGGTTTGGGGTGGGGTAGGTGCAGGAGAGGGGCTCCATCCCTCCCGTGGCTTAAAACATGTGTTCCGTCAATTAACCCTTAGCACTCGGGTGACGACTCTGAGTCACCACTAAAAATTGCTATATCATTATCCAAAACACAATTAAAATTATTAAATAAGTTGGTATCTAATCAATCACTAAACATTTACGTATTGAAGGAGGTGTTACATCAATTTCATATCCATAAAATTTAAAAAATCATAGTATAGGGAATGGAAATATCCTAGGTCGGAAAAAATGTTTAATTTTCTAGTTAAAATAGCTCCGAGTGCAAAGGGTTAAAAAGGCCAGAATTCGCTGTGGTAAGTGTCGAATAAGGTAGAAAATGATAACTTACCAACGAATTTTGGTTAGGACTTAGTTAAGTGTGTGGTGAGGTGGGTGCGGGGGGAGGGGTTCCATCCCTTCTGTCCTAAAACGTGTAAGGTAGAAAATGTCGTTAAGATAGACACTAACATGATAAAAAAATGTTTCAAGGCGCTAAATATCGTTTTGGGAAATATGCTTTTAATATAAAATTAGTTTATATGCAAAATTTGATCTTAATCCGATTTGACCGATTTTTGGAACTTCAGCCGAACCTTATTTATAATGATAGTTTTATCTTCGAGAATTAATAGAAGGTGTATTATTCAGAACACATTCATCGCCAATATCGCGGTGGATTTGGGAAAAGGCGGATGCAACGATGCATTCGCCTACATGTCCGACGAGTTAGGATACGGACTGATCGTTTACTCCTGGGAGCAAAACAAATCGTGGCGACTTACGCATAGCTATTTCATGCCGGATCCTCTAGCCGGCGATTACAATATCGGCGGTTTGAATTTCCAATGGGGAGAAGAAGGGATTTTCGGTATGACTCTATCCCCCATCAACGTGAATGGATACAGGACTTTGTTTTTCCATCCTCTCAGCAGCAGAAGAGAGTTTGCGGTCTCTACGCGGATTCTCAGGGATGAGCAATTGTCTCAGAATAGCTACCACGAATTCCAGGTAAGGTTAAGGGTAAACTTTTCCTTCCGTAACCTGAAATTTTTGCCTTTCTCCTATAAATTTTTGCCTTTTCCTTTTGCCTTTTCGAAATCCAAGTTTCGATCCTGGAAAATCAATGGTTCAAAAGTTATAAATGTTTAATGTTGAGCGATTTCCAGTGGTTTTGACAGGTTAGCGCCGCCATGTTGTGTGTATTGACGGCCCTCCCGCCCCCCCTAGCCACAACATGGCGGCGCTAACATGTCATGTGATAAATCCGGAACTGGCACACAGTGGACCGGATCGGAAAACTCAGTGACATTTTGTTATAACTTTTGAATCCAGAGAACTTTTGAAATTAGAGAGATATTGCTATATATATATACACATATATATTTACTACGATAATTATTAGTAGATAGGAATAATTTTTTAATAAATTTTAGTGGAAATTCCATCCCGATATGTCTTATGGTTCAAGAGTCACCAAATTTCTCGATCCAAGAATCATTCATAATTTACAAAGTTGACAAGTAATTCTTGTGGAATTATTTAATGGAAAGTTTTCTAAAAATATTCCAATTCGTTTGAAACTTAAACTCGCTTAATCTTGAAAGATATACTCTCTTAAATATAGAATGAACTTCGCAAATTTTTCTTACTGCTTTGAGGGTTAATTGATAATAGAAGATATGATTTTTTTATCACAAAAGTCCGCTCTTCAATCTAAAAAAAACAAGAGAAAATATTAAATAGTAGAGTTTAATAATTAAGTAGTTTAAAGTAGAGTAGTAGTTAAGTAGAGTTTAAAATATTAAGTAGAAACAATTTTTGTCGTGAAAAATACTTTTCTTGAAATGTCCAACTTTCAATGTTTATTACAATTATGTCTAATATTTATTAAATTGTACTAATTTCTTCAGTTCCAAGGTCGATGGACATTTAGAAAGCAATGTTCATTGATTAGATATCGATACAAGAAAGTTCATTGTAGGCCAAATGTCACTGAATTTATCGATCCGGACCACTGTGTGGAGAGATGGTAGTCCCCTCAATTCGAGTAAATTCTCCTGGCGACACTGTTCCGAAGTGGCTATTTCGCTTCGAAATGTCTTCCAATATTTCAGATTTCGTTATTATCCTTAACACTGTTAGGTCCTCCCAGAAAGAGGAGCACTCGGGCATTGTACCTCTTCCGCAATGGACGAAAATGGCCTACAATTCTTTAATTTGATCGATCAAAACGCAGTAGGCTGTTGGAACTCTTTATTACCATATGGGCCTCAGAATCATGCAGTTGTTGTAAGACATGACGATGCTTTGATATTCCCAGCGGACGTCAAGGTAAGTTTTTGGAAAATCATTTATTCTTCATACTACTGCATTTCAATTCTAAATGCAAGGTTAACATTCAAATAGACTGCAGACATTTCTGCAAGATTGTATAAGTTTATAAATGAAATGAAGTCTTAATTCTCCTTTCAAAAATTCTTCATAGATTGCGTTTTACGTATCTCGCAATACTGTGTCTCAAAATTCCTTCGATATCCGGAAATGGGAGGTTCCTGAGATCATTTCAAGCGACATTTTCCTTTGCAAAAATGGTGTCCGCGGCTTGGTTAAGGAGTTATTAACGAAAAACACGGATTAATCAGAGCGCGACCTAGACGCGTGTTAGCACAGTCGGCCCGGCGCGCCGACTGTCAACTGGCCGACTGTCGACGACGCGGACGACATTTTTGCAAAGGAAAATGTCGGTTCAAATGATCTCAGGAACCTCCCATTTCCAGATGTTGTAGGAATTTTGAGACACCCTGTATACGAATAGTTATATACGACAGTAAAGTCGCGATATATGTCAGCGACTGCGTACGCGATAGTTGTCAGGTGCCTACTGCCTACCCACTCCACTGCTGGCCAAGGAAGGACAGCGTATGGGAAAGAAAGTGACGCGGACAGTCGCCGTCGCCGGCATAGTTCAAAGGCCCGCGTGTTCTCTGCGATCCGTACTTGCATGCTGTCCTTCTCTACGTTCGGCTTTCGATTGTACTCTCGGCCGGCCGCCACAGTGTGCCAAATGGGCATTTTAGCTGGACAAAAGTCACTTTCAAATCAACAAAAATTAACTGAGCTAATATAATCTAAAATAACCCTGTATTAAAACCCTTGAATATTAGAACTTAAAATTGTTTCGTTATATGTTTACAGAGCGTGTAAACTTCACCTAAAAAACGGACGCCTAACCTATAAATGAATAGCCATTTCCATGCGCATTAGAAATAGCTAAAAAATTACTAAGGGGTATATAAATTTCCTTTATATGACGGATATAGCATCTAAAACCATGTATTTTAACTTTAGTAATTCCAAATTATCGATAACTTTTTTCTATTTGTGTAAATAAAGTGTTAAAGATGACACTTATTTTTCCACAGAAACGTCCATGTAACTCCCCTTCGTTAATGAATTAGTATATGTTAAACGTCGCTCAACGCGATGATTTTTGCAAATATGGAAAGTAGAGACCTTCTACTTTATTTTGATACCAAAATTGACTTGCAAAACGTTGCAAAACTATATGAATTGTTACATTGAAGTTGCGTCGTTTGACGTTCACGCTCGTGATAATCACAGCTCAGGCGCGCGTTCTGAACGCAGCCAATGCCGTCGCCACTTAGAGGTTTGTTTAGTCTACTCGAAACCTATGGATTGGTCTCGTTCATTGTATATTTAAGGAGTAAACAACGATGATATCTCCAAGTTTTCCTCTGAACTTTCTTCCTATGAAAATTCGTTTCTTCAGTCTCAAAGCGATCAGCATGTGTACATCTCCCTTGCGTTTTTCTTATATCTTTCAGTTTCATTATTTTTATTGTTGTTATTGTTGTTTTTATTGTTATTGTTATTACGTTACTATTTAATACTTTGATTTTGATTTCTGTTATTTTTTTTGTATAATTTATATTTTTGTTATCATATTTTTATTAACATAATAAACTATAATATAAAGCAGATTTGTTATTCATAAATTGAAAACTTATACTAAACCAAAGAATAATTTTTTCCTGTTAGAATATGCCTGAATCTCCAAAAAACAAATAAGTAAATTATATTTACATTCTGTTTGTCCATAATTAAAAATTACGTCTTCTTTGATAATATCTATATTTGTTAAATCATTCTGTGCTACATAGATCCATTACTAACTTTGTTGTAATTTATATTTAATTATAAATAGCTTAAAATATATTGTTTAATTAACAAAAACCAACTAAATGTTGTAAAAAGTTAATAATTATTCATATTTTATACAACTGTAAACATATTAATTGAAGAATATAGAAAAATAGGCGATTTAGACTTTTGTCCAGCTAAAATGCCCATTTGGCACACTGTGGGCCGGCGCGGTAGACGCAGTCATAAAAAAATAATGTCGGTATGCGATAGTCTTGTGATACTTGTTGTTCGACAAAAATCGCGACTTTACTGTAAGGCAGCGGATCTTTATACTAAATAAAAATATTCTATCTGCATTATAACAAAGTGGAGTGATTTAAAAATTTCTTTTCTTTCGAAATATGTTTAACAGGTTGAAAACAATATAACAGTAGCTTTAAATTCGTCTAATGTTTTTACTATTCTAATTTACACCTACTCATTTTAGCCATAAATGCATAAACTCCGCTGTCTAGTTATAAATAAATTGGGAATTTTTATGCATTGCGTAGCTTATAAAGATTTCTAAAAAGGGGTAAGAGATAATAATTAGACAGCGGGTCTTTATGCGAAATAAAAATGTTGTACCTGAATTGTAACAAACTGGAATAAAACAGGAGTTTATTTTCTTCCTTAATACTATAAATAAATCTAATAATTAATATAATAGTTTTTTTAAATTCTTCTAATGTTTTTATTGTTTTAAATTACACCTACTAATTTTTGTCATAAACGCATAAAATCCGCTCTTTAATAATAATGCTCAAAGAATTTAATTCTTTTTTACGTTACTTTTATCTTTATCCCATTGGGACTGTGAATATAGAAAACAATATTTTTTTACGATTATTCTAATGATACAATTAAGCCACTGCAAACAAATAGTGAAGAAACTTTGCAATTAGAATAAAATCATACGCTTTTAGAAGTCTACGAGGTCACAAAAAATAGTAGAATCACAGGATCAAAGAAATAGCACGGACCCGAGGGTTTTTCTTACATACTTCAATTTCGACCGATGATTTAAAATAAAGCATTAATATTATTTTTAGATAAGAGGGGGATTATTATGGATCATATCAGACAGAATGCCAGTCTTTCTGATGTCTACTCTGAATTACACGGACGTGAACTTCAGAATATTGACAGTACCTATTAGAGAGGCGATTGCAGGCACCGTTTGCGAAAACGCTCCTTGGGGATACATCAGCAACTCCATTTGGTGGGAGAAATGAGTTTCGTTAATAAATTTACCGAAAATACTTGATTTGCAATTGCGAATTAAAAGTTAGACATACAAACGTTCGAATTGCAAAAATGTTCTACGACTTTTGCACTATAAGAACTTTGTAAATCAAAATTTACAACAATCACAACATTCTTAGAATATAAATATACATACCGAACTACGTAGCACCATTTAATCCACTACCTCCTTCTGAGCTTCTGTAAGTTTACGTTTTCTATTTATCAATATGAAGTATGCAATAGTATTAAAAAAAAGGTCATTAATCGTAGTTTTCCCACTTGGTTTGAATTTTTAATACAGTAGTTTGCTAATTCATTCAGCAATGTGCAAAATGGAGATGCGTAGATTCTGTTGCTTGTAAAACCAAATCTAATAATTGTGTACTAACAATGCAGCACTATGTTCACGATGCTATTCACTAAAATATTGTCGAAATAAAATAGAAATTAGCTTCGAATTCATTATTCGTAAAAGAATTGCACGAAAAATAGCTTTGAACTTCATTAATAAATGTTCGAAAGTAGAGTAAATGCTTACTGTACACTTGTAGTAATACATCGCTTATGCTTTCTGGTAGTGACTAATGATAATGAATTCGTGACAATAATACGATTTTACGAACAAATATACAGGGTGTCTCAAAAATGTACTTCTTCGAAAGGGCTAATTCCTAATAACGAATTATTAAAGAAAAACACGGGCCAATCAGATCACAGCTACCATAGCTCGCGCTGAGCCTGGCGTTGACATTGGCCGAGCCGGAATCTGTTCGCCGTAGCCGCGCTCTGATTGGTCCATGTTTTTCGCTAATAACTCCTCGACGAAGCCGCGGAAAGCGTTTTCGCAAAGGATAAAGTTACTTCAAATGACCTCAGGAATAACCTCACTCAATGAAATCCAACATTTTTGAGACACTCTGTATAAATATACTAAAATGACATTCCGAAATAAATGTATATTTTTTATTCAGGAAGAAGTAAACAGCGAAATTTCGTTATGACGTCCTGCCCAACACGTCAATAGAACCGTCCGCCTTTCATGGGGCTTGCTGTAGGTATAACGAAAGCTCCAATGTTTATGAAAGCTCTGATGTTTAATTAGCTCTAAAGCAGAATATGTTGTGAAACATTGAAAATAAAGAAAGAATCAGGAAGCAGTAGCCCGTTCCTTCCATGTACCTTCTTTCTATGTACCTATTCCCTCTATGTACCTTCTTTCACTTCATTAGGCTCAATCAAACATACTTGTTGCCAATTTACCGGCCGCGTAGGATAGTAATTAGTTGTTCCAGCAAATAAATTCCGATCGTGAGAAAACACGTATGTATCCACACGTGTCGATCGAGTTTCCTCGACATACACACGCCGTAATTCCAGTTCTTACGATTCTCTAAATGAGACGAGAGTCGACGGTGGCCAATAGAAACCATTTCAGGAAGAAACTCGCCGCATTTCGCTTTCGTAGCTATTCCACGTCGTTCATAGTTTCCTATTTCATAGTTCAGAAACCATTACCGCGACCATCATAGTCAACGAATCTCACGGTCATTATAAAACAGATTTATATTGCTTTTAATCGAACATATTTTCACCGGTTTGCCCATTTCTGGCGACACAATGCTTTTCCCTCGAGCATTTCACTCTTGCTCTCTCCATTTTGTGGTTGGCTTTGTGACTGATGAAATCTGACAGTAGTTATTCTACACTCTGAGAGAGCACTGTAATCCTGTGACAAAAAGTATTTTCTTAAAATTGAATCGAATTATTTGAGTTCTTTTGGCATGCTAGAAATATTAGTTTACTAAATAAGTAAAAAGGTTTTGGAAAAAGTGAAAGACACTGTTACAAACTTTTTTAATCTGAGCCTGCGATGGAACTTTAATCAATGCGTTTTGTAGGTCCATGTCAATTATTATACAATACGTGAACATTTAATCGAAATCGGTTAATGTTGTTGTACAGCGTGTATCAAAAGTTTAGATGTACTGTATTATTTTAACAAAAACGTACTCTCTGATGAATCGGGTCGCACTAATGTGAATGAGGGTCGCACTAATGTGGCGAATGCCGTTATACAGGGCAGGTCGCACTAATATTAGTGCCACCGACGAGAATACCTTGTCTGTGTTAGTGCGACGCAAGCAGAATCCAGGACCGAGCTGCCTTCGTTCTGCCCGAGCAGCTTCTGCCGGGCAGATGCCCGGTCTTTCTGCCAGCAGAAAGCGCTACTTATGTCCAAAATCGAGCATTTTGCTTACTGGGTATTTTCTCCTGTTTGTAAAGTGAATAAATTTTTATGAAATGCGTCTAAACTTCTGATTTCCAAAATCAGTCGACTTATTTCACTTACCCATTGTCGCGGTACCAACCAGTAGGGCACAGTAACAATAATAACACTCGTAAATAATAGTAATAACAGTAACAGTATTAATAATTATAACAATATACTAACAATAACAATAAATAATAAGGAACAAATAATTACACACGTTAATCTCTAAGCTTTTGCTGATTGTATTCTATTTACTTTTCTTCCGTTTTCGTTTTCAAACAACCAATTCTGCGGCTATCTTCATGTTCAGTCTCTTAATACTTTATTAACTTCACTCTTATAATGAATATAGCCACTAGTGTACGATATGAAGTTACAAACAACAAGAAAAGTAAGTGCGTCTAATTTTCTGATACGGCCCTTTTTCATATTTCGGCTAAAAATTCTTGCCCTGCAGTGCCAATATACAGTGACTCGAATTAATATTCGGACGCTCTAACAAAGATTTGAACTTTTTTGGGAAGCTAGAGCAATTAGTTTACTACAGGATGTGAAAAGAAATTTTTTCGAAAATTGCAATTGATCGGAATTGTAGAAAAAATACTAAAAACTGCATTCTACAACTTTTTTATGTGTGGACCTATATTGAAAATTGAAAAAATACGTTTTGTAGATCTAAACATATTCTGAAAATTTCGTCAAAATCGGTTGACGTTGCATTGAGCTACAAACGTTTAAAAATGATAAAAATTGCAGATTTTCACGATTTTCGGCCTCTACCGTAACTGCAATAATCTAAGGATTCTTACATCTTTCAATGCACTACATTTTTAAATTTTCAATATACCACCCTATCAAATTTCCAACGTCGACGTTTTTTCGAACCAGAAAGCAAAATATCTTCGCCCGACATGAGTTGCCGCCAGTGACGCTCACCACTAGAACGGGCGTTTGCCGCGCCGCACAGTGGGCAATTCGGACGGTTTCAAAATCAAAGAACTTTTGATAGAAATAAGATAGAGCGATGAAATTTTTTAGAAGAAACTTTGTAGAATATGGGAAAAATAGGGAGATTATGGTACGAACGTTTTTTAATCTTGATAAAATTCGTTAAACTTGTACAATTTCAAGAAAATTGGGTTTTTTCAGTCCAACGCGTGGAAAAAATTTTTTTAATACATGCTATACATCATTTCCCGTAGATTTTTTCACGCTGATTTCAAATCTGGTTTCAAAATTTGTCTACGATTTTTGGTTTTTTCAACAAATCGATTTTTGTGACAAGAAATTAATGAAATCATTTTTTCGTTGAAATGATTTTATGACACACTAATTTGAAGGTACATACATCGTATTCTAATATATAAAACACAATAAAAATAATAATAATAAAGTGAAAAAATCTACAGGAAATGATATATAGCATGTTAAAAAAAAATTTTTTCCGCGCGTAGTAACGGAGAAACCACATTATCTTGAAATTCTACAAGTTTAACGAATTTTCTCGACGTTAAAAAACGTTCGTACCATAATCTCCCTATTTTTCCCATATTCTACAAAGTTTCAACTTCAATTTAAAAAAAATTTCATCGCTCTATCTTATTTCTATCGAAAGTTCTTTGATTTTGAAACAAATTTCGTCCGAATTGCCCACTGTGCGCCGTATCCCGTGGAACGACCGCGCTAGTCGGGCGATGATATTTTGCTTTCTGATTCGGTAAAAATGTCGACGTTGGAAAGTTGAAAGGGTGGTTTCTCAAGATAAAAGTCTGCTCTATCGCGTGGTGTAGTTCGATTTTCCGCTGGACCCTTATTTTTTCAGATAAATTAAAAAATATCAGCAAAAAACGGTGCAAAAGTGGTGCCTCTCCGTCTTGTTTAAAGATGTTTAAACAATCATAATGTATTACTATTGCACATCACTGGATTCGAGAAAGTCTAGAGAATCTTTGGATGTAAAGAACAATACAATATCTTTTATAATAACATTACAATCTGTGTTCAAAGTCGAAAAATATGTTTTTTCTTCAAACTCAATTTTCTCAAAAACTGTGCGTCTAGGAGAAAAATTAAGGCCAGATTCGAAATCAGCGCGAAAAACTCTATAAGAATCGCATAGTAAGAATCGAAAGATCAAAAAAAAGTTTGAATTTGTTGGACAGTGTTATTTAAGTGGCACTATATATTTATAATATACAGGGTTTCGTAACTGATGGTACAAGCGAAAAGATACTACATGAAAAAATAAGTCGAAAATATAGAATAAAATTTTTTCATATGAGGCTTTGTTTCCGAGAAAATTGACTTTGAATTATCGCTGGGTACGCGTGCTATGTATGTACATAATTCAAAGTCGATTTTCTCGGAAACAAAGCCTCACATGAAAAAATTTTTTGTATATTTTCGACTTATTTTTTCATGTAGTATCACTCCCTTTTCGCTTGTACCACCAGTTACGAAATACCTTGTATAATATTATTGCTTATGTCAAGACGAGTACAACAGTTCAGTATACTATGTCCTTGACGTAACCTTAACAGTAAGGTGTTAACAGTAAGGCAGGCTTGATTTCTCGAAAGAAACATCAATTGTCAGAAATGAAACAATAGAAATATTATAACTAGACTGTGGATCTTTATGCATTCATGGCTAATGAAAATTTTCAAAAAATGCTAGAATTTAAATCTCGACAGAATGTAATAAGATTTTTATTTGTTTTGGATCTGCAAAGGCTGTACCCATTAAGGATTTTATTTCATGACACTTGCTTAAAATTTGTCAATAGAAATTGAAAATTGCATAAACGTCCGCAGTCGAATTAGAGACGTGCCATTAAAAATATGTTTTAAAAAATTGATAAATAAAGCAATGAGTGGTTTTAAACATCATCAATTCTATTTTTATGAGAATTGCCCAAGGGTTAACGGAGGATTTTATCTCCGTTAGAAACCGTTTTAAACGCCGTCTAGGATGAGGAGGACGCGTTAACGGTGGTGCATTTAGGTTAATTCGTCCGGTGTGAAAATGGTGAACGAGTTAGCGCGAATCAGCCAGCCCCGCGGAGCCAGATGGTCCAGCATGGCCCATTAGTTTGGCCCTTGTTTCCGATAATTTGAAGGCGACCGACCATTTCGTGCTCTGATATACGATCGGATATGGCTTTCTCCCTCCTCTGAAAATTATCCGTTTCACGCCGACGCGACGCCCGTAAAATATGGCCACGTGCCTCCCTCGTGTCTCGGGGTAACAGCCTAGAACCGTCTGCGTCCGCAGCAATTAGTGGAATATTCTGCTAGACTCTGTTCTCGATACAACGATACCCTGCTGCTCAACATACGCTCCAAACGCCGCACAGTGGAGTAAACCGATGAATTTTGTGTCAAAATCAAAGAACTGCTAAAGCTGAAATATTGCAGAATATGGGAAAAATAGAGAGATTATAGTACGAACATTTTTTAAAAATTATTTTAATATGTGTTAAACTTGTAGAATTCCAAGAAAATTGTGGTTTATCCAATACCACGTATTATACAACCATTAGTAATGGATGGTATTCAAATCTTCAGATGAATATCACTGTGAGAAATATATGAATCCGAATGTACCATTATCCTGTGAAATATGCCCTCATTTGGTTTATCGCAAGCTCTTTCGACTGTATTCTGTTCTATATTTTTTAAATAATTTGTGTGACGCTTCCAACACTTCTTCTGAATAGGCACAAATCGGCAAAATGCAGGTTTTAATTACTGATGGCCCATGCATCAAAATCTTGTGTACTGGTGGTGGCATGTGGAAACAACGATATAAGTTAATAAATAATTTTGCCGCGTCGATACAATAAACTTGAACACTTGAAGCGTATCGGATTCATTTGAAATTCGTGATCAGTGACTGTAAAAATTGCACAATAATGAAATTATAAACATAATTCTAGTAAACATACTTTATAAAACTAAGCAGAATTTTTTGGAACACCTAGTATAAAGTGGGAATTCCAAGAATGCGATCACATAAGTATTTCCGGTGTACATAGGTATGCGAAAGTGCTGTTTATTTTGTGCAGACATATTTCTATGAACTGAACCACGTGGGATTACTTAAGGAGAAAGAATATGTTATGTAAGTACCGGCGACATTTGTAAGAGATCATGTTATGATATTTCGGATTCTCGCACATCCCTAATAATTTTGTATTATACATTAGTAGTAGGTAGTGATGGGCATACAATACTCTGTCTTGCAAATTTTCGAAAAAAATCAATCACCACAGAGTTTCGAATCAATTCGATGTTTCTTCGAAATCAGAAATTCTCGAAACTCTTGAAAGTCTTGAAGTCTTGAAAATTTTAAAAGTCTTAATAATCTTAATAAATGTTAATACAATAACATTATGTTACACTTTTTATAATATTGGTACGTTCATGCTGTTATTCATCCCAATGCTGACATGACGTAATCATTGTTTCGTGATAGATGTAACATTTCGAGAGTTTCAATTCTTACAAATCTTCCGAAGTTTTAAGGCTTTCAAGATTTTCAAGACAATGAAGACTTTCAAGACGTCCAAGAGTTTCAAGAGTTCTAAGCTTCGAATTATGTTCCAAGTGATTCGAATTTTTTGTCGTAAATATTGAATCGAAGCGATTCGAAGTGATTCAGATCCCATCACTAGTAGCAGGTAATATAATTGGGTAAATATACTATTTATAATAAATACTTCATCCTTTATACATTAGAATATTTGCTTAAGAAGTGCTAAGATCCGTACAGTACTAACCAGATCTGTTCAGTACTCAATATTATAATAAAAATATCTTCTAAACTAATCATTTTTCGCCATAAGTGATTTAATACTTTTATGTTGGAAATAACGAGTAGCATCGAGTAGTGCATTAAAACAAAGTTGACCTCCATATGATCTCTACGCGTCCCCGCAGAAAAAAGATATCTACGTCGGACAGCGTGCTCCCTGATGTTTAACTTTTGTGTGGAATATTTTATAGTATTACCAACAGTTTCGGAAATATTCAACTGGGTCGATTTAACGGACACTCTGTATAAATGTGTGAAGTATTCTATTTTATCCTGCATTGAACACGATCTAATACACATGCTGCACCCTGTAAATCTCCGCAACCATTCCAATGTTACATTGAATCGCGAAACTAGCGAACGTGTATCGGAGTCTGGATTAGAAACTTGGGAATGCAAAAAGACTGGAGATGCAAAACGAAATATAAACAAGGCCTACGAAGCCGAAAGTAGCCACGCGTGGAACGTGTAATGAGTATATAAAATGATCTTATGTTCACCTTCTATAAAAAATGAGTTTTCAAATCCTGAGATTATATTTATTTTCACGTATTTTAATGTCATTGGGAAAAATACCACAGTAAAACGTACAGCCGCAGTAATAAACACATTTACCCTAGTTTTTTCCAAATGATCTCGAAACCAGCCGAAGAAAAAGAATGATTTTCTAACAGATTTTATAACGGAGTTGTTGGGTGGAGCAATCGAACACAAGTTAATACAATAATTGAGTTTTATTCGCGATCACTTTCTCCGTTTTACAATAACAAATTTTGATGAGTTACAATGACGCGACGCGACGCACAGTGGTCCGGATTGGAAAATCGAGTGATATTTTGTCGAAAAAATGAAGTTTCTCATATTAACACGTACAAGGTTTGTATTGCTTCCTAAAAATATCCATCTACCTCGAAAATAAAGAAAGCAATGTTATACTGGATCACGAAACTGGGGAGCGTGTGTCGGAGTTTGGATCAGAAACTTTTGTGTGAAACATTTTTTAGTATCATCAACTGTTTCAGAGATACACGATTGGATCGATTTAAATGGGACACCCTGTAAATAATAAATGTGTGAAGTGCCCTATTTTTTCCTGCATTGGACACGATCTAATCCACATGCTACACCCTGTAAATCTCCGCAACCATTCCAATGTTACATTGAATCGCGAAACTGGGAAACGTGTGTTGGAGTTTAGATTAGAAACTTGAGAATGCAAAAAGTCTGGAGTTGCAAAAGGAAATATAAACAAGGTCTACGAAGTCGAAAGTAGCCACGCGTGGAACGTGTAATGAGTATCTCGTCGATGTCGACGTAGTTCGTCTCCGAAACCCGTAATTACCGGCTTGCCGGTGAAAGAACCGGAGCTCGGTGAGTAGCCACCTTTTAAAAAGGTGCTAAAGCGTGCCGCGAGCGCTCCGATAGGTGTTAATTTAAAACAAACCAAAGGAGCACCGCTATTCCGAGAGCTAGGATGACCGCCGACTATCTCGTGGTCCTGGGGCACATATTTCAGTAAGGTATCGGGCAAACAGTCCACGGAACTCTGAACAAAATGGTATGATACTTCCAGGAATAATGAATTATTCAAACATCGTTGGCTATGGCTGTTTGTGCGTAAGACAAATGCAGGTAACGTGCATAGTAACTCGGTCACAAAATATTAGATCTAGGGTAAATATACCTATTACTGCGTTCCACTGCTGTATTTTTCCTCAATGAGATTAAAATACAATACGTAAAAATAAATATTTCGCCCTGAACAAATTTTTACTAATAATATTTGGACATAATTTATAGCTACCCTATGGCAATATCTTTTTTCATATTTTACAAGAGGACATTTGAGGTATTTATTTATAACTAGACTCCGGAATTTTATACAAAATAAAAATTGTCTGCACTCATTGCAGGATGCAGGAGCTAGATAGACATTTATTTAATTTCTGAGAAATATTAACTAGCTTGAAAGAAAGCAACAACTTTACTGTTTTTACTGTTTTGAATTTGATCTTTTCCCAATGTATATTACATAAAGAAGGTAAAATTGATTTCGTGGATGTAGTTATTTAAAATTATAACGCATATTTGGATATAATTTATATTATAGTTTTAGCAGCATCACAAATCGGGGTGTATAATATAACAACAATTTTTTATGTAGCTATCAGTTCGTGAAAACGAATGAACTCATATTATACCTGTCAAAAAAAAATCAGTAGCAAAAATAAGAAACAAAGTAAAGTGAAGTACACGGAAAGATCTATTTATGGAACTGAAACCTTAAGGAACAAAGAAAGAATGGAAATTTTAAGAAATAAAAAGGAAGAAGAATTGAGAAAGACCAAGGAGTTTACATTATACTGCAATTATTGTTCGACATGTTGAAGTTTCTAACAAATTATAAATGCAATAAAAACTTTATTAGAAATTATTAATATAAAATTGAAGATCGGTATGTCGGTTTGGGATTCACATATGAATTAAAATGGAACTTCGGTTAATCGCTCATTATATTTCAACATAAAACATAGACACGATACAGTTGAAACATGGTTTCTGTAATCTTAATCGTCTGCCATATTTGACGAGGAAATTATAGCTTTATCATACTGTTAGTTAAAAATGAACGTAATTATAGTTGGTAACCAGTTGAGTAGGCTTAGTACGGTACAAAAACATGACACGGGTGGATTGGCAGACTTTCATGTCTATATATCCAAGATTGTATCATAATTACTGCTATACTATATATGGTTATTTTTATTCGTTCTCTTTCAAAAAAATATTATCACATTATCAGATACGAAAGTTTCGCATTTACCTATTAATAACTTTCACTTTCACACTTCAAGGTTATTTTACGTTTTAAAATAAAGCAAAGGTATAGTTATTAGCACTTTATGGAAATCTATATTAAACTTAAGTAAATATTACCTAGTATTGCATAAAACGAAAAATAAAATATGAACGACAACATTGACAATGGTCGTATAGCAAATGAGCACAACCTTTTCGTAATACCGCATCTTTTTGTTTAACTTCTTTTATTAATTTAAAATACATTAAAGAGTTAATCGCATGTATAGCACCTAGAATAAAATTATAAATATTTATTTATTATTATATGTATTTATTTATATTACTATAATTGATAGTATTGATAAAGAAAAACGAAATATTAACAAAGACATTATTGCAAAAATGATATAATTGTAAGTTTAAATCTAAAAGAATTGTATTGATCATTTAACTTGTGTTATACTCGCTAGAATTTTTCAATGTGGCACAAACGTATATTGTTCAAATAAGATAGTGGTTATGCAACGTTTTAATTTAATTCAAAATACAAAATGAATCTTTAAAAAGTTAAGTTTATCATTTTCCAGAAAATACATCACTGATAAATAACAATTCAATGTAACACCGTTTACAATATTTATATTGTTTCACGTTCATTAATTTCACGTTTAACACGTTAACTTAAGCAACGACCTTGTTTTATATCAAGTGATATAGTGAAGCAGTATATATTGTTTTACAAAAGTTATTCAAATAAATTAATGTTAAACATCACGACAATTCTTATGAAAATGTTTTTGCCGCCACGGGTTACCATAAATTCTCAAGACGGCACTGCGAGTGCAGATTTTGTATCTACTATGTAATCAGAAAGATTTGAAGCAATTCTCTTTTAACAACCCTCTGAGGTAGGATTATGGGTCCTCCTTTCCTTTGCACCTATGCTTTTGTTTCTTATTGGTGGATGGTATTCCTACAGTGAACGAATGCATTCAGTTCTCGAACTAACAAACTATCCGAATCCACATGATGTGCAGAATTGTGTTGAATTACAATTGAATTACTTCACCAATTATAATTACAAAGTAATTCAATCACATTGTATTCAATTGTTTCGTAATTCGAAATGCAGCCGCTTCATTCAAGTAAATTATGATGTACTTTGTAATTCTGGTCTCTTATTCAATTAAATTACAATGTAATTCGTTCTTACTATTGAAATACAATGACAAAGTACAGTGTAATTACGAATTATAATTAAGAATAAGTGGTGGAAAAAGAAAAAAATTAGTATCGGTGATGAACATAGTATTATTTATAAATTCATATTGTGTGATCAAAAATAAACTTGTTTGTTACCAATGAAAATAGAATTTTTTGTGGTACCACTTTCTTAAAATTTGTCTACAAAAATTGAAAATTGCATATACATCCGCAGTCTACTAATCACTTATGCGGTCATATTCATAAGTTTTAAATTAGTTTTAATGAACACCCATTGTTCAAACATCTTTACGTTGCTGTATTTTGGAAGGTTAGTCATTTACTTTAGCATTTGAGATGGCTAGTATTTAAATTAGCACAACTCTGCCCACATCCCGAACATAAATGCTTACACTGAAGTTAACAATAGAACATTTATATTAGATGATTGTGATGATTTTCATAGACGTCGCAAACTGCATGGCGGAGTGTAAAAAACAATTCTATAGTCACCATCCTTTTCTAATTGTAGAAAAGAATGATGACTCTATAATTGATTACTAGACTGCGAATCTTTATGCATTTATAGGAAAATTGAGTAGACGAAATTCAAAATTGTAGGAAAATTTTGAAAATTGAAAATACCAATATATGATTTCTCCTCTATCAAAATTATTCAGAGAACAAAGAACATTCTATTTGGTTTCTGTTTCTTGCAATCAATGTAGATAATTTTTATTTTGCATAAAGATCCGCTGTCTATTGATTACTAAAGCTGTATTCTTTAAAATTTAACCACTGAATTTTATTTTCAAATCGGGCACGAATTTATACAATCACCTTAGATGATACGAAACTAAAAATTTGCAATCTTACATTAATTTTTTTTTAGATTACAACAAACAGTAGTTAAATGGAAATGTACCTGGCGTATTAAGAATTATAATAGAATAAAAATAAGAGTACATACCCGTATCATTAATTTTTTCTGATGTTTTCACTATTTTGTGTTTCACTATGTTTATTAACAATGTAGTACTTTTTTGAGAATGTGTCTAATTGTTATCGTCTACGAACGATTAACGGAGAACTATACTTAACTGAACAAGTTTAGTTTTTTGCTATGTATGCGACTAGTCTCACTTTTATCATAATAATATGAAAGTGAAACGCAATAGATTTATTTTGATCACTATCAAAAGGTCAGATTCTTTCATTTTCATTGTTTGTTACGCATGAAGTAGCTCGCTTACGGGTATCTACGCGTCACATTTGCATGAACGATAGGGATCAACAATATGTCATTATTTGCACAATAAACTATTAAGAGTAATGTATTGTTTTCAAAATATAATCAATCTTATACGTTTTCTCCGACCTTGAATGAGCTTCAATAATTATAGTCACTGAATTGTTAATGAAAACAACTATCACCGTGAGTGTTTAACCCTCATCTGTCTCTCATTTCAGGAACTGAATCTGTCCCTCGGTGTCAAATTGACACAGTGGTAGAATATCGATGAAATAACAAGATAAACAGTTATTTTTCGATGTTCTTTAATAAAAATTGATGAGTTAACATTTACATCTTAGGTTTTTCGGTTATGTGTTTCACATTAACAAATTAAAGTCACGAAGTTTGGGGCAAAACCTACAAACAACAGAACAGTATAACTTATTTCGGGAAAACTGTGTCAAATTGAGACAAGGGAAGGGTTAAAAAAGGTAGTGTTTAAGTATTTAAGTACTGTTTAGTACTGTTTGAAAAAATTAAAATGACCTCGATGTCTCTAGATAAAATGACGTGAAAACAACAACTTTTATGACACCGTGTGTGCTCCATTAAATCATTTAACTTTGTCCTCAAGACATTTAATGTATCTTCAAAAACAACAAAGAATTAAAAGACATTATGTTATTCTATTAAATAGAATTCATATGGGTTAACTGATCTTAAAAAGAAAGGTACGATGTTACTGTATGTAGCGCACCATCGAATATTTGTCTACAATAATGTATTGAAATGACCAAATTGTTAGTACAACCGTCTGGGAAAGTAAGTTAACTATTGCGATTTATGGGGAAACGAATACAACTGTGTCGTATGAGCATATAAACAAACCTATGAGACTACATTTGAAATGACGAATACGAAAAAATCAGAAATATCTTTCTGCAATATTCGAGACAATTATATTTCATAATTATATATGTTATTTATTTCACATTAATTATCATTAGACTGTAGATCTTTATGCAACATAAAAGTATTCTACATTGATTGTGGACAACAGGAATAAAATGAAAATTGATTTCATCCCTTGATGACTTTGTTATATTAAAAACAGCATTACGATATTCTTAAATTTCTCTAATCCCTTACTGTTTTATGTTTTACCCAATCAATTTCTTCATAAATGCATAGTTTAATTATCATATTATTATTTATTTCATAGTTTACCAATTTTTAATGTATTTCAAAAATCTAAATTGCTCGATTAGCTCTGCTTCGTGATAAAACCAAAGTGTGAAATCATTTCTAATCTTCACCACAATCTTCGCATGTAATTTGACCGTTAACAAGACAGCTCTTAAGCTCATTAAAGATTTGCTTTATTACGATCGATACAATGTGCCAAAAGGTCTGTTTTCCAAATTGAAAACAACGGCGGTATCGAGACCACCGATCTTCCGCTCGCCCTTTAATCGCCACTAAGGCGCGAACCATCGCGATCTACGATCTATCGATCGCTGGAATTAGCATTCTAGGCATGGATCTTTTCCTGAATCTGCGCCATCGACATCTTTTCAAGTAATTTGCGGTCTATGCTAAAAGCCCGATGCAATCTACCGTGATATACGATCACGCGCTAATTTTTAGACCAGAATACGATACCCTCGTCATTCCAAAGAATTTCTGTTCCCGTGACTTATAGAATTCTAAGGAAGGTAACTGTACCGATTAGGGCTGTTACTTTCCTTCGAAGGTCGAAGATTTCGAAGCTTCGATTTCAGAAACTTCGAAGGCGATGAGAATCAAAGTTTCGAATTTCTAATCTCCGTAGTATTGTAAATTATTAGAAAATTGAAAAAAACGGAGTTTCTTTTTTTTAATCTAATTTGTGTATTAATATTTTTATTTATCAAAAATCGCGACATTGAAATTTCGGGCACTTCGAAGTTTCTTCGAATCCTTCGAAGACTTGCTTCGATCGTACTTTATTTTAATATTATTCCTAATTTATCATGAAATAATAATACGTGTAAGCATTTTATGGAAGGATAAGATGTGTTCTAAATACAAAATAATATTGGTGACCTTTAAAACCTAATACAACATAAGTACCAATAAGAAAACTAAGCAAGTGCTTAGGGCATCAGGAGGAGGGGGGCACCATCGAAATTTTCTGAATTTTACATCTTCGACGTAGTAATAATATTTCGAAGTATTTATGTTTATGTGCATGTGTGTGCGAGTAGGAAGAATGAGAAAATTGTAAACTTTTGTGAAAATCACTTTTCGGTTAAATTATCGAAAATGCTCAAGAAAACGTACACTCCCGCACCTCTGGTTTTTAGTAAAATTCTCCCTATAGATTATGAACTTTTAACTGTATTAACTACATAATATACATATAATGCTAATGATCTAAAACACGGATCAAAAATATGTAAAAACTATTTGTATCAACTTCAATGTAATAAATCATTAAAAATTATGAAATGGCCACCCCAATCACCAGATTTGAACCGCATAGAAAAATTATGGAATGATCAGAATAAACAGGTACGAAACTTTTGCCCTACTTCGAAAACACATTTATGAAATATTTTGGAACGAGAATGGAATAATATAACAACAGAAAGTATGAAAAAATTGATCACGCTGAGGCCAAGAATAGTGGAAACTGTAATAAAGAAACGTGGCGGATTCTTCAATGGAAAGAAAATATAAATATTTTTTTACTCCTTGGTAAGATTTTTGATATATGAGTGCAGGCATCATTTCCTTGACATGTAAACTTTTAAATAAGGAAAAATTTGTTCGCATCCTTCAACGATTATTTTATTTTTACAGAGTTCAATACAAATATGGTCACTGTCCTAAGACTTATGAGAAGGAGTGTAGGTACAAGTCTATTCTATATTGTGTTGGAGCAGCCGAGCAGCGTCGCCAAATTAAGACTTATGTCCCCACTCTACCTTCCCCTTCTACGACGCTATTCCCCACGTTTCCACCGCGGCACAGTTTCGTGACGCGTTTCGTCCGGTACTGGCAGAGAGGGGATAACTTTTTCCCCTCAATTCGTGCTCCCTCCCATCATCTGGCGACTCTGCGTTGGAGCGATCCTGCATAAAAGGGCCCAAAAATGTTTGAAGTGCTTACGACCTCTAAAGATTTTAATCCGTATTAAAAAATAATACACAGCGACGGAAATTGTGAAAATTCCTCATCTTTGATAAGGAATATCTTTCGAGTTCCAAATAGTACTCTTTCACTCAGAGTCACCACGTAAAATTGCCGTACTATTATTCACAATACATATTGTTTACATTATTAGATACGTTGCTATCTAATCAATTACTAAACATTTAAATATTGTACGCAGTATTATATCAATTTCATATCCCTAAAATGAAAATAATCATATGCAATGTAATTATTCTAGATCTAGATTCTAGATGAAAATAGCTCCGAGTGCAAACAGTACATATGACGGTATGTGACTCATTTAGCTGTCTAGCCAGAGTCGCGAAATGAGGGGAGAGAGCACGAATTGAGGGGAAAAAGTTATCAAAGAAACGCGTCATGTGACCGAGCCGTAGCGGAAGCATGGGGGAATAGCGTTGTAGAAGGGGAAGGTAGAGTGAGGATACAAGTCTTAACCTGACGACTGGTTTAAACTAACTACGAACGGCGAAAAATAGGAAAGGGGCACTGATGACTACCCTGAAGTTGCATCATCCAGAGTGTCTCATCATTGTGGAAATGAGACAAGACAACCCTTGATGGCAGTGATGGCCATCCAACACTGGTAAATATTTCTAGTTAAAAGATGAATAACTAGTTACAGCTGTGCAACTCTTTGCAAATTCAATCCTTTTTAAAGTTATTACACGAATATAAATACTGTTAATTGCGAACTCCATTTTACTTTCTAAAGTTCTCATACGAGCATTGAACACAAATTCTTTCAATTTAGTTAAAATAACGTTGAATGTTAACCCTTAGCACTCAAGTGGTGACTTAGAGTCACCACTAAAAATTGCTGTACCATTGTTCAAAATATTGTTTACATTATTAAATATGTTGGTACCTAATCAATTACTAAACAATTAAGTATTGTATGAGGTATTATATAATATCAATGTCATATCCATCAGAAGAAAAAAATCATATAGAATGGAATTATATTAGGGCGGAAGAAATGTTTAATTTTTTGAGAGTGCAAAGGGTTAATATAGTTTGCTTTCGGAATAAAAGTATTTATATATGTATGTAATGTTCATTTGAAAAATTACTTTCCTCTGTATCCAAACAGGTTCTGGTTTCTTGAATTGAATGGAACAATTAACTGTATAAATGGTACAAGTTTGTGACTTTGCATGTGCATAATATATCATTATAAAATATGTATTCGCAGTCACTAACTTTCCCTTGCCACATGATTGTAAACTGGAGTAGTAGAACTCGTTTGATTTTATGCACGTGTTACGACCCGGATCGGGATTTCTGAGACAAAAAGGAGCTAAAACCCGAAATGTCCGCCTAGTTTCTCGGTTGCAACGGATATTTAATAAGACGATCTTTGATCCATGTGGCGCGTACGTCCACGTCTGATCAGGACTGATACCGGTTGTCCACAGGATCATGAGGAAGAAGGGGTAGAAAAACTGAACGAAGTTAGTAACCGTGATGTAGTAGGCCATCACGCGGGGATCACGATTCGAACAGCACGACCGGTACGTCACGGCGCATGATACGACTTGGCACAAAATTCAACTTGTCGCGGACTGGAAAATTGCAATTTGTGAGTCTGCGTTCTCCCATAACGAGCTACCTGATGGTGAATCGGAACACCAATTCGATACAGTAAATTCGATCGGCGAAATGGTTTGAGACACGGAGCACTGACGTCATATCACACACTCGCGAACATGGTTGCACTGCACTGTGGATCGATGCGTTTATCGAAGCTGAAGGAACACAAAGAACCAAGAGCGGAAAATGCAAATAAATGGAATAAAATGAAATATGGAAAATATAAACAATATAGAAAATACAATAAATGAAATGTAATGCAGTTGTAAATATAGAGTGTACAATAAATCAGCTATAAAACAATATAAGAATATGAACAATGTGAAAATTACAAATGAACCAATTATAATGCAGTATAGGATGTAAACGATATAGAAAATAAGAGAAATAACGTAATAAGGCAATGAGTCGAGAATTAATATATGAAATGGAAATAAGATACAGTGAAATGAGAATAGGAATCGCAATGATAGAGATAGAATTCGAGATAGAAAATGGCAAGGATAAGCGCGAAATAAACGATGGATTGAAATTGAAATGGTAATGAAGTATACGACCTGTTGGTACCGAGTGTGAACTAGAACTGAGAGAGTGAGGCCCTGATCCTTGCCTTATTTATAGGACGAACGCGGACCATAGGATTTTGGCAAAACATGCAATTTGTCACGTAGGCCACACGAGGCACACGTGTTTTCGGACAAATAGATGGTTACCAATATGTATCCTTTAACGCGTTATCATTGTTTAGATGGACAAGGACGGTCAGCTCGTGCGTACACTTGTACTTGCCGCCGTTACTATGCCGGAGTCCGCTCGCACCGGTGGCTATCGTGTTGTTACCGTTTTCCTATGTCCGACGCTCGTGGGACATACATATATATATATGTTATATATTATATGTTATATAACATATGTTATATATCGTTGATGTAAAATCGATGCAAATTAATGATGTCCGTTTATTATTCTGTTTTTTACTTCCTGAAGTATTTACGTCTGTGACAACTTTCATTTCACCCACTTTGAAACGAGAAAACCGTTTGAGAATCAAAATGAGAAAAACGTTTTAACCTGCTAGCTATCGTGTGCAACGGCGTACCGACGCGCGACGTTTGATTTAGCTTCAACAAGCGAATCCCTCACATACATATATACATATATACATATATACATATATATATACATATGTATATACGACGCTTTGACGTGACTTTCGGTGCGGGCTACAATATAGAATGACACGTGAGGGATTCGCTTGTTGATATATAGATATATATTATATACAATATATCTTATACATATAAACGGACATCATTAATTTACATCGATTTTACATCAACGAATTTTAACAGAGCAATAATCGTTTCTATTTAGTTCATATAATGTACACAAATATATAAAATGTGTACAATTCCAATTAACACAAAACGCTATTCTAATAAGAATTTTCTGTAAATACACAAATTGCAAATACATTCGTTTAATTTCAATAACGTCCAAGAAAATGTAATGCGTATGATTATTTGGAAAACATAGATATGTATCACAAAATGTAAGTACATAAATGTAAACGTATTATTTATTATTATTATTTGCTTGCAGTTGTTCTGTTCATATACCAATAATGTTAACACTGCTGTACTTATAACTAGACTGCGGACCTTTATGCGAGATAAAAAAATATTTGCATTGATTGCAGGGCACAGAAGCCAAATAAAAATTGTATTCTTCTTTTAATTATCCTATCAAGCTGAAACTAATACATTGATGTCCTTAAATATTTTGTACTTGTCCACTGCTTTAAATTGTACGTAAACATTTTTGCCATAAATGCATAAAATCCGTAGTCTACTCATAATTAACTTATGAAAATTTCATGTAAACTTTTGCAAACATTATATAAACCAAATCTGATCGCTAATGGCCCTGAGCCCTAGTAGCATTTATGGTTGGCGTTTTGTTGGGCCTATGTTGGCGGTATCGGTTGGGCAACCGTTAGAAATGTCGCCCTTTATTCAGTTGGGCCAACGTAGGACCAACGACCACACCCAACGTAGGGCCAACGTTCACGTCCAACGTCGGGCCAACGGTAATACCCAACGTAGGGCCAACGATCACGCACAACATAGGGCCAACGATCATACCCAACGTAGGGCCTACATCACTATAATACGAAAAGCCAACAAGAAGATTCTTTCTGTAGGGTCAATTAATTATATACATATATATGTATTATAAGAGTATTTTATTTTTACATTTAAGGGGACCAGACAGTTTGACGAGTCTAAAAATGACTAATGACTTGGTGGAACAATAAAAAGAAAAGTACATATTTGATTGATATAAGTTTTTGTGGTTTATTTTAGCACATTATGGAGTACATGAAACAACATTAAAAAAATGGTATTATTCAACTTTTCGACAGTAAATTTCCGTTATCGTTTACATAACTTTTTTTAAAATTGATTATCGGTGTGCACGATTCCAGCCGAACAGGATTAGCTGCAACAAAAAATCAAAAAAAGGTTAAAAGTACACAGTATTCTCTACGCATTGACGGTCTAATATTTCCGTTTTTGTGAAAATTATAAAAATAGCAACTATTTTTTGTTGATCTATCGAATCTATACCAAAAATTTCTAAGGTTTTTTGTTTATATTTTTCGAAATTGTTAACAATTAAAAAAAAATAGATCGTCAATGCCTAAATAATGTTACACTAAAGATCCGTACCAAATTTCATAGAAATCGGTTGGTTAGATTCGGAGATATTGTGCACACCGTTTCTGAAAACCTAGTTTCGAGAAAAACGCGTTTAAAGTTTCGTTATTTTTAACGACATCGTATGTATCCTTCACTTACCATTAATCAGCCATTCCTGCTTCGTACATTTGACCCTCTGCTTCAACTTCAACCTCTTGCAAAGCCGATCGACTGGATCTACGGGCGATTCGACCTTCTTTCGAGCTTTCAAATTCGTCTATTGGCTGTATTCAAAATTTCAAACTGTCTGGTCCCCTTAAGACATTTTGTGAGGTAACAATTAGTTACAAAGAACGGATTTCTTACATACATATTACACTTACATATATATTACATATTATAATAGTAAGATTTCTTACATTAATGTAAGATTATTTTTTTCATTTTTTTATCGATCATTTCACGAGCTTCATCATGCCTCGACGGCCTTTCGATTACAATCCGCGTAATGTGCGTCTGATGCTTCGAGTTATTGACGAAGCAAATAGAAATTATTCAGAAGCTCGTGAAGTATATCGCGAATTATTAGCTAATACGGGGGAGGGGGTACGTGCAAGAGATATTCCGGGCCGTCGCGAATTTTAAAGATTAGACTATCGCATTAGCGATGCAATAATGAATAATAATTTTTCTTTACTTGCTACTTCGACGTCAGGTCGCCCTCGTGTGCACTGGCGAAAAGAGGAACGGGCTATTGCTCTTGCACGTGCCTTTCCCTTAATGGGCCTTCTGGTATTGCTCGACGAATTGAAATTTCGCCTATGACAGTTCGTCGAATAATTCGCGAAGAAGGTTTATGACCTTGCAAGTTTCAACGCGTGCAAGCACTTCTGCCAAGAGATTTTGTAACTCGTCGTGATTTTTGCCGGTGAATACTGCATAAAATAGAAAGAAACGACGATTTTATTAAAAACATACTTTTCACGGATGAATGTAGTTTTTCAAATACCGGTATTCAAAATTCACAAAACACCCGTATTTGAGATTATCAAAACCCCCATGCAGTTATTCAACGTTTTAATCAAGGACGTTTTGCAATAAATGTATGGGCGGGTATCATTGGCAATAATATCATCGGATCTATTTACCTACCGTCAAAATTGATAAATCTAAGATATTTAGATTTTTTAAAAACAATTTTAATAAGAAAATTTCGTGAAGTCGTGCCACGTGGTAGGCGTCGCTCCATCTATTTTATGCATGATGGTGCTCCACCACATTCAACAATTTTGGTTAGAAATTTCCTTAACGAAATGTTTGGCACGCGTTGGATCGGCCGTAGACGTGCGCCTCATATTTGGCCCCCCCGGTCGCCAGATTTAAATTCTTTTGACTTCTTCCTTTGGGGAGCAGTCAAGAGTATTGTTTATAGATCGGGTGCGCACATAAACAATGTAGACGATCTAAAACACAAAATTGAAAACGCGTTCGAAGTGATAAGATCTAAAGTGGACATTTGTGAAAAAGTGCGGAACTTAAAAGACCGATTACAAGTGTGTTTGGACACTGGTGGTGCCCACATTGAACCAGGAAGACAGGCACAACTACTAAGACAAATCGGCGTAAATGGTAGTGTGCTGTGGATCCGCCGAAGGAATAGGAGACCCTGAAAAATTTGTAAGTATACTTTACATTAGTATTTAATAATGTAGGATTAGAATTATTAACTTCAAATTCTCAACTTCACATTGATGATTTGAATGGGCAGGGAGACGATGACTTGGTACGGGTCTAGCGACGAATGTCCCTTTAAATTTCGTTTGTCTCGAGGCACGCACACGATCATGCTCTATCTCACCGACCTGGACGTGTGAACTGTAGTAGTAGGCTTTTGTCTATACGTATAATTCCATACAATCAAATTTTGCAAAAACTTTAACAGCTAATATCTCAATAACTATTTGTTTGCGACATATGGCTCCTTTCAAACTGTTTCTCTTCTCGATGAGTAGAAGGCGTTGACGTAAAAAAAAACTTTAATAACAATTTTGTTTGTTATAAACAATTTTGCGGCAAGTTTCTCTTACAAATGTCCACCGATCCAGAGGTGTAGATTCATCCCTAGGACGGATGACCATTACTTTTTATACACCCTGTACATTATCAAAATTTGATATTTACTTGTGGCGGTATTTAGTCGGCAATAATCAAATTAAACAGAACGCACGCGACACAAAGAACGATCACTTCGACACAACACAGAAGAATGAAGTAGTGAATAACGATAAATACCAAATGACGATCGGTGCAACATCTTGAATCACGCGTGCTTCGCTTGTTTTTTGGCCTTCTCTTTTTTATGCCAAATATGGTGAACGTACTACAAGCAGGTGTTTCAGTAACGCTACTAGCGTCTCTGACTGTAACGCTGAAGATCCCAAGTTCAAATCCATGCGTATTATTTTTTTTTCTTCTTTAAATGTATATTTTCAACTACTAACCAATTTTTATTGTATTACTACAAACTTAAAGAAATAAATAAATTCCAAGGCGGCACACAATAAAACTAGTATATCAACCATCGCACAAAAATAACAAATTGTGAGAATATATTCAGAAATATGAAAAAAAAATAATTTTTGGAATATAACATGTTTTTAGTTGCAGCAACATTTCTGGTGTCTGTTAGACGATATATTTAAATGTTGGCAGATTTTCATTGGGCCAATGTAGTATAATCGTTGGAAATTCCATGTTACTTAACCGACTATAATATCTGTAGGCCCAACGTTGGATATTCGTTGGCAAATTGACATAATTTTTCGTCGTTGGCCCTCCCGTTGGGGATTTGTAGGCAAAACCACTAACCATTCCCCAACAAACTCCCAACCGTCGGCCACCATTGGCCAACCATAAATGCTATTAGGGAGCTTATTGCTACCTTTATAAAGAAATAAATTAAAACAAAAAAGAATTAATATTAATTTATAAAAATCTCAAACAGTTAAATAAAAATATAGTGAGTTTTAACAGGAAAATTGAGATCAAAGTTTCTTTTGTCAATTGTCATCTTAATTATAAATTTATTTTATTATACTACTAAATTTATTTTATTATTTTCGTTAATTTTGCAGTTTTAACCATTATAAAAGGTTTATTGCTGCCATCTGTGATGATCTTATGCAATTAGCTCGTACCACTCCAACCACCGCATCAGGGCTGCGGCGAGCTCAAAAATGCGAGCCGAGTTCGAGTCGAGTCGAACCGGGACTCGATTGGTCGAGCCAAGTCGAGTACTCACACGAAGCGAGCTACTCACACGACGTCATCGGCTCGCACCGATGCGAGTACTCGACTCGGCTCGATCAATCCAGTCGAGCTTAGCTGAGCTCGTACCGAGCGTGCGATTCGTACGTAACGAACGGCTTGCATGAAGGAGTCGACTCGAAATAAATTCAAGCGTAATATAACATGGTGCGGGTTATACATAGCGGGAAGATCGGCATATCGACATTATCAATCATTTTAATATATTGAGAATGCTAAATATCTGGGATGTTTTATTATATATTTTGATACTAAAATGGACATAATGTTGAGTAATGTAGATTCAGAATTTGTATAACCCTTCTATTGAAGATAGTTATGCAATAATAACTATTTTCTAGATTTATGTAAATAAATAAATAGCTAGACGAGCCGATGACGTCGTGCGAGTAGCTCGCTTCGTGCGAGTACTCGACTCGGCTCGACCAATCGAGTCGAGTTTAGCTCGGCTCGCATTTTGCGGGTACTCGCACAGCCCTGCACCCTGCATCTCGTCGGTGTACGGGGGAAGCAATGGCTGCGAGTAATCAGGGGCAGCCACACCGGCTGCGAGTAATCAGGGGCAGCCATACCGGCTGCGAGTACTCAGGGGCAGTCGTATCAGGGTGCAGTGCGGCGCAACTCTAAAAGGCGGGATTTTCTACCACTTGCATATTGGAAAACGTCTACATTAAATTGATTCGATTCTTCGAATTCTGGCAGTATATGCGAGAAAGGGATTATACTTAGCGACCTCGAATATTATTACATATTCGGACATTGCAGAAACCAGTTTTGCAGGGCGCTATGAAAACTCATCGATAAAGCTGCTGCACTAAACGTAAAGATACCTCGTATTTTACCTTATGAGCTGACGAGGCGTTCGATACGCTTTACATACACATCGTGTATGTCTTACTAACGCAATCGAACCACTACGTTGTGGGGGATTAGTAAAATATACATGCTGGTGAAACACAGTGGTACGTTCCCTGCATTTAGCGCTCACACACCACCAAATGGCCAAAGGTACACGTCGTTACGTTCAGGTAAACTACAGTGATTTCCGCCATCGTAAGTCACGCCCCAATACCATGGCTTGCACCGCATTAGTTGCTAATACAATGGTCACCATGTCATTGTCGTGCATACCGCCACAGGTGACATAACTTAATACGTCTTCTTTTTGCGTACGATATTGTCAAACGACAGCGGAAACACTTGTTCCATTGCTGGAACGGCAAACATCATGTGTTATGGCACATCGCAGCCACCATCCACCTGCCTAGACGTCGTAACGCCAGGACAAATGCGTCCCTTCGCTCAAAACGTTAGTTCAACTCGCGAGTATACACTCCACGAGCTGACCGCTTTGAGTATAGACCGAACGCTGGCTGTATTAACCATAGATGATGCCACATACATGCAATCATGTACTGCGAGGTCTCCCCTACTTGAAGAGTAGGAGCGGACCTCCACTAATCTCGACCCACACATTCCCTACTTCAATTTCGATTTCCACAAATGCTATACTAATTCAACGCGTTGTGATTCTCTCGCAACTCTACTCAAAATCGCGAATATCTACACCGCACTGCAATCACTTTTACAGTGGATCGTTGCAGCTGGAGCATGAGCGCCTGAAATGTCGAAAGACTCGAACGCAAACGCGACCCTTTTGCTGCGCAACATTGATTCAAAGGACAGATGATCCAAAAGACTACTCTACATTTTCTGCAAAATAATTATAATACAATCTCCAAACTCTTATAAAATTGCTATTTCTTAAATATCTTCAAGTAGCAATCAAAAATGGAATGGAATCTGGAATGGAAACGACTATTTCTTTCGCAACGCTACACTCTAAACAATCTATATTGAAGTTAATGGAAATCGCGAGTATCTCAGCAACGCTAACTTTGATCTCTGTTCAGAAACGGTTAATGCAACACGCGTAGTTTTTTTTCGCAATCTACTGCAAATCGCGGACGTGCCCATCTCCGCTGATCGTTGGAGCGGCGAGGCCTGTCCATGTAGACAACTAACAACTTTTACTACTACTGCTTCTACAGACGAGTACAGTGACAAGGTAGTAATGAATGAAATGACTTCGCATCCGAAGATGCGAGGCCATTTGCTCTGTTGAGCGACAGTTTGTCACTCAACTGGGGCCACTTCGGCATATAGCCTCTTCTTTTTCTTCGGCGGTCCATCAAACAACTGAAACCCTAAATGTGCTCGCAGTGAAAACGATCGACGACTTCCGAGACAAAATACAAGTTTCGAGAAAAGCCGATCGTTCCGCTGGTGCAATCGAGCAGGTGCGCAACGTTTCGAAACCCTAATCCGCGCGCGTTCGCGAAAAGCTACATGAGCAGGAAGAATCGAGCACGAAGCATCAATTCGCACGTCATGCCTCGTTCGATTTAGCTTCGAGACGAAACTTCCAGCTCTTCCGGTAACTGACTACCGCGCGAATCGCGGCCTACCCGAAAGAGAAAGCGGTAGCCATCCCCGGCCCGTATCTACTTAGAACGAACAATCATACCAAGAAGTTAAGCTATCTACCTAGCCCAATATTTAAAAAATTGCGAAAGACTCAAACTCTCTAACACATTCGCAACATGATCTCCACATAGACGTCAGGGTGCAATAGCCTAACACCTAGGGAGAACGTCCCGGGACGCCTCCGACACCCTAACGTTCGAATCTCACGCAAGCACACTCTAAGGTACATACCAGTTTTCCTGAAATCGACTGACAATGACAGTGATCATTGCGAGATAAATCGAAATAACAACTGTATTGTACACTGAATTAAATTACGCGTAATGCTGAATATTGTTATTAGTGAGTTCAGAAAACTACTGCACACACATATTGCACACACATTCCACGATGATCCATGTAGCATGTCAGATCGACAGGAATATGTGCTACTGAATCTAGTTTAAAGAACCGGCGCAATTCCACTGCCTAACAACACACACACACACACACACACACAAGTGGAAAATACGTCGTGCACGATACACTAACCATTGTCAGTCGCCACACATATAATTAAAAAACAATATGCCATGTGCTCGTTGCTCTCACCCTCCCGAGTAGCATCTGGGCACGCGAGAGGATTCGAGCAACGAACAGGGAATCTCAATATCCTGAAAATCCTAACTAAAACAATCTGTTAGAATTTGTACGGGCTAACGTTCTTGCATTTTTGCAAAATGACTCTACTTTCAATTCAAAATATAATCTCAATTTACAAATCAAATATTTAATTATTGAAAAGGCTAAGGAAAATTTAATTGTCGAGCAAAAAGAGACTAAAAAAGATTTTAATAAAGATATTCAACAATTTATTGATTTATTTGTTCTGAATCTTTATGGAAATATTTCAAAAACCTTCGGACGATCCTTTGGACAAAGCAAAGTTTCGAAATAATGGAAAAAGTACTCTACTAAATGTAAAGTACTTATGAAAGTAATATACGTTAATTTGTTTTGTTTAAAGAATCTATCCGTCGCGAATCGTCTTTTTGTACATGATATCTAATGCTTCCGAACAATTCAAAATAATTTTAAAATACAAACCATTATCTTGATCATAAAAAACGACTCTAATAATTATGTACCAAATTACGGAAGATTTTTATCTTCTCATACAAATTGTAAATTCAATTATCGAAATTGTTAAATTTATAAAAAAAAACGCGACGTACAAAAAGACCCTACCTAGCTAGGAAACAGATTAAGTACTACCCGCGGGAATGCCTGGCGTTCTCACGGTCATTGTACTCGTCAAAATCATCTATGAAAGTAATAGAACATAAAAAAGACAGTTGTTTATTCACTCAATAATTGCTGGGAGGATGAGAAGTTGCATTAGAGCCCTGAAATCAAAAAATAATACAAAAAAATATTAAAATCAATTCATACAATTCCATTGGCATATACAAAGATTTTAATTTATATGCTATTTAAATGATTTTCGAAATAAAAAGTGTAGACTGTACATTTTTTTATTAACACTAAAAGGAAATTTTCAATAATAATGATTAATTGTGAAGATATGTATCTTGGTAATTACATTCTCTCCCCCTTGAAGAAAGCACGACACGTTGCTCTCGATCTCAGCTATCGATGTCGCCTTGGGTCATCAAGATAGGCAGCATTAGGTATCCACGAAAGCAGGCTCAAAATATTTTATTAGTACTTAGTACTCTGTAACAGAAAAAATAAATTCATTTAATTTAAATCGAACGACCGTCGCAGACTAAATCCGAGTTAGTACAAAATAAATAATTCAAGTTGAATATTTATTAATTGTTCATGAACGGTTTGAAAAAAGATATTCATTAACACAGTTTAATTGTAAAGATTGGTACTCACGCTCGTCTGCTTGAAGAAAGCACGACCAGAGAGTATATGTACGACACGATGCGACGCTGCGTCTTGATTTCGATAATCGAAAAGTATCGATCTCGACTAGGAATATCGTCTTTGGATTGAATCTGTAACGTAACAGAAAAAACAAATTCATTTGTTTCAATTGTTCAACACAGTCGGAGACTAAATCCGAATCAACAATAAATAAATAATTCAATTTGAATAGAAAAACAAAATTATTTTGGAAGGAAAGTAAATAACGTTGTTACAAATACAATTGATCGTCACGACACAGGAGTAAATCCGAATTAATAGAAAATCAATAATTCAAGTTGAATATTTATTTATTTATTGTTCATTAACCCCTTCGCCTACAATATCGTGTGAGAGGTGATACGTCTCGACCGGGCCAAACGTAAACAACACGTGTGAGAGACGTGTGGTACGTCGTTCGGACTACACGCGACAAACTAGAACTACCAAACTAGTCAAGATGACTGAAAACAAAAAAAACAAAAAAACAAACAATACCTTGCAAAATAAAATTACTTGTACCTTTCATATGTATTTATGTACATATCAAAATACGTGTGCGATTTTCACCACTTCGAACACTCAGCCAAACCGAAAATGGCGTGTAACCGACCTTGTTGTTGTTTACGGCACTCGCTCTCTGAACTTGAATCGTAAGGCAAGGGGTTAAGGGTTTAATAGCAGGTTTAAAGATGGTTTAAAAGATGTTTAATAGCAGAGTATAATTGGAAAGATAATTTGTACTCACACTCACGTCCTCTTCTGCTTGAAGAAAGTGCGCCATGACGCTACGCCATGCTTTTCGATTATCGAAACCATCGAGTAGTATCGATCTAAGCTATGAATACGGTCTTTTGATCAATGGATTTTTTTCCCGCGGAATCTGTAATAAAGAATCTGTAAGAAAGAGCAAATTCATTAATTACAATTGACAAACTGTCAGAAATCAAATCAGAATTAATAATAAATAAACAATTCAATTTGAATAGAAAATCAAAATTAATTTGAACGGAAATTAAACTAACTCGATTTCTATAGAACGACACGAATTCAAATACAAATGATCGTCATGACACAAGAGTAAATTATTGCGAGAAGGCGACACGATTCCAGAATAAGTTTAAATCAAAAACTAAATAGCTCGCTTGAATACAGAATTAATTTTTAAAAAATTATGGTAAATAATCTTGATTTCTATCGAATGATGAAACACGGAAACGATACACGCCATATAACAGTACCTGCTTTGCGTCGTATATTTTATTGTATTCGTATAGTCGTATCGTCGTATAGTTTATTATAAAAATTGTGAAAAATCTAAATAAATTCAGTTTTGTAATTTTTATAAAACAATATACATATATCCGATACATTTTGTACCCGTTAAAAGTTAAAGTATGTAAAACTATAGCTATGTACTTTCTTTAATAATTGGAGTAATAAACCAAAATTGATTTTACTGTATTTCGTATTTTTGTAATATATTCTTCATAAATACTATTTCCACCGTTCAAAAATACGCGCCATATATATGTGTAGCTTCTGCAAGCTTCTGTGCTTATGGCGCTGCGATTTGTACCATAGGAAATTATAATTTAGACAGGTCTCTCACTATAAACAATGCTGTTCATGTTGAAAGTGTAAGGCAGTGTAACAGTGTAAGGTGCAAGGTGTAGTGCAGTGTAGTGCAACAGCAATTTTAGTTGACGGCAGTTGACGGTTATTCCTGTTTATTGTAAATATCATATGTTTGTATTGACGTCTGATCTTGAAAGTATTAATTAGTGTGACAAGAAAAAAGCAATCACCTAACATGGCTTCGCCTGCAGCACCAAAGGTATTTGAAATTAGAAAGATCATATTTTTATTATACGAAAATTTGTTAGGTGTTCCATCAACTTTTCTATTATGGTCGTATAAACATACGTGTCAGATTATATTTTAAATAGGGTATTATTCGTTGTATTAACATTTAACTGTTAAGATTTTATATACTTTAATGCTGTTGAATTGAATTGAATTGAATAATTATATTACATATTTTATTTTCAGGCTGCAGTTGCGCAATCTATACAAGAATATAGTATACGAGTACCAAAGTATGCAATACTGTTTATTAAAAATCTTAATAAGCTTGAATGAAACTATAAACTTTTATAAATAAAAGTTATTCTACAAAATTTAAACTTTTAAATTATTTCTTGTCTGTTTTGGGTTAACTTTGTACTTTAATTCTGTTATAAAAGTTCAATTTTAACAGTTATTTTATACTCTGTTAATAAAAGTTTGGAAGGAACTTAATTTCTTAACAGATATTTTGGAGTAAAGTATAAAAGTTTAAACTATTTTTCACTTACTCAGCATTATTTAAGGAATTGAAAACGGGTTAAATATAGATGAGTATGCAAGTTGTGATTTTCATGTAATTATTTTATTCTACTCGTACGTACTCTTAATACTCTTATGAACATAGTATACGTTCAGTGTTCAGCATTTAGGTTTAGAATTTAGAATCACAATGTTATTTGCTTTTCGTCTTATTATGTTCACAATTATGTTCCTTGTGAACACGGAATCCCCAACATATTCCATCTCACTTGCAAATGTTTGTATACAACTAGAACTCTATATTATGATTCAAGGTTTCAACCTCAAACCTATGTGATACTAAATGGTAAATTTGTTTGAAAGTACTTTGACTTTTTTCCCATTTTCGAAAAAGTAAAAATTTTCTATTTTTGCATGCATATATGTAGTAAAAGTTGTAGTGGATTTATAACTGTTTTCTTAGAACAGAAAAGTTAAAAGTCAAAAAATAACTGTTATATCAGAACTAATTAAAAATTTTAACAGTTTCCTTCAAGCCCTGGTTATAATATCTTCTTAGGATCATTGAATAACATCATGTTTTTGTAGAAATAACAAAAAGAAGCACAATGTCATGCGTTTTAATGCGACGTTGAATGTTGACTTTTCGAAATGGTCACAAGTGAAGATGGAACGTGAGAATAACATGAAAGAATATAAAGGAGTAGAAGAGGAAATGCCAAAATTTGGAGCAGGATCAGAATTTGGACGAGATGCGAGAGAAGAAGCAAGAAGAAAAAAGTTTGGTATCACTAGTAGGAAATACAAGCCAGAAGATCAACCATGGATCCTTAAATCTGGTGGAAAAACTGGAAAAAAATTTAAAGGTATAAGAGAGGGAGGTGTAAGCGAAAATGCCGCTTACTATGTTTTTACACATGCAGCTGATGGAGCCATAGAAGCTTTTCCATTACACGAGTGGTAAGATAATTTTTATTTTGCAACAGCAGTTGTTCGGTAATGCAATATGTAGAACAGCGATATCTATTTCCCGTGTATCTAAATACACGAGTACACGTGTAGTAAACGAATCCAGATCTCATTCCATATAATTTTTAATACCCGTGTATTTCTGTTTCACGGGTACACTTGGCACGTGAAAACGGATTGTTTCAGACAGATCAATCTTTTATCTAGCGCTTTTGACGACTGAAAAACCCCAACTTTGCATTATCTAGGAATGAGAAGGCGCATCGCGCGCCCTCGCAACCCTGGAAAAACGAGTCTACCCCTTAATTCCTTACTACACGGTTCACATGTCACGTGTACACATGTATTTTAGTACCCGTTTAAAAGCACGATCTCTAATGTAGAATGAAAAATTCCTTTGTTTAGGTATAACTTCCAACCTATTCAGAGGTATAAGGCATTAAGTGCAGAAGAAGCAGAGCAAGAATTTAGTCGAAGAAATAAAGTAATGAATTATTTTCAACTAATGTTGCGAAAGAGACTTAGAAATGACGAAGAAGGTGCAGATGATGATGAAATAATGGAAGGTGGTAAGGGTAAGAAACCAGGTAAAAAGGAGAAAGATTTGAAAATATCTGAGATGGATGAATGGATGGACACTGATGATGATGACTCTCTTAGTGATGATGAAGAAACTAAGAAAAAGTCTGATGACGAAGAAGATAACAAGAAGAAGAAAAAAGGCAAGGGTAAGGGTAAGTATCAAATATATACATAGTTCTTAAATATCCACACAAAAATCGTGTACAGGGTGCTCACTCTATTACTAGTTTATAAAGTCTAACAATTATGAATGTTATGTGTTTCTTTTGAGATGAAATCAAATTTGATTCGTTTATAATCAATAAACTGCGAGTCTTTATGCATTTATAGCTCATAAAAATTTTCAAAAAATGCTGGAGTATTAAATTTAACAGAATTTGGTACGATTTTTATTCATTTTGGATCTACGAATGCTATCACCAATGAAAATAGAATTTTATTTGCTACCACTTTCTTCAAAGTCTATGTCTGCTTGAAAATTGAAAATTGCATAAACATCCGCAGTCTAGTAATCAATATTGAAGCATTAAAATAAAAATATAAATTTTCTTTTCCCTTCTACGACATTCTTGGGGATAAGGATGTTTTAATCACTGTAACTGTCAAGAAAATGGTACGGCAAGGGCTTAACACTAAACATACAGAGCTATAAACATAAGACACATGTTGCCTTATAAAAATGACAACATTTAATTTATTTATACTTTACATGGTTCTTACTGATATACGTGCTGTAATAAAGATATTTATTAAATCATTTCTTATAGAAGCATCTTTATAATCTCAATAACATTTCATTTAAAAAGTTGAAGGTCAACTTCATTTCTAAGACAATAGTGTAAACACGAAAAAATTACATACGCCATTGCGTTTGAACACCCTGTATAATTTTGTTCAGGAAGGTATAACTGTAATTTAAGACAAATGATTTGTAATGCTGATATTTATTACTATAAACAAATTATAAACATTATACGTTTCAGTTTGACCAAGTTACTGTATTACTATATAAGTGTGCATATTAGTTGTGTCTCAGAAAAAGAAACGAAAACAAAAAGCATCAGATTCAGAAGCGTTTGAAGAAAGTGATGACGGCGACGAAGAAGGCAGAGAGTGTGATTACATTTCTGATTCCTCGGATTCTGGATCAGAATTGGAACAGCAAAAAGAAATTAAGTCCGTTGCAGAAGAAGATGCATTAAGGAAATTACTTGCATCTGACGAAGAAGAAGATGATGAAGAGCAGGCAGACAAAAAAGAGGGCGATGAAGATAAAGATGAGGAGGATGAACACAAAGAAAAAGAGGATAAGGTAAATATATATATATATATATATATAATTATTAATTATAACATGAAAGTATTGTTTCTTTCTTTTTAATATTTTAGGATAAGGATAAGAATAGTAAAGATTCCGAGAAGAAAAAGGATAAGAAGAAGAAGAAAAAGCTTTCTAAGAAAAAAGACCTGAAGAAGGCATCAGGAAAGGATTCGTCTAGTGACTTTTCCAGTGATTCAGGTTCGGAATCTGATACAGCTAAAGAAAAAGACAATAAGAAATCGAATAGTGCACACAGCTCGAGGTCCGCAACACCCACTCCTATAGTGGCAGGAATGTCTGACCCGTTAAAGAGAAAGCAATCTGGTTCTCCAGATTTGTCGCAATCGAAAAAATTGAAATTGGATAATTTCAATCTGGTACCAGTGAGTTCTTATATACCAGGAGCTAGGTATGTGTTCTATTTATTTTGCTACTTACGTTAAGAGTAGACTAAGGATCTTTATGCAAAATAAAGATTTTCTTCATCAATTACAAGACACAGGAACCGTATAAAAATTTCTTCCTGTCTTTAACAATTTTAGTAAATTGAAAATAACATATGGACGTTCTTAAATCGTCTTAATTAATTTTTGTAATAAATGCATAAAATCCGCAGTCTAGTTATGAGACTATTATGAGACATAAGACGAATCTAATAAATGATAAATCTATTCAGTCGAAATGCTGTAGTTTTCGAAAAATCTATTTTTCTTTTATGAAAGACATTCTTTAATAAAAGAAAATTACATTATTACATTATTACATAATTTGAATACAATTTTGCTTTTTTTCGTTAGAGTTTTAATACGTGAAAAATATGATAAACATTAAATTCGACCATACAGTATTAAATTTGCGTAAATTTGACGGTAATCTAATTTTTTACATAACGTATAATATTTAGATATAAGTACAAATTTCATTTCTTTGTTTACAGCGAATCTGGAATAACAGAAGATGCTGTCAGACGATATCTTATGCGTAAACCAATGACAACAACAGAACTTTTGCAGAAATTCAAATCGAAAAAGACTGGTCTTACATCTGAGCAATTAGTTAATGTGATGACTCAAATACTGAAGAAAATTAATCCTACCAAACAGACAATAAAGAATAAAATGTATTTATCTATCAAAACACAGTCGAATTGATATTATTGAAATTGTTTAGTATTTTACTGCAATAGTTATTTTATCAGAGACAAAATAAATATTGAAGTATACGATAAAAGACTTTGTAACTTGTAAAATAATAAAATAATTTGTTTAACAATGCAACTGTAATTACTTTATGTACTTTATTTTATATACAATACTTTCGTGTATTATGTCTTGTTGAGTTCCTGTAAATCTATGAATAGAAAAACCATAAATAAATAGACAGCGGATCTTTATGCTAAATAGACATTTTCTACCCGAATTGCAACAACCTGGAGTAAAATAGAAATTTATTTTGTATCTTAATACGTTTAATAGGTTGAAAATAATATAACAATATATTTAGATTCTTCTAATTTGTTTACAGTTCTAAATTACACCCACTCATTTTTGTTATAACTGCATAAAATCCGCTGTCTATCCATTAAATACACTAATAAAAATTGTATAAAAAATGTGATATATCTTGTATGTGCAATAAAAAAGAATATAAAATGCTATAAATGTAATATGCAATATCTTCTAGCTAACAAATTAAAGATGCAAAATGTATTTAAATTGAAAGTAAATAATACAAGGAATGAAATTTTCTAAAGAAGAATTTATATTGTTGGTTTAAGAATTGAATTTTCAAAAATTTTTTTTAAATGGAACTATAATTAATAGAAAATTGTCTACATCTTAGCTTCAACAATTGGCAATTGTTTTTATCTATTTGTAATGAAATGTTTTTGAATGTCTACGTTTTATAAATTAAAAGGATTGTCTTTGAACGAGACTCTCAAAATGGATTTTTCGTTGAATTATATTTAAAATTTACTTTACGGTCTTAATCATTTTATAAATACACGATCGATTGAAACGACATTTAAAATAACTTGTAATTACACTAATTATAGAAAGAATTTGTGAAAGTATAGAACATACACTCATTTTTTTATTATATTTATTATATTATATTTAGGAAGAATTTTTTGTGTTTCTATTAAAAATACACATTTCTTTTTCTTTTCTTTCATCTGTAATACAATTTATTTGAATGATAACAGAATAAAACATCTGTAGCAGAACGAATTACTGAAATGTCGTTATTCACCGCATAAGATTAATTAAATATGTTATTGTACAAGTTATTTGTAATGTTTGAACTCTTTTTAACTTATCTATTGAAGCTTCACGAAAATATTCAGTGTCACTTTGAATTCTTGGAAAGCTTGCTATGAATGATATCATTTTATCTTGTTCATCCTATGTATAGTTTCTTATCCTTGTCGGACATATGTACATATAAGATGTGTGTGATGGGGCAAGAAATAAAAAATGATAATCATCTGATGAAAACCGTAAAACTTAAAATTCTCTATTAATACGAATAAATTTTTCGAGTTTCGAAGCAATTCTACATATATTTAATAATAAATTCGATTTTATTGTAAAGCAATTGATATTCAGTCGATTGCTTGTTGTGTAGATTCACAATATGAGATTTGAATATGAATCAGAGCGATTGTGTCTGTTAAGTTACGTGTCTTAGGAAAGTTGGAGCCTGTAGATAATTAAATGGCTACGAGTTTATCAGTGATGTAGTAATACTTTTGCATTGACCCCTTTGACCTGTGTAAGATCAAAACAGCAATATAGGAGCGTTACATTCAAAGTAAAAGTCAACGCGCCGCATCATCGGAAGTCAGTTTCTTGCTACGTTACTGTGTATTTCCTATAAAATCGTGAATACAACAAATCCTACACCACCACACCACTTTAATACCCTTTAAAACATTGTTTATTCTACTTAATGAAGATACTATGAGGATTTTGCGATTACGCAAGTGTGAATTTAGTACACGCGCTTTGTCAGCAGTATGTACAACTATGTTCGTTAATATAAATACTAGTATAAACAAACATTAAAACATTCGGAAGTTTACTAAAATAAAATTAGAAATACTGAAATTTCGAGTTGAATAAAAACTTCAACAACCAGATATTGATATTTTAATACTTACATTTTACCAATCAGATGTAACACTAAATATGAATTTCAAGCAAAGTGTAAATATAACAAAGAAGTTAACATTTCGTCAATGATATTTAACCGTTTGCACGCGGAGATATTTTAACTCGAGAATTAAACATTTCTTCCGACCTAGAATATTTCCATTCCCCATGATCTTTTAAATTTTACGGATATGAAATTGGTATAACACCTCATACAATGTCTAAATGTTTAGTAACTGTAAAGTGTAAACAATATTTTGGTACAGCATGGTACAGCAATTCTTAGTGGCGCCTCGGAGTCACCATTCGAGTGCTAAGTGTTAAATTTTAATAAAAAGTGATTATAATCCACTTTAATATTGTCCTAATATTGCCTTTCTAATATCGATTGTCCCGCTCGTTTCTTTTACGATAAAAATATGTACATTACTTTCTAAACGATAACGAAAGAGAAATTTAAATTTAAACGACGAATTAAAATCTTAAGCAATTCTATAGAAATTATTTCAGTAAATAGCTTGCAAAGTGTTACAGTATTACGATTAATTTGAAGTTATTCTTGCAGGACCTTAAGGGTAAAATAATCGCGATCAGAAGGGAGGATCAGTCAGTATGGGAACGAAGAGCACCCTTAGCCCCTGCGAATGTTCGTCGATTAATTAGAGCAGGAGTGAAAGTGATCGTGCAGCCGAGCAACAGAAGGGCTTACCCTGCGCAATCGTATCAAGCAGCAGGTGCTATATTACAAGAAGACATTAGCTCTGCCTCTGTGATATTCGGAGTGAAACAAGTCCCAGTGGATCAGCTTATATCCAACAAAACTTATTGCTTCTTTTCTCACACGATCAAAGCGCAGGAGAGCAACATGCCCCTCCTGGACGCGATCTTGGAAAAGAATATACGTTTGTTGGATTATGAAAAATTAACGGATGTCAATGGACAAAGGGTGGTCGCTTTTGGGAAGTATGCCGGCGTGGCCGGCATGGTGAACATATTACATGGACTTGGATTGAGATTGCTGGCCCTTGGACACCACACACCCTTCATGGTATGTACTCAGTAAACCAGCGTGCTCGACTTCTGACAGGCCGCTGCGCGCTCCCAGGCGCGCATTATGCTGACAGAATGACGAGCAGAATTCCGGCCGATTGGTCCTGGATTCTGCCCGTTTCTAGGATTGCAAGGGTGCGGGATTCGCGTTCTCATTTCTTGATAATACAAACACGGGGTTTTTCAGTAATCAAAAACGCTAGATAAAAGATCGATCTAGCCCTCAAAAGTCTTATTTTTTCGTTTATGAGGCGTAATTTGCATTATTTGGCAGTATGCAGTTATGAAAATAGCTGCGAATGCCGTTTACACCGTTTACGCGTAATGCGTAATAAAATCTAATGGTCTAAGGGCAGCTCGGTCCTGAATTCTGCCTGCTTTCTGCCCGAGGACTGAGCGGCCGGCTTTCTGCTCGTCACCAGCCCGTCACCAGCTCGCCAGGCTGGGCTAGAGGGCAGTCTGATTTACTGTATACAGTCCCAGTCAATCAGGCCTGCCTCGAGCAGAAATCGAGCCCAGCCTACCGGGCAGATGGAAGGCAGCTCGGTCCTGGATTCTGCCTCGCCGTAAGAGGGCACGATCGCACTAATGTGGCGAATGTCGTTATACAGGGCACACTGTATATATATATACTATATCAGTGACAGGGCAGGTCGCACTAATATTAGTAAACGCAGGCAGAATCCAGGACCGAGCTGTGCTGTCGATGTCTTGCCAGCAGCAAGCGATCCTTCTGCTGACGGAAAAAACCGACCATTTTGCTTACTGGGGTAATGTCTCGATATACAGGATGTCCTGCTGACTCTGTTACAAATATCAAAAGATAAATTATTTGATTCGAGGGGACGCATATTATCGGTTGGAAATTATTTTTCCTCAAGACCTTTCTTCGAAATTTCAAGGCCATTGATGTTGTTTTTGCATGTGACCACATATATTCATTACTACGATGCGATAGCCGAAGTCTAGACGAAACCAACGACCTACAACGCCATGACCTTCGCGCGACCTTGAGTATGAAAGATTTACAGAAATCACCAGAAATGCTCACTGATATGCGACGCTCTTTCCATAATCGAATTTACAAATGTTTAGAAGTTAACGGAAATAATATCGGACATCTATTATTAGACTGCGGATCTTTATGCATTTATAGCAAAATTGAGTAGATGACATTCAATGTCATTATATGATAATCTTTCCTAGTAATTTCTACTTCTTGCAATCGATGCAGACAATTTTTATTTTGCATAAAGATTCGCAGTCTATTTATTATAATAAATTCTTATTATTTCAGATTATAAAATATATGTATAGTTGCATGCAAAAACAACACCAATGACCTTGAAATTTCTAAGAGGGAATTGAGGAAAAAATTATTCTCACCATAATGTATGTCCCCTGGAACCAAATAATTTGTCCTTTTGATATTTTCGTAGCATAGAAAATAGCGGTGATATCACCTTGTAACGGAGTTAGTGGGACACCCTGTATGTGAAAGAAATGTACGCCGTATTTGTGAAAAATTTATCCCCATTATTGCAGAGTGTACCCCTTTAGAAGTTTCATTGCCGAGAAGTGTAACCTGATACATTTTCAATTATATCGTAAGTAGTGATGGAATCTGAATCACTTCAAATCGCTTCGATTCAATATTTACGATAAAAAATTCGAATCACTTGCAACAATTCGAAGCTTAGAACTCTTGAAACTCTTGGACGTCTTGAAAGTCTTCATTGTCTTGAAAATCTTGAAAGCCTTAAAACTTCGGAAGGTTTATAAGAATTGACACTCTTGAAATGTTACACCTATCACGAAACAATGATTACGTCATGTCAGCATTGGGATGAATTACAGTATGAACCTATCAATATTATAAAAAGTATAACATAATATGTATGTTATTAACATTTATTAAGATTATCAAGACTTTCAAAATTTTCAAGACTTCAAGACTTTCAAGAATTTCTGATTTCGAATAAATATCAAATTCGAAACTCTGTGGTGATTGATTTGTTCGAAAACTTGCAAGACAGAGTATTGAATGCCCATCACTACCCATAAGTTCGTGCCGCTTATTATTCTACTATTTAAATTAGTATATGAAGCATACCTTTAAAGTTTACGAGAAAATGTGATCATCCTCCCGTTCTACAACCTCTTCCCATCTTTTTGGCAAAGGCCGTCACTGTAAAATTTGTTTGGTTTTTCGTTAAAATATTGTTCAATGTCTGTTTTTATGGCTTCGACGTTATCAAATTTTTTTGGCTAAAAAATGTTGCATTGCTCGGAATAAGTGGAAATCCGATGGAGCAATATCTGGAGAATATGGTGGGTGTAATAAAAGTTGCCAAGCAAATTCACGTAATTTTTTTTGCAAGTGTTACGTCCTAAGATTGACGTTTTTAGAGATTATCGTTTAAAGATTTATACAGGGTGCGGCCGAATAACATGTACTAGCGGGCACGAGGTGGTTCCTTATAAAAAAATAAGAACGAAATATGGAATAAAATTTTTTCTTTTAAAGCTTAATTTTCGAGAAAATCGAGTTTGAAAATCCTATTCGTACGTATGCTGTTACAACTAAGGTACGGTTCGTCGAGCATCGTATAACGCGTATCGTGTTTATAAACAATGTCTACCCAGCATTTAAAAGTTACGGATTTCAAGAAAAAATACACAAAAGATTTTTAACGAACAACATTTTATTTTATCAATGACAAAATTTAAAAACTAAGCTTTAAATGAAACAATTTTCTTAAGGTTCTTATTTTTTCATAAGGAACCACCTCGTGCCCGCTAGTACATGTTATTCGGCCGCACCCTGTATAAAGGATGAAACGCAGTTTTCGAACCTACCTGCATTCACGGCTGCATCTTACCGGTTCGGGTAATTGAGGATTTTTCTATACTAATTATTCTTAATTATCGGATCTGAATCGTAGAAGTCGAAGTTGGGTATTCTCAAATAATTTGCGAGTATGATTTAAGAGTCACTAAACAAGAATATATTTTGAGCTACACATGTCGGATACACAGAGTTTGAGGGGGAATCTTATTATTATTATTATTATTATTATTGTAATCTGTTGTATTTATCGCGAAGTTGGTATTTTCTAATAACTTGTAAGTGTTTCATAACTTGAAGATGTGTACTAAACGGAAAGTATTGACACGTTTTTTGCGCTGACTGACTGCTCCTGATGAGGAACCGTCCCTTTTATAGGTCGCTCTATCCTTTGTTCTAAGCTTAATCTTCGTGGGAGCGGCGTGTCTTCTTCTTCTTCGTAATCGTTTTCTTATCAATTTTGTCGTTCGCATTTTCGTCAGATGCTTAGTCTTCAGTCTTGTCTCATTGTCTCCTGGGTGGATCCTATTGTTCTGCATATTCTCCCAGGTTGTTCTCACCAGTCTATATTTCATTTTTTCTGCGCTTTTAGTTCTGTCGGGGTTGAGTTTCTGCTGAATTATCTTTTACAATTTTTAGTGCTCAATATGGTCTACGGATGGTTTGTTTAATCATTCGCTCGCCTATTATATTTTGGATTATCTCTTGTGACATATCGGGGGGACATTTATCGTAAATGCTTATGAAATGGAATGTTCTCATCAGTTTCAAGTTACAGAAATTTAATCTTAAGCATTTTGGCAAAGTATGTTTACGTTTACATTCACTCACGGGTAGTCTTTGGTTTAGATGAAGTCATGGCACTTGATCTTGATGATGAGAAGTCAGAAAGGCAAGAGGACTCTTCAAATCAAACAAAATACAAAATTTTTGATAGATGTACTACCTAATTTATTAGAAGATGTTTCATTAAACGTGCGGCAGTTTTGTGATACCAATACGACGGTTGCCCGGCACATTCTGCACAGAGGGTTACTAATATTTTGGACAATTCATTTAAAAATCGTTGGATTGGACGATCTGGACATCGAAAATGGCCACCACGATTACCAGACCTAACGCCATTGGATCTTTTTTATGGGGAAAATTAAAAGAAGATGTTTATCGTGCAGCACCCACTACAAAAGAAGACATGCAGGAACTGATACGAAGAGCCTGTGCTGATATTAATCGCCACACACTTTACTACGTAACGCAATCAGTGGGTGAACACTTCAGACGCTGTCTATCTGTGGCTGGTCATCACTTTGAGCATCTGTTGTAGCAAATGGTTTTGGATTTAAGCACTTTGTTTACATTTTGCATTGAAACAGTTTGATTTCATTAACAAAGCTGAGAATATTTCATTTCATAAGCATTTACGATAAATGTCTGTTTTTCATCAATTTTAAAGTTTACGACCCTCAATGACCTTGAATGACTATATCGTTGAAATTGTCTCGAAAAGGGCTACAATCGTAAGAGTTCAAAAATATGTGGTTCAATTTAAAAAAACTAAGATGACTGTCTAATCTCCTAAGCACCTCCACTTGAAAAAAAGTTATGCAAACCACGAAATGGGCCCCTAGAAACCAAACAACTTTTGTCTGAAGCATTTTTTCCTATCTCAAAAAATGTAGAAGTTATTCAGGTGGTTTGTTTTAGGTGACTCACCCTGTATGTACATACATATATCGAGACATTACTGTAAAATTCAAGTGTCAATATTAGATTGCAACAGGTTGCTTAAAGTACTGATTTAGATTTGAATTATTAAGTTCGAAATAAAAACTTCATATTCGAGCTTTCTGATCATCTACAGTTAAATTGAAGATATTGGTTAAACTTGACCTGAGGAAACCAGAATTTATATTAGGTTGTCCCAAAAGTTGTTTTTCGATTCATGCACATAATGCAAATTCATGTTAGGGAGTAATAACACATTGACATAAAGATGTCATTAAAGGAACATATTCCGGAAAGAAACTTTTTGGACAACCTAATATAATTCTGTAGATTTTATGAGAAAATGCCGGAAAATCCAAGTTTTAATCTTAGGAATCCACTGGTTCAAAAGTTATGCGTGTTTAACCCCTTGCCATATCATTTTCTTTACCGTTACAGTAATTAGAACGTCTTTATCCCATAAAATGTCGTAGAAAAGAAAAGGAAATCTATATTTTCTGTATGGCTACCTTTATTTTAATCCTTAAATATTGATTACAAGCGAATCAAATTTTGTTTTGTTTAAAAAGAAACGCGTAACATTAAAGAGCGTCGCCCTTACCTGTAAACACGCCTTTAAACACGCACAACTTTTAAATCATTGGATTCCTAAAATTAAAATTTGGATTTTCGGCATTTTTTCGTCAAAATCTACACGATTATTTTTAAACAGTTGAAAATTTCTGGTTAACTCAGGAGAAGTTCAGCTCGACGCCAATGATACGATGAGATTCTGGTATATACTTTTCATTTAAAAGTTACATAACCGGCCATAGCTTCACTAAATCCCTTTAAATGTTTGATGTGTTGCGAGTAACAAATCATTATAAGTAAAATCATTATACTTCATTGAGAAATATAGAATAGTATGAAACTTCTACAATTACGATCGAATTGAAATTATAAATTGCAATCGAAAAATTTCAATCCCAATTTAAAGGATTCGAATTTATAGTTCGTTTTAAATTCGAGTCAATCTGAAATTCAATTACAAATGTTAATATTTATTTAGCACATTGGACCAGCGCATAACTATAGGGATTCGGCAATGGCACGACAGTCAATACGAGATGCAGGCTATGAAATAGCATTGGGTGCTATGCCCAGATCAATTGGACCCCTGACTTTCATTTTTACTGGTAGCGGTAATGTTAGTCAAGGTGGTCAGGAGGTTTTCCAGGAACTTCCACACGAATACGTACCACCAGAAATGTTGAAGAAAGTCGCTGAACATGGCGGTAAGTAAAATTAAAATTAAAATAAATTTTTAAGGAACTACATATCTTTGGACAGTTGAAAATAAAAGAAATTCAACCATTCTTTCTGTATATAAAATGATGTTTTGTAGCAGCCATTTTCCCGAAGCTAGTTTTGCAAAATACCGTACGCGGTACCAGAGATATCTCTGTGGGATTTTATCTAATGCACATTTTGGGTAAACTTTACTTTACTGGACACAAAATGTTTGCCTTTCTTCTATAAATTATTATGTATTTGATATGTAATCCAGTAGATTTGTACCCGGAGAACCTGCAGATCGAAGTTTCGATTCTGTACGATTAATGGTTTAGGAGTTATGGTTGCTTAAATTTGAGAAATTTGCAGTGTTTTTGACAGGTAAGGACGCCGCCATATTGGTTTATAGTGACGATCGCGCGCCGCTTACCGAGCAGAACCGCTAGATGACAGCACGGGCACACAGTCGTGGATGTGTGGGGAACGCTCATTAATTTTGCGTGTTACTTCTTCGAAGGTTTATTATAATCTGTTATTTACAATAGCAATTCGTTGGTAACCAAACGAATGAATAAATATTTGCAAACAAATGAAATTATTTAACAAAATTTACAATTAATCAATATTTACATTATCGACTTCTGCCTACATTATCGACATCCGCCACACAGTAATATCGCTAACATACAGAAAATATCTCAGAAAATGTTTCAAAAGAAATATCGTGGAAAATATTTACAAAAACGTAACACAGATCTTTTTTTTTAACGTGAGGAAAATCCATGATGGATAACCCTCCCCATCGCTAGAGATGAGGAGAGCCAATGTCGGACCTTCCGACTAAAAACCTCACGACCGTCCCTAGACTCTACTGCGTGGGTGTCTGGGAACTCGGTAGAAAACATCCAGACACCTCGCTGCCTTTATACTTTGGCCACTCCCGAAGGGGCAGAGAAGCTCCCCCCCCCCCCCAATGCTTAAACCTTAAAGGTCCGTTTAGTTTAGCCAGGTCCGGCCAGTGCACCAATGCTTAAGGATAGGGAGTCCGGCATCGGCAGTTCGGTCCGACATCTCAACGAAATTTCGTTTCGTGTCGGCCCGGACATCTCGGTTGCCGGAACTCTGCTGTGCGTGGCACAAAAAAAAGGTTTTTATGGGCTCCACAACTCCTTAGGCAATTCTGGCCTCAATTTCTGGCCGGACAGTCACAGGCATCCGAAATTCTGAACTGTGACGTTCTGGCTAAATTAAACAGACCTTAACAAGGAACCACAGTGACGGCAGCTGCGTTTCCCCGTTCCCTGGATCACTCATTCCCTGGTGCATGCTCATGTCCGGGCCAACGGTCCGCGGGCAATCCCAAATCCCCACAAAGGGGGCACTTGGGCAGAGACCTACAGGTCGCTGACTTATGCCTGTCATACCCACACCGATAGCACCGGCCGAGCCGGCTCGCCTCCCTGTGGTAAAATATAACCCAGACCTGACCCAGACCTAACCCAGACCAGTTAAAACGCAACATCGTGGTCATGTCTTCCAACATTTAAACAACAATCGCAATATCCGCAAGCCACGCTGATGCGGCCGACCGTTAGGCCTTCTTCTCAAACATTTTCTGAGATATTTTCTCTATGTTAGCGATATTACTGTATGTCCGTGCTGCCACCTAGCGGTTCTGCTCGGTAAGCGGCGCGCGATCGTCACTACAAACTGTCAAAAACACTGCAAATTGCTCAACTTTAAGCGACCATAACTTCTGAACCATTGATCCTACGGGATCGAAACTTCGATCTGCAGATTCCCCGGGTAGAAGTCTACTGGATTATATACCAAATACATAATAATTTATAGAAGAAAGGCAAACATTTTGAGTCCAGTTAAGTAAAGAGCAGTCTACATTTTTTTACTTTTATATTAAAGTACACAAAATAGCTGCTCTTTAAAATAAATGCAGTTACTTGAACTTAAATAAATAATTCTTGACTTCAATCTTCAGCTTCTATTATGCATAAAAAAAAGAAAATGTACGAATAGAAACTCTGCGTTGTCGAAGAGTAGATAATAGTTTTAAGAAGTTACGGCCAAATTTTATAGAAATTGGTCCACTCTTTGAGATATTTCTGACACTGATTTTGAAAACTTTCAAATGTTTGAAGCTTATACGATTTTTGTGAAATTAATTTTTTTCATTTTATCAAAGGTATGTAGCCCCATAAAAAAAGGTTCCATTAACATTATAAATATATCAGTTTTATCAGGGCTCACAATGATTAATCATAAATCTTTTACACCGAACATGAACGATAAATAATTTAACATATTCTTCAATAAAAATTTGTCGAAATTGTACCTGTTAAATATTTCAAACATAACTATTTTCTATTGCAAGAAGTATATATTGTCATTGTGCAAATTTTGATTCCTCGTACAGAGATAAAAAATGTGACTGAAAAGATTTCAGACTACATGTACACAGCGCAATGTCTCATGCAAGATTATTTTAAATGATCTGCATTTATAAATTCAAGTGTTCTATCTCTTCTAAATAATAAACATATTGTATATATGTTTACATTTCCTCCTCCTGCTTAGTTAATCATTTTGCAGGGGTTTTAAAATGATTTATTTTAAATTTGTTCAGATATGATATGGACAGTTCCACTCGTATCACTGATTAAAAAGATATTGTTGAAAATACAATAATGTCTCATTCTAAGTTCGGCGGAGGAGACCGCTCTGTGTCACACACTTCGCCTACCCATTCCACTGGAGGTCATACCCCGCGAGGAGCCAAGAAGCTTGAGCTGCTTCGGTCGCCGAGTAGTGTAAACATACTGCGTAATCCGATACCGCGTCGGGTATATCGGTGTGAACCACTACTAATCCAATTACAAAACTTCTTTATTTTTCATTATTTTTTTTATGGAACTTTCACCAACTTATTTGTGGCATTTTTTGCTTAAAATGACACAAATTGTATTTAGTGGTTTAATTGACGGTATGGAGTAAATTTAGGACGTAGAAGAGGATAGCGAGTGAAAAAGAAAGAGGATAGCGACCGCTACTTTCGGCAAAAATTCAAAACTTATTGTATTGTTTAAAATACCAATGAGATGCTAACTTTTTTATTTTCAATTTTCTTCTTATACAACCTTTCTCAAGGTATTTGCCACATTTTTCTGATTAAAATGAGTCGTTTAAAAACCTCCAATTGAGAACATATTTTCGTGATGTTAAGTTGTTTATGTAAAAATATGCTATATATAGCATGTATTAAATATGTGATAAATTATATTTTATGCTTCACATGTACAGTAAATATGGGTCAAATTATATCTTGTTTGGTATTATTTTAATCAGGAAAATGTCACAAATAGATTGGTAAATTTCCATTAACACTAAACCTACCGAGTCTTAAAAGTAAATCGGTACATGTTCCCTTATAAAAATGACAAGATTGATTTTATTCAGACTTTGTGCAGCTCCTATTGTAATATTTGCTCCACTAAAGATATCTATACAATCATTTCTTATGAACTTATTTTTATTATATCAATAATCGTAAAATAAAAAATCTGGAACCGGTCATTTTGACCGATGATTTAGGTTAAAAATAAGTAAAAAATAAAGAAGTTTCAGTATTGCACTATTATTGTGACCGATACGCTATTTTTTTACGTCTATGTTCGGCGCGGTCGAGGAAGCCACAAAAAAATAGTGCCCTGTTCCGATCTAATGTCACAACACAGAACCACGAATTGACATAGAATGAGACATTACTGTAATTCATTCTACGAAATGATTCGTAAAAAATAATTATTGGCCAAAAAGCTCGGATACGTGTCTGCTTATTTTCTCTGGAATCACCAGAAAAGGTTTCATTAAAATGAACGACTCCATAGAAGTGATCTCTCCTGTAAGAATAAGTAGAAACGGTAAATGATAAACAGACACGCGATCGAAGAATACTATGCACAGTGCACAGTGTGTAAAAATATCCAAAACTTGGCCAAACTGCGATCTTTCGAAATAAAGTGTTTGGTTCATCTGAGTGGTGAGATGTCATTAAGTAATAGTTCAAACTATAAGTAACATTGCTAAATTATATATTTAGATTAGTTTTCTTTCATTCAAATACTGTGAATTGTCATGCTTATTTCTTCATAGTGTATTAAATCTGTACACTTTGGAGCATAGTTTTGTGACTGAAAATTGTTCCTTGATGACTAAATAATGAAATTGTAATGGTAGAATTACTTTCATGATCGTGGCTGAGCATGTATAGAGTTTAAAATACATATACGGTTACATAAAGAAAAGTCATGTTGTTCGACTTTTTCATCTTAAATAAAAAAAAACATGTTTGTTTTTGAAGAATAGGATCTCACAGATCCTCCTGCGCCCCACTGTCGAAATCACTGCCATCTCCTGATGGACGATCAGTATACTCGATAGGAAGTGTACCGAACAAATAATTTCAATTTGATTTGTTTTTGAAGTGGAGCTTTGTGGGAAAAGTTCCATTGCGAATTTCGATTTGTTTCTGCACGAGGAATCATCACTTTTTGGCTGTACAGTAAATGCTCAAATACTGTCCAACAGCCGTGTTCTGCACGGAGAGTGTTCGCATAGGGACACTATTTTTGATTTATAACTGCGTCTATCGCGCCGACCGCTTCGAGCGAGACTTCAATAGAGAGCCGAACATAGAAAAGGACAGAATGAGTGGCTGAAACGTGTCGCCGCCGGCGACTGTTCGCGTCTCTTTCTTTCCCATACGCTGTCCTTCCTTGCGACCGAAACTTTCATCGTCCATTAAACCACTAAATATAATTGGAACTATATCGTGTTTGTTCTTGTTTTAATCCGAAAAATGCCAGAAATAAACCAGTAAAAACCCATTAAAAAATAATGAAAATTAAGAAGTTTGAACATTCGATTCATGGTGTCAATGTAGTGGTGTTCACACCGATATACCCGAGCCGACATCAATCGTCGCCGTCCTACGGAGCGGCGCGGCGTTGACAGACAGTGGGCTGGGTAGGCACTGAACAGCGTTTGCGTAGACGACCCTGGACAGTATTTGAGAAATTACTGTACCACGAGTTTTAATACACCTTGTATCATAATCGAAATTCTGTTTACAAAATGCTTGAATGTATCCAACATTTTAGATACAACAAAGATATATGGGTGCGAGGTAAGACGAAGACATCATCTAGAAAGGAAAGATGGAGGTGGTTTTCATTCCGATGAATATGATAAGCACCCTGAGAGATATATTTCCACTTTCAGCAAAAAGATTGCACCATATGCGTCAGTCATTATTAATGGTATATATTGGGCAATTGATTCACCAAAGTTACTGACTTTACCAGACGCTAAATATTTACTTAGGCCAGCTTGTACTCCTTGGTTACCCACGAGTGTTGGCGCACCTGCCTTACCTCATAGAATGTTAGCCATCTGTGATATATCTGCCGACCCTGGAGGCAGTATTGAGTAAGATTAATACTTATTATTAGACTGCGAATCTTTATGCATTTATAGCTCCTAAAAAATAAAAATAAAATTCCGGAATATAAAGTTCCACAGAATTTAGTATGATTTTTATTTATTCCAGAACTACAAAGACTACTACTACTGAAAATAACTCTACATGACTCCACTTTCTTAAAATTTGCCTACAAAAATTGGAAATTGCATAAGTATCCGCAGTCTACTTATTATGACTACACTGAATCTTGGGTAACCAGAAATCTTTGCCTTTTCCTTATGTAATCCTGTAGATTTTGGTGAAAGAATGCCAAAAATCCAGGTTCAATCCTAGAAGATAAGTGGTTCAAAAGTTAATAAACATAGATACCAAATTTTAGATACACAACAGTATGACACGTACAGACTCAGGCACTACGCATTCATCGAGCTCGATCAGTCTCGTCCGGTTCTAGAGTAGGCAAGATTCGTTACCGAAACCGTATGCCATAAAATTTTTCAATATTACTAAATAAATAACAAATTTTATTGTCAAAATCTAGGTGGTTCGGAACTCACCGTAATAAACAGTAGGTCCCGCTGAAAATTAGGCTGAAATAGGCTGAAATTAGGCGATAGTGAGAGTGGAAAGAAAGGGAGAGTGGTAAATGGATTTGAAACCCTAAGGGGACCAAATGTCATTACTTTACTTATTATCAAAATCATCTTTCTCGAATATCTTCTAAACTATTTACTGCGTTGAAAAATATGTTAGGCAAGACCTGTAGATCTGGACAGGCTGCGTCTTTTTGTGGTGTGGTTTTACTATATTTTATCAATAAACATTAGCGAAAAATGTGTTTTTTTTAACTTGCGGAACGTATTTCTTTTTAATTGTAGATTATTTTGCAGGATATATGTGCTTTTTTAAAGTCTTAAAAATTTTCGGGTTCCACTTTCTCAAGGATTAAGGTCTTATAAAGAGAACTGCTTTTTAAAAAATCCTGTAAATTGAACCGTTAATATGAGCAATCCGTGGTCTGAATCGGCCGGGCGAGGCAAGCAATGCGACAACGCGTTACTTGCCGCGGCGGCCCAGCGAGGCAACGTGTATTGCTTGCTTCGCCCGCACAATTTCCCAGTCAGATCAGACCTGTTTTGTAGGTAAAAGCCTCGTCCCCGTCCCCGTTCCCTGGTAAGTTTCGCCCCCTCCTGGAGGGGTGGATTCTTACGCGCGGGTACGGGGAATGCATTTTTCTTATGTAGAAAAAACGTGAAATGGCCGCGCGATATCGGTCTATTTGGCAATACCGAAATGAGCCGAAATCTACTCGGGACGGGACATTCTGACCCATGCGCGAAGAGCCGTAATGTACCTCGGACCTGCCGCATCTTTTTCTTCTGCGAAACATACTATTTTCAAAATGTCCTACTTTAAGTGTTCGTTACGATTACAATTTTTATTATATTTTATTAATTTCTTTATTTTTGAGGTAGGTGGATATTTAGGAAGCAATACAAACATTGTACATGTCAATATGAGAAAGTTCATTTTTCGAGCCCTGATTTAAATAATAGCGAAAGTACATAATAATGTTTTTAGTATATGAATTCCTCATGTGTGTGAATTTGATTTCTTGATGTTCGCTATACATATATACAATATATGATTTAATTGAATATAAACTTTCCCACGTAGAAACGTCACGTAACAGGCATAAAAGGACCAACATTCTTTTGTTGCATACATCATTTATAGAATCCCTGACATGAGATATCAAATTCTATCAGTAACAGCGCGGTTGTAGAATATAAGTCCCACAATATTAGTTTTGACCGATACGGTAGGATGTGACACGGAATGGTAAGGGGGCTCTAGAGCCCCCCGGACGTGAGACAGAAAAATACATTGAGTGATTGGTCTACTCTTATACCTCGTTTGTGTTTAAACACGCATAACTTTCGAACTACTGAATTCCTAAGATTGAAACTTGGATTTTCGGTATTTCCTCGTTAAAATGTACGGAATTGTATAGAAAGAGTCCAAAATTTGTGGTCTCCTAAAACGAACAGCAGCCCATTTTTGTTTTACAAAAATGAGTACATTAGTATTACTCTCATTCAAATTCTTGAAAAAAGAAATAAATGTCCATGGAGCTCTTTGGTTTCGCAATTAATGCAGACGATTTTCATTTTGCATAAAATCTGCAGTCTAATTATTATTATTAACTTCGAGGATTTTTTACACGTGACCACTACTGTTACAAGTCAATTATGACTGCGAATCAACATCGTTTAACGAATATTTTCTTGTATAATTTGGAATGTTAATAGATTTATGAACGAGTGTACAACAATCGACACGCCATTTTGTTTATATGACGCCGATCGCAACAAGGACACGAAATCATTCAAAGGTCCAGGTGTTCTGGTGTGTTCGATAGACAATATGCCAACTCAGCTCCCAAAAGAATCCACAGATTTCTTTGGTAATCTTTTGTATCCATACATATTGGACATTATCCAATCGGATGCAAAACTGCCATTGGAAGAACACAACTTTAGTCCAGCAGTGCATGACGCAATAATTGCATCTAATGGACATCTGACACCTAATTTTGAATATATTCAAGACCTGAGGTTACTGAATCAACGTAGCAAGCACAAAGCAGACAACAAAGAAGCACAGAACAAAACGGTATGAAAATATTTTCCATTTAGATTTATATATGAAAAGTTCTATGTATATTGGTAAAGTTAGATTTACGTTCATTCTTATATCAATATCTTTTACTCGTAAGACACAGTTTAAAAAGCTATCTTATAACTTAAGCTATCTTATAAAAACAATTTAAAAATTATTGTTTATCACTTCTGGATAACATGTATCTTTGCATAATTTATCATAATTTAAAAATAACATGTGTTTGACAATATTGACATTGGCTAACAACAACGCGTTCTTTTTAATGCTTATATTTTCATTTCTTCCATATTTTATATTAAATCACTCAATGCTTTTAATTAGTACATAAGCAATCATATTTGTTATTTTGTAACAATGCTACAGCGCTAATAGTAATGCTTGTACGACTCTTAAGTAGTGGTGAAACGATATTGTCATAAATAGCTCCGTTGGGCTTGAAGATAGAAGAAAATGTTCGAGAGGAAAGTTGTACTGTTAAAGAAGGGAAAATATGGTGATATAAGAAAATGTTCTGATTGATGTCGTTTTAAAGGTCTTTTGAAGGTGATCGATGATTTTTAAATGGCACCACATATTTTTAACTTCATAGTGTCCTAGCCGATATCAAGACGAATTCAATGATGTGGTACATTAAGACCTTCAAATGACCTTGAACTAGAAAATTTATGATAAAGCAATGATAACTTCAAAATGTGCAATCATTTTATTTGAATTAAATGAAATGTTCGAAATTATGGCCTTGGGCAGTAACAGAAACATTTAAATGTTTTGTAAGGCAATCAATTTCACTTTCAATTGTTTCTGTTGAAATTCATCTACAAGATCTAATTATTCTTTCTTGCATTTTGTACAAACAGGTGGTTGTACTTGGTGCAGGATTTGTTTCCGGACCATTAGTCGAATATTTACATAGACTCAGCAACATACGCTTAATTGTTGCATCTCAGTTGAAGGAAGAGGCCGATGTATTAGCGAATAAATTTCCGGGGGTAGAACCAGTGTTTCTGAATGTGTTAGAACGACCGGACACTTTGAAAGACATTATAGAGTCTGCGGATGTTGTGGTTTCATTATTGCCTTATTCTTTGCACCATGTTATTGCAAAAGCGTGTATAAATGCTAAAACACATTTGGTAACAGCGAGTTATATGAACGACGAAGTAAAAGCTTTACACGATGAGTAAGTACTTTTTTTCTCATTATATATACAGCGTGTCTCAACAAAAATGTTCGAGTTCCTTGAAAGGCTTCCTGAGGTCATTTGAAGTGGCATTAGCAAGAACTGAATATTCTATACACTCCATTTTTACAGTAAAGTCGCGATATTTTTTCGCGACCTTCTATCCAGAATTTATCCAGAGCCTACCTACTCCACTGTCGGGCGACGCCACAGGGCGGCGATGATTGATCTCGGCTCGGGTATATCGGTGTGAACCACTACTAATCGAATTACAAAACCTCTTTATTTTTCATTATTTTTTTATGGGACTTTCACCAACTTATTTCTAGCATTTTTCTGATTAAAATGACACCAAACACGATATAATTTCAATTGTATTTAGTGGTTTAATCGACGATGAAAGTTTCGGGCGCAAGGAAGAGCAGCGTATGGTAAAGAAAGAGACGCTAAAGAAAGAGAGTTGCCGTCGCCGGCACAGTTCAAAGAATGTCCAATACGCTGTTCATCATCGATTAAACCACTAAATACAGTTAAAATTATATCGTGTTTGGTGTCATTTTAATAAGAAAAATGCCAGAAATAAGTTGGCCTTAGCAAGGGCCTTAAGTAAATATCCAATATTTAAAGTTGTATAAAAGCATATCAACAAGTCATCGTTAATCGATTATTATTTATGATATTGTGGAAAGAAATGTACATACACTACCGCTCATAAAAGTATGGACACTTGAAAATTAACTCGTTCGCTACCAGTGTCTCATGGGAAAAACGTCCACCACAGCCCATGATTTTTTTCGGGATTATATGACACCAATTGGAATAGACTTTATGTATTTATATTTAGAACATTCTAAAAAAGTAAAATAAACATTCTTTTAAACTGGCACAATAAACAATTATATTTCACCGTTTTAGAACTCAACAATTCTGTTGAAAACACAACGCGTTTCAACATGTCTTCATAAATTGACCAAAAATGTCTGTCACATATAAGTGACGACGGGCTCTGATAACAAACCGATGTGTCACACATATGTGACGGCTGGTAGCGAACGGGTTAAGAAAAAAAATAAAAACTTGTAGCCATGGTTCAGGATGGGAATGAGTTTTAACAGGAATATAACTCGTCCTCTCTCTCGGAATAGCAAATAGGCCGAGTCCCTCTGCGAACCCGCAATTTATATCCGTTCGTTGCTATCCGCGGCCGCGAAATTCAACAACCGGGTTGTTAAGCGCGATTCGTCTTTTCGTGTGCTCCCCTCGCGTCGCTGCCCCGCGTGGTCGCCTACAAGCTTCCTTCGAGAAGTTTCTAGAAGCTTCTTGCTCCGCGTTTTTGTTTCTTTTTCCTACTCGAATTTTCTATACATGCTACAAACTGAAAATGTTTAGCGCAAAATAATTTAATTCCTAATCAGTTTCTCGTTTTACAAGTATAAAATTAACGGCTACGCATAAATAATTAAACAGTATTCAAACAGAAATAAATTAATAGCTTTTAAATCTAAATGTTCTTTCCGTCGAAAAATTCAACTTTAGCATTTATTACAGTTTTCGTTAATTGTGGCATTCGTCGTATTAATTTTTTTATTATTTCATCCGGTGTAGTCCTTTATGCCTCTTGTATGAGTGTCCAGAGCTGGGTTTCAGAATTGGGGCACTTTTTCGTAACGCGTACAAAAATTGATGTACAGGGTGTCTAAAAATTCCTTCAACATCCGGACATGGGAGTTTCCTGAGATCATGTGAAGCGACATTTTCCTTTGCAAAAATTGCGTCCGCGGCTTTGTTTAGAAGTTGTTAACGAAAAACACGGACCAATCAGAGCGCGGCTACAGCGGATTGATTCTGGTTCGGCCAAAGGCAACGCCACGCTAAGCGGGACCTGTCGCCGAGTCCGACTCTGTTCGCTGTAGCCACGCTCTGATTGGTCCGTGTTTTTCGTTAATAACTCCTGAACAAAGCCGCGGACGCCATTTTTGCAAAGGAAAATGTCGCTTCGAATGATCTCAGGAACCTTCCATTTCCGGATGTTGAAGGAGTTTTGAGACACCCTGTATATTACTATATTTATGTATACTACTTAAGAAAATAAAATATTAGTGGCTTATTATTTAGTAAATAAGGGATGATTATATATAGATATTTTATACATACATAGAAGTTATGAATGATTATTTTAACTTTTTAACAAAGTGTCCATACTTTCTTGAGCAGTAGTGTATATGAGATACCTCCCAAAAATGCAATTGCATTGAATGAATACCTCTAAGAAGGTAGATGTGTTTAAAAAAGTGGACCTGTCCGAAAATCTTTAATTCTTTAGTTGTTCAAGCGAGATTATTTACCATTTCTTGTTACGTTGTTTACGATTGTAAACAATATAATGCATAAATGAAAAAAGATACGAAATTATATGCATTTCTTATGTATTTCTAACAATCATGACAGTACAATCGATAATATCCGATAAGAAGAATAATATGACTATTGACAATGAATTAATTATCTTGTATATTATTAATTCTAGTGCTGTGGAAGCAGACGTAACAATACTTAATGAGGTAGGGTTAGATCCTGGAATCGATCATCTGTTGGCTTTAGAGTGTTTCGACAATGTAAAACAAGCTGGTGGAAAAATCGAGTCTTTCGTTTCTTGGTGCGGTGGTCTACCTGCTCCAGAGTGTTCTGACAATCCATTACGTTACAAATTTAGTTGGTCACCGCGAGGAGTATTATTAAACACTTTGGGAGCAGCGAAATATTATTATGATAAAAAGGTAAGTATACATTTTTATACGTTTTATTTGCTTCATCAATTTTTATTCGATTAAGGGGGTAGACTCTCGATTTCAGGACTGCAAGCGTGTGGAATGCGCCTCCTCATTTCTCGATAATGCAAAGATGGAAATTTTGAGTAGACAAAAGCGCTAGATAAAAGATCTAGGCCGCAATCGCTCTCAAAAGTCCTATTTTTACGTTTACGAGACGTAATTTGCATTATTCAGAAGCATACAGCTGCGCGTGTACCCAGTAAACCAGGCCTACCTCGAGCAGATATCGAGCACGGCCTGCAATCGTACGATGCTAACAGATGGCGAGCATTATGCTGTCAGAACGATGCTCGAAGCTGAGGATGCTCGGAATCTGCTCGATTTTGGACAGCACACCCTGCCAGCATAAAGCGATACTTATTCTGACGGAGATGTATGGCAGAACGAAGGCAGCTCGGTCCTGAATTCAGGGCAGGTCGCACTAATGCGGCAAATGTTGTTAAAGTAAATTTCTATTGTACAAATATATAGCAGTCTTCCTTTTTACCGACAAAATTAATATTTATTTAAATTCGTATTGATTTTTGAATTAATATTTATTTTCTGCAAGGAGGGAAAACGAAATAATAAATCGTACCTATAACCTCATTCCCCACATTAGTGCGACCGTGCTGCTCTTTTAAATAAAGGCAGAATTCGGGACCGGGCTGCCTTCGTTCTGCCGTCAGCTTCTGCCGGGCAGATGCCGGCCTCCCAGTAAGCAAAATGCTCGATTTTGCTACAAGCTACTTTCATAAAGCCGCGGCAGCTACACGCTGCCGAATAATGCAAATTACGCCTCGTAAACGTAAAAATAGGACTTTTGAGGCCGATTGCGGCCTACTCAGTCAGCCAGGTCTGCCTCGAGCAGATATCGAGCACAGCCTGCAATCGTACGATTCGAGCAGATTGCGGGCATTATGCTGTTAGAACGATGCTCGAAGCTGAGGCTCGGAATCTGCTCGGTTTTGAACAGCACACCGTGGCAGCATAAACCGATACTTATTCGGACGCAGATGTATGGCATTCTGCTGGCCCGGTGTGCCGGCACAAGCTAAGGGCAGAATGAAGGCAGCTCGGTCCTGAAACGTGCCCTCGTTTAAGAGGGCAG
>CM052243.1:1573478-1585754 GCA_028455795.1 Lasioglossum marginatum
ATCTCCAAAAATTCAAATAATGTAGTCTCGAATCTGATATCTTTAATACTTCGTCCTGACCTGAAAATTTCACTTATAAACTTTGATTCACTAAATAAACTGCCAACATTTTCTGTATTTCTTTGTGTAGTATACACCGCTGCAGCTTCCATAGTTGTTCGGAAGAAATTCTGGAAATAGCAAAAACTCGTTCCGTTCGCCGTTCGGCGCGGCGAAATGTTTGTCGAAATGCGCGGTTTGGCGAGCGGTTCGGCGCGCTGTTTAGGTCTGTACGAAGCCTAACACAGTTTAATTGGTTTCCTATCACTTCATAGCGTAAATTATTTAATCAATTATTAGCTTGAACGGAAAGCTCAGAATGAGGATGTGAACCAGTATGTGAACCACGGGTCGTGTTAATTATCGCGTAACACTGTTCATTTTTGTACAGGGTGTACCAAAATTATGTGTAAAGATCATCACAGCTGAATTCTGTACCTTTGGGTCACTAAAAATTTTGACCTTGGGAAAACCGATCGATGACAATTTTGCACCTAATTTTTCAAACAGATCTTCACCGATCCAAAAGCACAGCCTGTACATGAGAATATCCTGTACAGGGTATTAAATGTTTAAGTGAATTTTACGACTACAATTAACTCAACTCTAACATATGTCACGTTGAATCACTAATTCTACGATTTATTAGCTAATTTATATTTTAGGTTCCCGCGATATAGGAGGAAATCGTAATGGTTTTTACGATGGTGTGGACTCCACGTACGATCGAGGATATGATGATGACTTCGAGAATGATTTTGTCGTTTCTCAACGGCGTTACAAAGAACGTGCTGCCGCTGCTTTCCTCGATGACTTGGCCGATATAAGACGCAAGCGAAGAGACATGCAGGTTAGAATCAAATTACGACACTTGTGTGATAAAGTGGTAATATTGTAGGGAACACAGTACGCGATTCAAATTAGCGGAAAAAATCCAACGAAAAAATTCAATCACTATTGTATATGTTATACTAGTGTCTAGTAGTCTATATGTTATAATAGTATTTGTTTAAGTGTCGATTTCCGTATGTGATTATTACACTGCGGATTTTATGTATTTACGCATGGCCGTCTACAGTACAGGTAGGAACCTGGTGAAGTTTGCTAATGTTATACATACAGTAAAGTCCCAATCTAAGGGCGATGGAGATGACAGTTCTAAGTCGGATCGCCTAAGTAACCCCGCAAGGAACCAAGAACTTCGAGCTGCCTCGATCGCCGAGCAGTATAAACATACCGCGTAATATGGGTCGAGAATATCGGTGTGAACCAGTACTAATCCAATTACAAAACTTCTTCATTTTTCATTATTTTTTATGAGATTTAAGCCAACTTATTTATGGTATTTTTCTGATTAAAATGACACTAAACATTATATAATTTCAACTGTATTTAGTGGTTTAATTGACGGTATGCAGTAACTTTAGGACATAGAAGAGGATAGCGAGTGAAAAAGAAAGAGAAACAGCGACTGTCAGCAAAAATTCAAAACTTATTGTATTGTTTAAACCTACCGAGCTCTAAAAGTAGTCGATACATGATGCCTTATAAAAATAACAAGATTAAATTTATTTGAACTTTATGCGGTTCATATTATAATGCATCCGCTATTAAATATATTTATTTAATCATTTACCACGAAAGCATCTTTGCAATTTCAATAATTGTCAAATAAAAAATCTAAAATGGGTCATTTGACCCCTCGTGGTAGGTTTAGTGTTAAAATACCAATGCGACGTTAACTTTTTTATTTTCAATTTTCTTCTTATAAGGTAAAGTGGGGTAAGTGCGTACGAGTTTTTGCAAAGGTTGACTTTAAACTTGTGTATTTTCAGTCTGGTATGTAAAAACGCTGTCGGTATCAAATGCTTGCCACAGTTATCACTGATGAATTAATATTACGTAGGATTCTAATTTTTCTTGAAAAGTTTCATTTTGATAGGATATTGTAAAAAATGTCAACTACTATGCACTTGCCCCGAAAGTGGGGCAAGAGCGTAACTTAGAGTTAAATGCTTTCAAACCTTGTTTTAAGTGCTACGGGGTATGAAAAGAATTATTAACAAGCCTGCTATAAAATGCTTTTTATTGCATTAAATTATATTGTTTAGTTTTATAGTTATCCATTTTTAAACAAACAAGTACTTTCATGCTGAAATATGAAAGAGGATACAGTGATATCAAAACAAAGTTTAAAATATAAATATGATATTTATTATTAGAAAAATTTTGTCGCTACAAATATAGGGTAATACCCTATTTACCCTTCATTAAGAATTATTGTACAAAAAATAAACTGAAATAGTGAACATGAACTGCTTATATAGTACGCACTTACCCCACCGTGATCGTAGGCGCTTGCCCCATGTAACAATATTTACGGGGCAAGAGCGAATTTGTATTTTCACCAATAAATTTTGAAAAATACAATAAAAACTGTTTATCTAATGTAAACTTACATCAATATCTGTTGTACTTATCTAAAATAACAACACAGAATATATAAATTATTGCACGTTCAAAGTAACCTCAAAATTGTACACGTACTTCTTACACCTTTATTCTTGGGCGCCATCTGCTGCGAATAGTTCGTATTAACGTATAGTACATTAATAAAAACAAGCTAGACAAATTTCGTTCATATTATAATAAAAATAACTAATTAACACTATTGCTATTACTAATTGCCCCATTTCGCACTTACCCCACTTCATCTTATGTATATGACCAATTGTAAATTATGCGTTACATGTCCAGTAAATATGGACCAAATTGTATCTTGTTTGGTGTCATTTTAATCGGAAAAATGTCGCAAATATATTGATAAAATTTAAAAATATGTAAAAAATAAAGCATTCATTATTGGACTAGTGTTGTCTCACTGATACGCTACTTTTTGTTGTCCTTCTCTACATTCGGCGCGGTCGACGCGGTCACAAAAAAATAGTATCCGGTCCCGATCTATGTCATAGTACAGAACCGAGAATCGGTTAGATTGGGACTTTACTGTAACACTATGGAAGACAAAACTGTATTGACAAAAGCGGTGGCATCAAAAAACCCTGTGAGCACTCTCATATCCTCTCTGGCCGTGATTTATATCAAAAATGAGTAGATGAGGCACAAAACTGTAAAATATTAGAAGAATTGAAGAGCAAAGTTACATTATTTTCAGCTTATTAAAATGATCCACCAACAAAATAATTTATTATTGCACTCCTGTTTCTTACAATTGATACAGAAAATTTTTTTTGCATAAATATTTTATTCTAATCATTCTTATAAATAATCTTCCGGATTAAAGTATTTCTCCTTTGGCTTTTTTCATTGATTTAGATTTATTCTTTTTACCTTATAAAGTGTATGTTTATCTATACATATATTTCCGTAGAATGCTTTGAAAAATGAACAATATTATGTCAAGTTACTATATACCATTAATATCTGTAGACAAGGACTAGACAATCTATATGCCTGAAGTTGCTTTAATAAAAATATAATAGAAATACGAAATAAAAACACTTTCTTGCAGGATCGCATCTTCGATGTAATCGACTTGAATGCTGAGATTGAGAAAGCTAAGACCACTTTGGAAGCAGCTGATATTGCTTTCCAGAAACACGCAAATAAATTCGACAATACTGAGAACTGCGAAGACGCGCCAGAAAAAAGAGCATCGAAAACCATAAAATTTATCAAGGTTCCAAATGTAGACATAGAAACATGTATACCGTATTCGAGAAAGTCAAAGCAAGAAAGGCAAAACAACGCGTTACCAGAACCGGAATCCATCGAAGACCCACTGAAAAAGCTTGCTTTGCTACCAATAAAAAGGAGATTCTTAAAAAGGAAAAAAAGTGTCTCGTTTTAAAAAATGCTCAGTGAATAATGTAAGTTGTTCCAACAATTTGACACGTAAGTCTGTCCGCATCGTGTGATGTTACTATATCAACAGAACATTCTCAGAGGAAATTATTTTATATATTTCAATCGCTATTATCATTAAAAGATCATACACACATCATACTAGTACCAGCAATGCACACAAACGTTTAGTCGGTTCAATATCTTACACTTCGATATTTTATTATTATATAACACTGCCCTGTATATATCTTGCTTGAAATACAAATATATTTAGAAAATCCAGTGTGTAATTATTTATTGTAATTGGTATATCAAAGGCAATTCATCAAAAGAGTCAGCTATCGTGGCTGTCGAGTGATACATTTCCATAAAACTACGATAGCCACATGCTGTTATACAGGCCACGCCACATTAGTGCGACCGTGTTGCCCTCTTAAACGAAGGCAGAATTCAGAACCGAACTGCCTTCATTCTGCCGGCAGCTTCTGCCGGGCAGACCCTGCCAGCAGAATGGCATACATCTGCGTCACAATAAGTATCGCTTTATATGCTGTCCAAAATCGAGCAGATTCTGAACATCCTCTGCTACGAGCGCGTTCTGACAGCATCTCGCCATCTGCTGGCATCGTACGATTGCAGGCTGTGCTCGATATCTGCTCGAGGCAGGCCTGGCTGACTGAGTAGCTATTTTCATAAAGCTACGACAGCTACTGCCGAATAATGCAAATTACGCCTCGTAAACGTAAAATTTGAACTTTTGAAGCCGATTGCGGCCTAGATTGATCTTTTATCTATCGTTTTTGTCTACTGAAAAACCCCATCTTTGCATTATCGAGAAATGAGAAAGCACATTCCGCACCCTTGCAACTTTAAAAACGAGTATACCATTTTACGCTAGCTCGAGATGGGTCAAGGGTACTTCAATGCTGTCTCCTATCTACCCTGTCTGAAATTACCTGTAGCTTTTATTGGACCTACTCATATAATTTCTTACAGATTTATAAACATATCCAACAAATTGATTCAAATAACTTATATACAAAATCCTATATTTGGTCAATTTTATTTGTACAACATATTATAAGCCATTAATCGAAAAAAATTAGTGCCATCTTGATGTTTCCAAAAATTCCATTCCTTCTGCTTTTAGGCGATTCAATATAGGTCGATAAATATCGGCTGTGAATGGAAGTACTACGCCTCTTTGCTGAATTTCACCTGAAATACACATTCGAATAACACACTTACTAATAGTGACTACTAGACTGCGGATGTCTATGCAATTTGCAATTTTTGTAAACGAATTTTAAGAAACCCGTTTTAAACAAAATCTTATTTTCCGTGGCCTTAGCATTTTTAGATCTGAAATAAACTAAATTCATACTAAATTCTGTCGTATTTTAACATTTTCAAAAGCCACAATTGCAGAAAGATTCTTTATAATTGTAATTGTTATAATTAGACTGCGGATTTTAATGCAAAATATAAATATTCTACATCGATTGTACGATGCATTATTTACATAAAAATTCATTCACCCCTTAATAGTCTTTTTTAACTTAACCCCTTAATAGTTTTATATATCACCCAGTTAATATCTTCATAAATACATAAAAATCCTAGGTCTAGTTATAATCTTCCATCTTTTTGTGTAATTGTTTGTTCGACTAGTTTTTATTATAGACTAGTAACATACTTTGTATGTCATGTATAAATAAAGGAAGATTGTATGTACCATCAAGAACCATTTTGGCAGCAATGGCGGTCGGATATCCAACCGTGCGCGCCATTGCAGAATGTCCATCCACGTCTCCATACAACACTAAATTAATTCCTTTAGTTTCTCGTCTGTTATCTGGCCAGAGGATACCAATATCGTGCCTCAAAATAACAAGGTCTCTTTCGTTCTTCTCGAAGCATAATTTTTTCGATAAATAATGTGTTAGTGTATCGAGTGGAGTATTTAATTTCAAAATCAAATCCTCTTTAAGAAGCCCCAAATCCTCAACAGCATGTACAGCAGCATCTGAATTCAATACATCTCCCAATTTTCTTTTGAGATTTTCGTAAAAGATGTTATCATTTGCCAAACCTAATAAATTACAAATTAGTACTCTCTGGAAACAAGGAAATATATATAACATTAGTTTCTTCAAAACCTATTTCAGAATTATTTTATGAAAAAATTGGATAGTAATTTATAGAATAAAAGTGACAGTGCTTCCTAGGAGTGAATGCTGTCGTTAATAATTTCGTTTTATCAGTAACGGAAATATATGTAGACAATTCTAATTGATATTTAAAGATTTAAACATTTTTTATATTGATTTGGAATATTTGACTATTTTATCAGATTAGCCATAAACACTTTGCATTTGTCTTTTTACTCTATCGGCGCGGTGGTATCATTTGCAAGAATAAATATTAAAACAAAATAAAAGCACTGCGAGATGGCAGAACAGTAGAATAGAATATTGAATAGAATAGCCAACATTTATATTTTATACACCTCACTTTAATAAAATATAACTTGCCTGCAAACATTAAAATATGCAAATACACTTTCTGGCTAAGTTAATACGTCTATATGTATGTTCAATGAAAGATTTATGAATGTAAAAATAATAGTTAACTTGAGAACAATATAGTAATGGTAATTGTAAACTATTATTTTATAATTGGATGATTCGTTTCATATTAACTTGAGCACAATATAAATAGCACATTGTAAACTATTATTTTATTAAGTATTATAATAAACTGTGGATCTTCATGCATTGATGGCTTCCGAAAATGTTCAAAAAATACTGGATTATTAAATTCGACAGAATTTAGTGCAATTTTTATCTATCTCAGGTCTCCAAAGGCTACTACAACTGAAAACAAGATTTTGTTTGATTCCACTTTCTTAAAATTCGTTTAGAAAAATTGCAAATTGCATAAACATCCGCAGTCTATTTATAACACTCTCACATATATTATAATACTTTAAGTATGATCTGATCCGAAGCAAAAAATAAATGAAGCAAGCCATGTTTGCATACCCATGTTATATCTGGTCCATTTGGGTGTAAACATGGATGAGGATTGGGATCGATGAGTCCAAGGTATTGCAATGCTCGTACTGTGTCGCAAAAACCTTTAAACCTTAACGTGCCCCGTAACACTTTGTTAGCAGTATTTATTCCATACAGTCCTTTATACATTGTACTGTCTCGATTTGGATAGCCCTCTAAAGCGAATCCTGGCAAAAAGTCTAATTCTTCAGCAGCAGACATTAAATCTCCGCCAGCTGGTATTTCAATCACCTTCGAAATAAATAATATTATCAATATTATTATATGTATTTAACCATAGTGTAGGTAACATGGCGTCACATGAACAATACAGTAATGTTTTGATCTAATAAGAGAAACCCTCGGGTCCGTGCTGTTTCTTAGATCACATAGTTCCACTAATTCTTTGTGACCTCGAACCTTTTTACAGCATCTTCAGCACGTAGCCTGTTATCGTCCCAATCAACATTTTTTAAATCCATCGATTTTTCTCATGTTTTTAACGTGCTAAAGGCGAAAAATATTTAAAAAAAGACATTTTGTAAATAATCAAGATTTTTTATCAATTTCGGTTCAGACCATAGTCACATTCATACTGATACAGTAAAGCCTTGATTTAAGAAAACCTTCGGGTCTGAGCTATTTCTCAGATTCTGTGATTCTACTATTTCAATTAAACTACACTTCAATTAAACCACTAAATACAGTTCTAATTGATTTAATTAATAGTGTCATTTTAATCGGAAAAATGCCAAAAATAAATTGGTCAATAGGATAATCATTAGGCATTCGGTGACTCGAATTACTCAAGGTCATTCAAGGTCACAGACAGAGGAAACATATAAGATTCAAAAACAAATATTTCTATGGCATCATGCGAGCCCCATTGAACCATTCAACTTTGTCCGTAAGACATTTGACGTATCATTAGAAACAACAAAAATATTTGCGATGTAAACTCACCCTGTATACGCATTGTGTGTCTGTACTATTTGATTTAAAATGTCTTGAACTATAAAATCATACTTAATCTGAATTCTAATGTAAATATTTTAGTTAATATAATTATTTCGTACGATTTATAGGACGCATATAACAACATTAAATTATTCCATTTCATATTATGAAATAAATATCATTTAAAGAGGCAGACTCGTTTCCAGTAAGCAAAATGCTCGATTTTGGACAGAACACTGTGCCAACAGAATACCTGCGTCCTAATAAGTATCGCTTTATGCTGGCACGGTATGCCGGCACGACCTGAGCGCAGAATGAACTTCATTCAATGAAGGCAGCTCGGTCCTGAAACGTTCCCTCGTTTAAGAGGGCAGCACGGTCGCACTAATATGGCGGATGTCGACCATATAGACTTTCCGGATTATTTAAAAACTCGATTTTGCAACCAAAAATTCTGAAATAATTCACTGTCATGTGTGCTATTAGGTAGAATGTTCATGAATTTTTTCGTAATTTTTTGTTGAGCCCAACAGAAGAAATAGAGCATAATTCTTGTGGTAGGGGTACCGACTTGAAAGTTGTCACAGAGGGGTTTTTTCGGGAAACTGATATACAAGTATACATGATCGACATCCGCCATATAAGTGCGACCGTGCTGCCCTCTTAAACGAGGGCACGTTTCAGGACCGAGCTGCCTTCATTCTGCCCTTAGCTTGTGCCGGCACACCGGGCCAGCAGAATGCCATACATCTGCGTCCGAATAAGTATCGGTTTATGCTGCCACGGTGTGCTGTTCAAAACCGAGCAGATTCCGAGCCTCAGCTTCGAGCATCGTTCTAACAGCATAATGCCCGCAATCTGCTCGAATCGTACGATTGCAGGCTGTGCTCGATATCTGCTCGAGGCAGACCTGGCTGACTGAGTAGGCCGCAATCGGCCTCAAAAGTCCTATTTTTACGTTTACGAGGCGTAATTTGCATTATTCGGCAGCGTGTAGCTGCCGCGGCTTTATGAAAGTAGCTTGTAGCAAAATCGAGCATTTTGCTTACTGGGAGGCCGGCATCTGCCCGGCAGAAGCTGACGGCAGAACGAAGGCAGCCCGGTCCCGAATTCTGCCTTTATTTAAAAGAGCAGCACGGTCGCACTAATGTGGGGAATGAGGTTATAGGTACGATTTATTATTTCGTTTTCCCTCCTTGCAGAAAATAAATATTAATTCAAAAATCAATACGAATTTAAATAAATATTAATTTTGTCGGTAAAAAGGAAGACTGCTATATATTTGTACAATAGAAATTTACTTTAACAACATTTGCCGCATTAGTGCGACCTGCCCTGAATTCAGGACCGAGCTGCCTTCGTTCTGCCATACATCTCCGTCAGAATAAGTATCGCTTTATGCTGGCAGGGTGTGCTGTCCAAAATCGAGCAGATTCCGAGCATCCTCAGCTTCGAGCATCGTTCTGACAGCATAATGCTCGCCATCTGTTAGCATCGTACGATTGCAGGCCGTGCTCGATATCTGCTCGAGGTAGGCCTGGTTTACTGGGTACACGCGCAGCTGTATGCTTCTGAATAATGCAAATTACGTCTCGTAAACGTAAAAATAGGACTTTTGAGAGCGATTGCGGCCTAGATCTTTTATCTAGCGCTTTTGTCTACTCAAAATTTCCATCTTTGCATTATCGAGAAATGAGGAGGCGCATTCCACACGCTTGCAGTCCTGAAATCGAGAGTCTACCCCCTTAATCGAATAAAAATTGATGAAGCAAATAAAACGTATAAAAATGTATACTTACCTTTTTATCATAATAATATTTCGCTGCTCCCAAAGTGTTTAATAATACTCCTCGCGGTGACCAACTAAATTTGTAACGTAATGGATTGTCAGAACACTCTGGAGCAGGTAGACCACCGCACCAAGAAACGAAAGACTCGATTTTTCCACCAGCTTGTTTTACATTGTCGAAACACTCTAAAGCCAACAGATGATCGATTCCAGGATCTAACCCTACCTCATTAAGTATTGTTACGTCTGCTTCCACAGCACTAGAATTAATAATATACAAGATAATTAATTCATTGTCAATAGTCATATTATTCTTCTTATCGGATATTATCGATTGTACTGTCATGATTGTTAGAAATACATAAGAAATGCATATAATTTCGTATCTTTTTTCATTTATGCATTATATTGTTTACAATCGTAAACAACGTAACAAGAAATGGTAAATAATCTCGCTTGAACAACTAAAGAATTAAAGATTTTCGGACAGGTCCACTTTTTTAAACACATCTACCTTCTTAGAGGTATTCATTCAATGCAATTGCATTTTTGGGAGGTATCTCATATACACTACTGCTCAAGAAAGTATGGACACTTTGTTAAAAAGTTAAAATAATCATTCATAACTTCTATGTATGTATAAAATATCTATATATAATCATCCCTTATTTACTAAATAATAAGCCACTAATATTTTATTTTCTTAAGTAGTATACATAAATATAGTAATATACAGGGTGTCTCAAAACTCCTTCAACATCCGGAAATGGAAGGTTCCTGAGATCATTCGAAGCGACATTTTCCTTTGCAAAAATGGCGTCCGCGGCTTTGTTCAGGAGTTATTAACGAAAAACACGGACCAATCAGAGCGTGGCTACAGCGAACAGAGTCGGACTCGGCGACAGGTCCCGCTTAGCGTGGCGTTGCCTTTGGCCGAACCAGAATCAATCCGCTGTAGCCGCGCTCTGATTGGTCCGTGTTTTTCGTTAACAACTTCTAAACAAAGCCGCGGACGCAATTTTTGCAAAGGAAAATGTCGCTTCACATGATCTCAGGAAACTCCCATGTCCGGATGTTGAAGGAATTTTTAGACACCCTGTACATCAATTTTTGTACGCGTTACGAAAAAGTGCCCCAATTCTGAAACCCAGCTCTGGACACTCATACAAGAGGCATAAAGGACTACACCGGATGAAATAATAAAAAAATTAATACGACGAATGCCACAATTAACGAAAACTGTAATAAATGCTAAAGTTGAATTTTTCGACGGAAAGAACATTTAGATTTAAAAGCTATTAATTTATTTCTGTTTGAATACTGTTTAATTATTTATGCGTAGCCGTTAATTTTATACTTGTAAAACGAGAAACTGATTAGGAATTAAATTATTTTGCGCTAAACATTTTCAGTTTGTAGCATGTATAGAAAATTCGAGTAGGAAAAAGAAACAAAAACGCGGAGCAAGAAGCTTCTAGAAACTTCTCGAAGGAAGCTTGTAGGCGACCACGCGGGGCAGCGACGCGAGGGGAGCACACGAAAAGACGAATCGCGCTTAACAACCCGGTTGTTGAATTTCGCGGCCGCGGATAGCAACGAACGGATATAAATTGCGGGTTCGCAGAGGGACTCGGCCTATTTGCTATTCCGAGAGAGAGGACGAGTTATATTCCTGTTAAAACTCATTCCCATCCTGAACCATGGCTACAAGTTTTTATTTTTTTTCTTAACCCGTTCGCTACCAGCCGTCACATATGTGTGACACATCGGTTTGTTATCAGAGCCCGTCGTCACTTATATGTGACAGACATTTTTGGTCAATTTATGAAGACATGTTGAAACGCGTTGTGTTTTCAACAGAATTGTTGAGTTCTAAAACGGTGAAATATAATTGTTTATTGTGCCAGTTTAAAAGAATGTTTATTTTACTTTTTTAGAATGTTCTAAATATAAATACATAAAGTCTATTCCAATTGGTGTCATATAATCCCGAAAAAAATCATGGGCTGTGGTGGACGTTTTTCCCATGAGACACTGGTAGCGAACGAGTTAATTTTCAAGTGTCCATACTTTTATGAGCGGTAGTGTATGTACATTTCTTTCCACAATATCATAAATAATAATCGATTAACGATGACTTGTTGATATGCTTTTATACAACTTTAAATATTGGATATTTACTTAAGGCCCTTGCTAAGGCCAACTTATTTCTGGCATTTTTCTTATTAAAATGACACCAAACACGATATAATTTTAACTGTATTTAGTGGTTTAATCGATGATGAACAGCGTATTGGACATTCTTTGAACTGTGCCGGCGACGGCAACTCTCTTTCTTTAGCGTCTCTTTCTTTACCATACGCTGCTCTTCCTTGCGCCCGAAACTTTCATCGTCGATTAAACCACTAAATACAATTGAAATTATATCGTGTTTGGTGTCATTTTAATCAGAAAAATGCTAGAAATAAGTTGGTGAAAGTCCCATAAAAAAATAATGAAAAATAAAGAGGTTTTGTAATTCGATTAGTAGTGGTTCACACCGATATACCCGAGCCGAGATCAATCATC